>OZ038391.1:57866265-58402074 GCA_964036045.1 Eutreptiella sp. 'Long Island Sound 2002'
GGGGTTAAACCAACAATTCAACCCCTTGGGGTAGGGTACGCGAATAGGCCCAAAAAGGCCAAAATGGGGGGGTATGTGGCGTTTTCCCCATATATACATACGCCTGCCTGGCTTTGATCTAACAACCTCTGCGAGGTGATTTCCATTTTTGAGCTGTTGAGGCGGAAAACTGCATAAGCAGGTTGCGCCCTAGACCCCTTGGGAGCCACCCCACCCCCAACACCCAAATAGGGTGAAAAACGCATAAAAGGGGGCTAAAACATGCTTCACATGGGATATTTGATCATTTTGGATGGTCAAAGTATCAAAAAAATCAGTTTCAGAAAAATTCTATTGCCTTCGGCAAGTCCACCTCGCAGAGAATCTACCCCGAGCAACACACACCCAAAATAGGGTGGAAACTACATAAATACGGGCTAAAACATGTTTTACATACCTTGGATGATCATTTTAGGTGATCACGGTATCAAAGAAACAAGTTTCGGAAAACTTCGATTTTTGAGCAGATTAGGGTGAAAAACTGCAGAAAGCAGGTTGTGTACCAATCCCTTGGGAGCCCCCCCCCCCCTCCCCGGGACCTAATACCCCAATCGGGTGAAAAACACGTAAATACGGCCTAAAACATGCTTTACATAGCTTGTACGGTCATTTTAGGTGATCACAATATCAAAAAACAAATTTCAAAAACTTCGATTTTGAGCTGTCCAGAGTGAAAAACTGCATAGGCAAGTTGTGTACCAATCCCTTGGGACACCCCCCCCCCGCTCCGGACCTAATACCCAAATAGGGTGAGAAACACGTAAATACGGCCTAAAACATGCTTTAAATACCTTGGATGGTCATTTTAGGTGATCACGGGATCAAAAAAACAAGTTTCAAAAACTTCGATTTTTGAGCTGTCCGGGGTGAAAAACTGCATAAGCAGGTTGTGTACCAATCCCTTGGGAGCCCCCACCCCCCCCCCCCCGGACCTAATACCCAAATAGGGTGAAAAACACGTAAATACGGCCTAAAACATGCTTTACATACCTTGGATGGTCATTTTAGGTGGTCACAATATCAAAAAAGTAAGTTTCGAAAACTTCGATTTTTGAGTTGCCCGGCGTGAAAAACTGTACAAGCAGGTTGTGTCCCGGCCCATTCACTAGGCCATTATTGGTGGAAACAGTCATTTCGCGTCTTTGGCACGGGTTGTGAACGGCCCTAAGCAAGGCTAGAGACTGCAAAAAACGTCCTTCCGTATCCTAGTAGGCATATACTGTCAGAACATCCCCACTCGCACCCCTCAGAGTGGGTACCACGGGGTTACCGAGGTCGCCAAAACCGCCAACATAGCAAAAATGGCTGAAAAGTGCATAAACTGCATGAGCGCTCGTCCCACTCCGCCCCATACAAACCCTATGGAGTTGAGACCCGGAAACACTTTTTCGGCTCAAAATCGAAAAAAACCAAAAGATTCGTGATTTTCGACCCAAAAAAAGGGGGGTCATTTTTTCGACATTTTTGACCCCCCCCCCCACCCCCACCCCCACCCCCCCCTAAAAAGTGGGTTTCAAGTGGGGGGGGTCTGGGGGGATCCGGACCAAAAACTCATTGGGGGATGCGTTTATTGGACAAAATAATGATTTTACAAGGGTTAAACTAACAATTCAACCCCTTGGGGTAGGGTACGCGAATAGGCCCAAAATGGGGGGTATGTGGCGTTTTCCCCTATATACGCCTGCCTGGCTTTGATCTAACAACCTCTGCGAGGTGATTTCCATTTTTGAGCTGTTGAGGCGGAAAACTGCATTAGCAGGTTGCGCCCTAGACCCCTTGGGACCCCCCCCCCCCAAATAGGGTGAAAAACACATAAAAGGGGGCTAAAACATGCTTTACATAGCATATTTCATCATTGTAAGTGGTCACAATATCAAAAAAAATGTTTTGCAAAATTTTCCATTTTTGACTTGTAAAGGGTTGAAAACTGCTTAGGCGGTTTGTGCTCACACCAAATGCCATTGAACCACCTACAAACAGCAATTTTGAAGCTTTTGGGGGGCCCGTGGCACGGGCTACATAGGCCCAGCGGCCACAACGTGGGTCCCCCTGGGTGCTCAAGTACCCGTATTGTCACTAAATCATCACCCAAACCCATCCCAGGGGCTACAGAAGGGTTTCGGAAAAGGCGAATTTCGGAAATCTTGCAGGTGTCACTAACCAGCCTACACAACGGCAATTTCGGGGCTTTTGGAAGGGCCATGGCTAGGGCTATATGGGCTTGGCGGCCACTACGTGGGTCCCCATGGGTGCTCAAGTACCCGTATTGTCACTAAATCATCACCCAAACCCATCCCAGGGGCGACAGAAGGGTTTCCGAAAAAGTCGAATTTTTGGAAATCTTGCAGGTGTCACTAAACAGCCTTATCCAGCGTGAAAACGGCTAAGTCCTCACTAGCAAGGGCCCATAGGGGGGGGCGACCGGGGGTACCTGGAGTTCGGACCCGGGACCCCCCCGCCATGGGTTAGGGGGTCCATGTACAAGAAAAAAGTTGCCCGGGACCTAGGTCCAAATCCACACACAGCACCCAGAATACGCAAAGTAGTTTTGACCCCCCCCCCGACACCCCCCCACCCCCTCCCACCCCCCCAAAAAGGGGTACCCGGGTACGGGGGGTAAAGGGGTCAAAAACGAAAAATTCATTGGGGGATCATTTTCTCTCCTAAAATGATGATTTTACAAGGGGTTGGACATCCGGTACATACCTTGGGGTATCGTACGCAAATGACCCCCAAAAAGGGGGGTATATGGCGTACGCACCTGCGCTTGATCTAACAACCCTCTTCGAGGTGATTTCCATTTTTGACCTGTAGAGGGTGGAAAACTGCTTAAGCAGTTCGTGCACACACCAAAGGCCATTGAACCACCTACAAACAGCAATTTTGAAGCTTTTGGGGGGCCCATGGCTCGGGCTAGATGGGCTTCGCGGCCACTATGTGGGTCCCCCATGAGTGCTCAAGTACCCGTATTGTCACTAAATCATCACCCAAACCCATCCCAGGGGCGACAGAAGGGTTTCCGAAAAAGTCCAATTTCGGAAATCTTGCAGGTATCACTAAACAGCCTACACAACGGCAATTTCGGGGCTTTTGGGGGGGCATGGGTCGGACTAGATGGGCTTGGCGGCCACTATGTGGGTCCCCATGGGTGCT
This sequence comes from Eutreptiella sp. 'Long Island Sound 2002', assembly GCA_964036045.1. Taxonomy (NCBI): domain Eukaryota; phylum Euglenozoa; class Euglenophyceae; order Eutreptiales; family Eutreptiaceae; genus Eutreptiella; species Eutreptiella sp. 'Long Island Sound 2002'. The sequence goes on from OZ038391.1 coordinate 57,869,458, forward strand.
CAAGTACCCGTATTGTCACTAAATCATCACCCAAACCCATCCCAGGGGCGACAGAAGGGTTTCCGAAAAAGTCCAATTTCGGAAATCTTGCAGGTGTCACTAAACAGCCTTATCCAGCGTGAAAACGGCTAAGTCCTCACTAGCAAGGGCCCATAGGGGGGGCGACCAGGGGTACCCGGTGTTCGGACCCGGGACCCCCACCATGGGTTAGGGGGTCCATGTACAAGAAAAAAGTTGCCCGGGACCTAGGTCCAATTCCACACACAGCAGCCAGAATACGCAAAGTAGTTTTGACCCCCCCCCCCGACACCCCCAAAAAGGGGTACCCGGGTACGGGGGGGTAAAGGGGTCAAAAACGAAAAATTCATTGGGGGATCATTTTCTCTCCTAAAATGATGATTTTACAAGGGGTTGGACATCCGGTACCATACCTTGGGGTATCGTACGCAAATGACCCCCAAAAAGGGGGGTATATGGCGTACGCACCTGCGCTTGATCTAACAACCCTCTTCGAGGTGATTTCCCCCACATATGTGTAGTCAAAATGATCAGCGCGACGTGGGGACGCCTCCCGGCACGGCGACCAAGGAGGGGGAGGGGGGGGTTGGGCAAATGGGCTTCCGTGCCATCCCCCCCCCCGCAAAGCAATTTTCTTCCCGCCAAGGGGAGAGCTCCTCTGCAAACGTGAATAGTGTTGCCGTCACAAAGTGCCGGGTGCATCTTTTTTTTTGCTCAGGCTTCAGTGCAGCCAGTGTCGGAACAAGTGGGTGGGGTGCGCATCATGAGCGCACGCCTGTGATATTGGAGTGCGTCTGTCTCGCTCAGAGCACCCGCAATCCGTTATGCCCACACACGGCCAGCACATCCGGCGCTGCGTCACCCAGGTACCCTCCCCGTCGTGCCCTCCCTCGCCCCTTGTCCAACTCAGCCCGCAACCCTCGACCCCGAACCTGCGGGGGACCAGCATTTGTTGTGAAATACCGAAAAAATGCACAAGGAAGTTCCTGCTGAACCTCCTGCGATGCAAGCCAAACCTGGGGCCCAGAGTTGTGCTGTCCTGAGCAATACTATACCTGGGCAAAGTGGTGAAGCATGTCCAGGAGCTCAAGGTCAAGTGGTCAAGGAGCAAGAACTGACGTACCGAGACTCTGAAAAAGTGAGCTTTGTGCACAGCGACGGGCAGTGCAGCCTGTACCACATCTTTCTTATGCTGCGCCGCGCCATGCCATTGGTTGTTCATTGCATTGCAGTGCTGCACAGTTCTACCAACTTTGGTCGGGATGACTACATGGGTACATTGAAGGTGCTGCCTCTAGCCCCCCCTCTGGTACCAAATTACATCTGCCCACTGTCCCGGGAAAAGCAATACGTGCAATTTTCTCTTCAAAACTTGAACAACTGCACTCTTCCGGATGTACCAACCACAGTTACGTCGCTTTTACAGTAAGTCCACTTCGTTTCACTTGGGGGGGCAGTCGTTCCGAGGGGGCAGTAGGGGACTGTCGCGCGCCGCCTGGGGTGGGGGGGACCACGCCTCCCAGAGTGAGCGCGGACTGTGGTGGCATACGCCCTATTGAAAAAGACCACTCATCTGTATTGGCGTAGGTTGGGGGAGGCGAAGAGGGGGGGGGGGTCCGGCCCTACACTGCAGTGGTTTGCGGGGATACTGTACCTGGGCATGGGCCGGTATCATGCACACCCTCCAGACCCCGCCCCCTCCCCACAGGCATACCACGTCCGGGAGCGGGAAGAGGCGCAGCGCATGGTCATGCATCCAGTAGATGGGGGTCACAGTCACAGGCACTGGGCTGAGGTGTGCCTGGTCCACCATTGTCTTCACCAAATGCTGCCAAAAGCGAAACACAGCCACAGTGCCACAGCGTTGGACGATAGGCACATGCAGGAAGGCACGCAGTCAGGCACGCCGACAAGGAGACAAGCGGACGGACGGACGCACAGGCCAACGGACAAACAGACGGGCAAACAGACGGAGAAGGCACGCAGGCAGGCAGGTCGACGGACGGACGAGCACCAGCACGGTCTGCTCCCGGCCCCATGGGGATTGTGGGGTGAGTGCCGCATCGTACGGTGTGTGCAGGTGATCCCGGGGGCGGTCCCGAGTACTTTCGGCGGTCGGGTGCTGCGCTCGTCGGACCGATGCTTCGATGGACATCCGAACAATCGAACACTCTGAATGTCAGTACCGTGCCCCTCCCCCAAAAAAAAAAAGCCGGACAGAGTGCACATGTGCGCCTCGACCTAAGAACGCGCACACTACGCACAGCCAATCTTCAACCCATCCGGTGAATCCTTAGCTCCCAGATACCCCATTGTTGGAGAGCTTCAACACAAGACGCCCCACACAACCGTGTTAGTAGTGGGATGGAGTGTGCGATACATCCTAGTGGACGCATCAACATCGTGATCTTCTTTAATTTTCAAGACGCACATACTCAATACGAGAGTTTCCACGCCAAGTGCTTTGCGAAGAAGTTGAGCATCAAGTTAAGGAATCAAACACCCCATCGACCACATCATCCCTGTCGTCTCATTGCTCCGCAAAACACTTGCCCTCCTTGCATCTTCCACGACTTTCTTCGAAGAAACCCCCCCCACAAACAAAGCCATTTCGAATGTCTCACATTGCCAACATGAGAGCCTTGGCGATGGAGATGGCCAAGCGATGAAGTAAGCGATGAACGGCAGTACATCCATCTGAATTTTGGTGCTGGTAAAGCGAAGACACATCAACCTCAGGACTGGCCGCTGGCTTTCCGCGGGGTGCACTGGCTTGGCGACCCTATTGGCCTGGTGCAGGTCTCTGTGCTCGGCGCCCGCGCTGTGGCGGCTCCCCTTGACGAGATGCTGTCCGTCTGGGAGCAGGTACACCCGAGCGATTGGCCCGCGACAACTCGGTCCAGCCCGGCAGCAGCGTCACTGCATCGCCTTCACCCGCAGCCGGTACTTGATGAACAAAAATGTAGCCATTCATCTGCCAGGGGTTGGCGGTCGACGACCGGCGGTTGGCGGTGGGCTTCCGTTGGCGGTAAACTGCCGTTCCGGATGGCGTTCTTAAGGGGCGGTCCTTAGTGAAAATTGAGGGAAAAAACAACAAACTCTCGTTGTTACAAGGCTCCCCCAGCTCTGGGCTCCTCCCAGTCGCCTCTCAGCTCCTCCCGGGGTCCTCCCAGGGAATCCCCGGGTTCCTTCAAGCTCCCCCCTTGAGGTCCTCTCGGCTCCTCCCTGGGGTCCTTTCGGGGTCCTACGCGATGGACGGACAGATAGACGCACGGACCAAGAGACTGACTGACTGACTGACTGGCAGGCGGAGCGACCGGGGACCGGGGAGGCTTGGCAAGAGGGTCAAATGGGTGTGTTTTCTGGGTGTCGAAGCAGGTGGTTCCCAGCAGCCCACAGCAATTCCCCGCTACGACGCCTGCACGCGCCACACGTTGTAGGCTTCTTCCGACGACAGAGGAGGCAGTGCCTCGAGGCAGTGCCTGCGCATTTTGCGGTACGATTCATCGCGGAACATGACAATTTCTTGCGTGAAGAAGCGGATCCTGCGAATGTCGAGAGGCAGAGAGGCCATTGTGAGCGCCATGCCCTTCCCAAGTACTCTTGCGCCTTGTGAAGCGGCAGGCGGCAGCCACCGGAAAGGTGGGGGAAAAGGTTGTTCCCAACAGGGGACGGCGGTCAGTTAGCCTCGGACGTCCCTGGCGTGTTCGGGTTGGAAAGGGCCGGGGATCTGTGGCTGTCACTCACGAGGTTGCTGAGGGCCGTTGAGCGCCGTTGAGGGTGGTTGAAGGTTGTTGGGGCAGCCCAAACGCCCTGCTGCTCTATGGCAGGCAGCGCGACCGCCCTGCTACCCCGTGGCACCTCGCAAATGGCTGCTCAAAAGGCCTGCGATTGTGTGGCAATTGGAAGCTCTCCAAACCCTACAAACCCTCAGCAGCCCACAACACCATTCGGTATCCCCTGATGAACCAACGAACAAGCGGCAACAACCCGAAACAACTGCAACCCCTAACAACCCCCAGCACTGCAAAGTGCCATGGGTAGGGCCCAGTACTGACAAATTCCTTGATGAAATCACTCCATCAGCAACCATGTGATCGCCGGAAGTATGTGCGGCTCCTGGGATCCCTGAAAAAAAAAAGCTTCGGTCCGGTTGGGATGTGTCAGAGGCCCGTATGCACATGCGGACCATCACAAAAGGCACCTGCAGGGGTTGGTGGTCATGGTCACGTTGCTGACCCTTTTTCTGAAGCCTGCGGTGAAAGTCTGAGGTATCGGAGCCTGAGGCAATATGAATCCTCCTGCGAACGAAAGGGAGCGCTGCATGCCCTTCTGAAATGCCGACTGAGTTGAGCCCAGACCATTGCTTAGCCACAAAGGGGGGGAGGTCACTTTGGGGTTCTGGCGGACCCGGGTCTGGGCCTGGGCTTGTTGTTGTCCCCCTGTGTGACATTCCGTCGGGTTGCTGTTTCTTTACGGGGCCCTGGACAGTCACCCCTTCTTCCCTTCGCGTGCTGCGTCGGGTCACTGTGTTCTGTCAGCCGCTGTGGCCTGTGTTCCTGATGGTGTCGTTTCCACGTTAGTGGAGCCCAGTAGTTGGTGCACTGGGGTTGTGCTGGTTGGGCGGGGGTCGTTTTACGGTTTTTGCCGTACACTCCCCTCCGCGTTCAGGTCGTCTACCACATGTCTCGCTGCATTTCCGTTTGCGCAAGGCCCAGTTGCGTTCAGGTCGTCCACCACATGCCTTGCCGTGTTTCCTTCTGCGTGAGGCCCAATTGTTCCTCCCCTTCGCGTGTTGTCCTGGTCGTCCGCCACCGGCCTCACCACGTTGCCATGTGCGAGAGGTCCAATTACTCCACCTTTCCCCGTGGCACACGTGGGCATTGTGTGCACCTTCATGGGTTCTCAGCCCCCGGCTATCATGGTGGGTTCCACACACACACACACACACACACACACACACCACTTCGGGGATGACTGTCAAATCCGCCCCAACCGCTTCTGTCCGCCCCCCCTTGCCCTCCAATCGTTCTCCAGCACGGCTCCTGAAACCGCTGTTGCAGCCGCAACCTCCCTTCATCCAGCCTCCCGCTCAAACGAAGCTCTGCCCGGGTCGGCCCTCCCACATCAGAAAACTTCACACTGGGGTAAGCTGAAAGTTACCGAAAAGGTCGGCTCAATGACCCATCCACCCCCAATCCCCCCAGACTCTGAAGCTTGGGCCTCCATCCCAGACGGCCCAAAATGACTGTTTTAGCTAGAGAGAGAGAGAGAGAGAGAGAGAGAGAGAGAGAGAGACAGAGAGAGAGACAGACGTAGAGAGAGAGAGAGAGAGAGAGAGAGAGAGAGACGTAGAGAGAGAGAGAGAGAGAGAGAGAGAGAGAGAGACGTAGAGAGAGAGAGAGAGAGAGAGAGACAGACGTAGAGAGAGAGAGAGAGAGAGAGAGAGAGAGAGAGAGACGTAGAGAGAGAGAGAGAGAGAGAGAGAGAGACAGACGTAGAGAGAGAGAGAGAGAGAGAGAGAGAGAGAGAGAGAGACGTAGAGAGAGAGACGTAGAGAGACGTAGAGAGAGAGAGAGAGAGAGAGAGAGAGAGAGACAGACGTAGAGAGAGAGAGAGAGAGAGAGAGAGAGACAGACGTAGAGAGAGAGAGAGAGAGAGAGAGACAGACGTAGAGAGAGAGAGAGAGAGAGAGAGAGAGAGAGACGTAGAGAGAGAGAGAGAGAGAGAGAGAGACAGACGTAGAGAGAGAGAGAGAGAGAGAGAGAGACAGAGAGACGTAGAGAGAGAGACGTAGAGAGACGTAGAGAGAGAGAGAGAGAGAGAGAGAGAGACAGACGTAGAGAGAGAGAGAGAGAGAGAGAGAGACAGAGAGACGTAGAGAGAGAGACGAAGAGAGACGTAGAGAGAGACAGAGACAGAGAGAGAGGGAGGGAGGGAGGTAGAGAGAGAGGGCGGCAGGCAGGGAGATAACGGAACGGTCGGTTCTGATCGATCAAATGTCCCAGCCTTCAACACTTTCAGCCATTCGTCCAATCAGTTGTGTGAGAATCAGACCACCGCCAAGTGGATGCTGTTCGGAAGTGTGCAACACAGCAGATTGGCAGTCAACGGGCTGCCTGCGATGGCCATTGGTGAAAACAATCCAACTGGGAACCTATCCTGGCTTGGTCCCTTGCTTCCATGTCTCGGCACTCCTCTGGCCTTAGAGAGGGCAGGCTTGCAATGTTGAAGGCAGGGCAACTTCGAAGGAGGGGGAGGAGCAGAGGATGGGGGGTCACGCGCGTGCTTGGCCCGGGTCTCCCGGACCCCCACCCCGTGACCTTCCAGTTGGATAAAGCCAGAGAAGCATGAGGAAGGAGGCAACCGACCGCCACAGCTACAGCACAGCTCTGGCCACAACCACACGACTGAGCGGTTATTCAGTTGATGGGGATTCCACCAGCCCCAACTATCCCAGCCGGAGGTCGCCCTCTGCATACCCGGTGTCGGATCATGGGGCCCTGGCATCACAGTGAAGCCTGCGGACATGAACAAAAGAATGGGACAGAAGCGCGGGGATAGACAGAATGCAGGGCGGGAGAAGGGGTTTTGCGGCGCTTGAAACGGCTTTGACGAGCTATTGTCCGCCCACACTTCCCGACCTCTCCCCCACACCTCCCCAAAGGGCACCCGGGGATTAATGGCGATGTGCAAGCCAGGAATGGCCTTCTGATGGTGTTTGGTGGGAACTGGGAGGACGGGTTGGCTGCCGTGACCCCAACAACCGGCGATGAAGTTCCATTACTTTCAAATATCTCTTTGATCTGGTATCATGACCCAGGGCACATGGTTGTACACAACACAAATCGAAACAGATCGAACAAAGGGCCGCCTCAACAGCATTCTAAAGGCACAAAAACCTATTTGAAGGCTCCACCAACCCCTGATGCCTTTTGGGGCCCACAAGGCGTCTGTAAGCCGTTTCCGATATCCGATTGGGTGTGTCCTGCGAGTCGGATGGGCCGGAGCGGGCCTCCACCACCGGGACCAGCCAATACGGGGCGCTCCTCCCGGGGACGGTGCTATCCGGATGGGGCAGAGGTACCACTACCATACCAAGTTCCCCAGCTCAAGCCCCGTCTGGGTCAGGTAGCTTCTCTACCGGCTTAACGCCCTCTGTGGATCTCTGAGTGTGTGCCGTCGGACGCGCCACTGCGTACTGAGCGCTGAAGGTGCCAATATAAATTCCACTACAGTGCAACGGCCCAGAGGAAACTCCATGTGAAGATTGGTTTCCCCCGCGAATACGTAAACCCCCCCCCGGTCTCACGAGAACAATGGCAGAAGCACTGAAAATGACAGAACCAACACCTCCTGTTGTTTCGACATCGGGCTGACGTGCGGAGGATGCTGGTGCTACCTGACCTGACCTGACCTGGGTGTGCCCCGGTTGTTGTGGTGAGATGCCCTTGTTTGACCCGCTCACAATGACATGCAGATGACTTTGAAAAAGAGGAGCATTGCACGACGCATACGGACAACGTGCACAAGCAGCCACGGGTCGTGAAGTGGGGTGCTGGTTCAAAGTGTGTGTGAGGGGTGTCACGGCCGCAGGAAGGATCCCGGCCAAGTAGCTCAGCCTGCCCAACGTGACCATGGGGGACTGGCAAAGGGGCACGACGGACGCATACACTCTGTGCGCTGTGCTCGCGCCGTTGTGCTCACACTCGGGGCACCTGATTTTGACTTGAGAGGGAGTATGGCTGTCATCGGTCAGTGCATGGAGGGTTGCATAAAACGCCGAGGGGGGGCATCTTACAGAGCATCTCTGTCAATGTCAATGGGTGAAGCAACCGCAGGAGCTGGGTGATGAAGTGTGCCCTACCTCCACCCTGCGGGCTAGAAGCTGTCGACAGTCCTGCTCGCGATCAGAAGGAGTGGTGAAAGGAAATGCAGCGTTGCTGAGAGGTAATATTCATGTTTGGGGGACCAAGAAGGCGCTCTGTGTGGCATAAAATTGAGGCGTATGGCAGTCATAGGCTCTTAAGAGTGATATGGATCGTATATGGATCGTGAATTGCGATGTAGCCGCAGATGACACTCAGCCACGAGGGCTCTGGAGGCATACTTGACTTTGTTGCAATGGTGGGAAACTCTGCAATGACATCCCCCAACTTGTCAAAGCCTTGGGTGTATTTGGCCCGCTCGCTCTGCGAAAACTGTGTGAAGCTGCCACAATCCCCTGCGAAAGGAAGGCGTGCAGGAATGGCTGTTTACACAGTGCTGGGCGGGGTAAGAGTTTGACGGGCGGCTCAACGCACAATAAAATATCAACAACCTCCTCGCGTTCCGGCGAGAAAATGCAATGCTCCGTTACAGCTTCCGGCGACCGAACAAGCACTTTTTGGTGGAAGTTGCGGCCATACAAGGTGCAGTAGGGGAGGGGGCTGGTGGCTGGTGGTGGTGTTGTGTGGAGGGGAGCCATGGGCACAACATTGTTTTTAAAATGACAACAACTCCGTCTCCCACCGTCTACCCATAAATACCAAAAATGGCCAAAGTATGGAGATGACGTGTGACCTTGTTGAATTTGAATGAGAGCACCACCCTCAGCAATATCAGAGCACAACAGCGAAAGTGCTTTGTCACGTTCCTCCTTAATGGCAGTAGGACAATACGACACACATAAGACTCACCTTGAACATGGCCACCAATGGCTAGGCATGTCATGAAAATGGGCCGTATATCATCAATGGTAGTCAATGGACGACCCTTGTTCGTTAGGCAGAACACTTGGTCATCCACAACGCATTTAGGGTGCTTAGGTGGCAAAATTTTTTGGCATGACGTCGTTCACTTCAACCTGGCCGCTTGAGCTGGGTACCGTTTCTCACATTCCTCATCCCATTTCTCTCGCACCGTTGTAGACCTTGATTCGGGGGCGACACATCTGGGACTTTGCTGTGAATGTGTGCAGCACATCTCTTGTTTTGTGTGTGACCAGTAATGTGGCAAGCTATCATGTCCTCTCAATGGTGGTCTACAAGTTTGCTACAACACTGACACATCAATCAATCATTTCCATTGGACAGTCCATGCACGGAACTTCTTGACTTGATCGTCCACCGTATTGTACTTGAACTGTCGTCCAGGCTTTCTCTTTCTGTTCTGGTTTGACATATTTGTCTCTGCAAATGCGCAAACCCCGTTGGACCCACAACAAAGGTATTTCAGCATGTTTGTTGGTAAATGGGTTAAACAACTGTTAAAAACAACGGAAATGCACGACCCAAGGAGGTTGACAAGCCCATCTAATTTACTACCCGGCTGTGACTCTTTTGTCTTTAGGAAATGTGCATGCTGAAAAAGGCAGCGCTCTGGCAGAACGTTCCGGCACATTCCGGCCATTCCGATGAGGATTTGGGGGTAAACAATGTGCAGCAGCACACATGCTCACCGGATATCCATGCTTGCAGCTGAGCAATTCGTCACCCCAGCACACTTAATGATCCTGAGGTTCGTTGCTATTCTGACTTTTGCAAGATTTCGTTGAGCCGGGGGGGCAGTGCCGTCCCAAAATGGACGAGATGGAACAACAAGACCTAAACCACTACATTAACCAATATATCTGCACTGTCGCATCAATCCTGTGAGCTGTGTCCTGCTGCGCTCTTCTTGACCTCATGATGACGGAAAGCGTCTAACGCTGAAAGTTTTCAGGCTGAGTTAGAACGAGTTTGCCGAAGTTTTCCGTCCCCCAATACCAAATTTTCGGGTCTGTGGCCCTGCTCTCGCACAGTTGGGCAGACCCTGCTTTTCGATTGCAGTGACAGACTGCGTACTCGGCACACAGTTCCTGGTTTGAACGGAATTGAACACTTCACAGACATACAGTCAGGCATGAATGCATGAATGCATGAATGCAGAAATGTGTGCAGAAATGACCAGGTGTGCAAGCATGTTGTTCTATCCCACCCGCGTTCACTCACCACTGACCAGGGGTTTGGGAATACCATAATTAAACGGCACCTCCATGAAATTGCCCACCAGAAAGAAATGAAGGGTAGCCGGATCCTCAGACGCAGCAAGTGCGCTGAAAAGAGACCTTAAGCGCTGAATCACCTGCACGCAAACGTATCACGAGGTGGCTTAGGATGGTGCCGTTGCTGGTGCTGGTGTTGGTGCTGGTGCTGGTGCTGGTGCTGCTGTGCAGTGCTGCTGGTGCTGTCTAGCCAACAACGGGTGAATTGTATTCGGCAGTAGAAGGATAAGCGACGATATTTGGCGGCACATTGACGGAATCTGATGCTGAACGACGGCGGTTTGGTCGGCAGTTGCGCCACGCAAGGCTAACACTTTCGTCATGACATCCCGATATCTGGCCGTGCCACAATTTGGGTCGATTTACCAACAACCATCCGCCTTCAGCTGCGACAAGGGGGGGCAGGCTTTTGTTGGAGCTGAGATTGAAACACTCGATTTAAAAAAAAAGAATGGACATGGTCCCTACGGGACCTGGGGGTTTCTTGGGTCTGGTCGGGTCGTGGTGGCGTGTGGGTGAATGGCAAGGATCGGTTCGATTGTGGTGAGTCAAAATGCAGCCACAAAATCCAATGACTCCCTGGACCAATTCAATTCTCCTTGCCCACCCCGTTGACCTGCAACCCTCTGATTCCCGCTCCGGAGGGGGTTTCAGGGCTTCCAGAATCGAGAGCTGTACGTATACAAGCGTATATGTTTTGGGAAGGGGGCCTTTGGCACCCTGAATATTGTCTTTTCGCATCTGCAACATGCCGACAGTGTCTACAATTAGCAGGCCATGTCTACTTGTGGTGCACAGTATCTACAGACCACAGACCGCCGGACCGCTGTGCACGGGTAAACCCTGTTGCTGCCCTGTGTTTTGGGAAGGGGGCCAAACATTGTCTCTTCGCGTCTACAACATGTGCACAGTGCCTACAACATGTGCACGTTGTACACCACCTATGCATATTATCTACAGACTGTACCCGGGTAAACGTGTATGTGCACGTGGTCTATAAACTGTGCACAGTGTCTAAATGTATGCACAGTGTCCACAAACTGCAACGCACTGTATCTTCAAGTTGGTCTACATGTATGCATGTATGTGCGCATAAATACACGTGTGTACACAGACTCCCTACATAAAAGTGGTGTTAACATACGTGTATACGTATACACGTGTACATGTTTACACGTATACATGCGTACACGTACATATCTGCCAGAATTGTTGTAGCCTGCAGCCAAGAGCCTTTCTCGCAAAGTGCGGCACTCCAGGCGCCAATTGCCTGATTGTTAACCCCCCCCCACCAGGCCTTGGACATCCTAACACAACCGTGCCTCCAGCTTATGGTCTTACGGTGAGCAATCCAGGGAACTTTCCAGGGGCTTGTTGGCGGTCTCTCATTGGGGAGCCGGTGTTGTTCTCTTACATTTGGGGGATCTTGTTTTGCAGGTGAGGTCCCTTTTGGGGGGGGGGGCTTCCTTAGTTTGGGTGATTTATCTTATTCGAGGGAATCCAGTTTATCAGGGGTGTCTCTTATTTTGTGGGTGGGGGCTCAAGTGGGCAGCGGGGTCTCTGATGTTTTGGGGGTTCTCCCATTTGGTGGGTGGGGGGGGGGGTTGGGGGGTCTTTTAGGTCTTCGGTTTGGGGGCCAGCAGGCCACCAGTGTTTTCTGTACCGCCAAGGCTCACTTCTTCGCCCACTCACCAAAAGCCGAATCAACGATGCCTCTCTACGGGACTACCCAAGAGGCCCTTGGGCCAACCCGGTGGGCCCTTGGGACAACCCGGTCGGCCCCTGGGACAACCCGACGGGCCAGAGGCCAGCAGGGGGGAGGTGGGGGCTGGGGTTCCAGGCATCACTGATGGTCTGGATGTCAGTACATCGGGTGTTATAGTTCAGCATCGTTTCACTGCCGGACTACATTGTACTACAGGTCACCAATCCGTCGTGTATCAGAACGGGGCCGGTCGGCTTTGAATGGCCATTGACGAGCATCTGCTGTGTCTCCTGTGCCGCTGACTCCTTCCGGGGCCATGAAAGCGATGCACCGGCATCGCCTCTTAACAAATGCTGCCTGAAATCTTTGGATACGTGTATGAGTGTATGCGTGTTGCAGCGACGAAATCGCAGGCACCTTCAGATCGTTGAGGAACACGTCAGCCAAAACAATGAAAAGCGCAGGGCAGCTCTGTTCATCCTCCAAAACGCCGCGGCGCTGTGCCAGCCCAAAAAAATCCAAATTGCCAGAAATGGCAGCGAGAGACTTTTGGCGGGTTTCGGCGGGCGGGAACCCGATGCCCTACGAAGAGGTAACAGACAGTGGACAGAGGCTCACTCCCAGACCGTGAAATTGATTTCGGGGCGTGAGTTTGAGGACCACTCGCCAACGCATTGGCGCACGACGAGGCGCGTTTCCAGCCAGACCTTGGGATCGAGGCCAGGACCTCCGAAAATAAATGGTTCTTCAGCGCTTTCTTGCCCGTCCTATGAGTCGAAATGTGCCCTCCTGTTCCCAACATCGCTATTTCTGTCAATTACTTTTGGATGGGTCGCACCAGTGCCACTGCCCCTGATCTCGCCAAACTCGGTCCGGGACACGCGGACACCTTGACGCACGGTTTCTGTGTTGGAAGACCGTCGCAAGTGCACGCCACACCCGTACCATCCGATCAATCAATTTGCCATAGTTCATGATATGACCACCTGCGTAAAACGACCCCCTTCATGGGCCTGGACACCTCATAAGCCCCGGAAGAAACACACTGCTCAAAGCTGGATAACTCTGAATGCAGCTCCTTGAGACTACTGTTCTGTCCTGTGGTCTGGTGGTCCTGGTTGCCTCGTATCTGGGACAAACGGGACATCAACAGTGCGACTTGCTTTTGCAGGTGAGCGCAGGTACTCCACTGCCTATTTGCCCAGTGTCCCCAGTGCCCCTGGTCAGGACTCAGCAACACATGCAGCCAAAACAGGCAAGAGACGTTGCGTCTTAAGAAGATCAGCTAATTGTGACGAAGGCAGAAGCCGTCATCAACATGGCTAACGGACAAGAAAAAGCAGAGTTGCCAAGAAACGGAAGAAATAGAGATAATCTGCAGGCGGAGGCTGCTCACAGGGATCAACGGTAAATGCATGCGGAGATTTTAACGAACTGATGGTAACATTCGGCGAATTTTTTTTTGCCCCATTCCAACTGTTTCCCACTCGTTTTCGTTGCGCTTGCGTTGCTGAGGCTTGCAGCGAAGGGTATCCAAAAATTTGGTAGTTTGGGAGTTCCAGTGTATTGAAAATTGTCAGACAATCGGCTGAAGATCGTTCGTGGCCGGGCAAAGAGTGGGGACTGTCGTGCTGTTGAGAATTCCTTTGTTCAACCCGTGTTCCTGGTTTGCTACTTATTTTGCACAGCATCGTTGATGTGCCTGGGTTTGTACTTGGCATGAGTAGCTGCCATCTTTGATCATCTTTGGATGCGTATTGGGAATAGGTCTGGAAACTTGCGCTCCCCAAATGCCACCATGCTACCCTGGACCATGGCCCTGCACACATACTGACAAATGGTACACTCCATCGGAAAATTGGCCCTGCGTCACGACGAACGCTCCGTCAACAAAGAGACCAGGGGTGTATTTCTGAAAGAGAGGACAAAAGCTCACGTGGGAGGGCACTGAACCTGACTGAGAAATAGGCTCGTCTCATGCGCGCAAGACTGCTTGTTACCCCGCCCCAACCCCCCCTGCCGGAGAGCAAATAACCCCCGTACCACAACTCATCCGTTTGCACCGTGGTTTTCATCAGAAAATCCCAAAGGACGTTTCACGACGCATCGTAATACGACCCTTTACGACGCATCGCAACACGACGTCTGTTACGACCCGTCTTACCAGGCGCGATATGACGGCGCGTCGTGATATCATAATTTGCAGACACTGTGCACATATATGCTTACCCGAGTATAGTCTGTAGACACTGTGCATAGGTGGTGTACGACGTGCACATGTTGTAGACACTGTGCACATGTTGTATACGTGAAGAGACAAGGTTGCATAGGTCTGTATACCGGAGTATAGTCTGCAGACACTGTGCACCTCGTACATAAACCCGTCGTAGTATTTACGCGTCCTAAAGTGTCGTATGCGAAACACTTTAATGACACGCTTGACGAGTAGCTTTACGTCGCGTCGTCATACTAATAGGACGCCCCGACGCGTTGTAAAGTGCTTGTTTGACGGATGCTGTGCACCATTGCTCAGGCGTTCCTGACAGAATGTGGAACCAAATGGGGCACAGTGGCGACCTGCAGGTTGCAGGTAAGCGCAGATACTCCACTGACTGCGTTGCCAGTGCCCCCAACTGCCCCCGGTCAGGACTCAGCAACAGGGAAGGGGCTGCCAGCCTATGGCGGGGCACGGGTGCGTGACCCCAACGGTAGAGATGGATACAAGGGGGAGGGGGTGCTGCCCCGCCCCACCCCAGATGATGGCAAATTCCGAAACCCCAGGGTGTCCGAGAACCATTGCTGTGGTCTTGTTTGATTGGGCTCAGTGCACATGTGAGTGATGTCCTGAGGAGGTGTTGTCATTTGCCATTTGTCATCTCAGCCAACCCAGAGCCCCCAACCCCCCAACCCCCACCACTATATTCACGCTGATCTTACATCCATCCCTGCCTAATGGAACGGGGCGCAAAGGGAGGTGTGAGGGAAACGCCCCGCCCCCCTCTGCCTCCGGCCATGCAGCACGCGCATGGAGAGTTTCACACCGCCAATTGGAGACACCACCGCCAATCGAGACCCTGATGCGCACACGCTCCCCCCAAAACACAGGCACAAGACACTGTTTTGTTTTTTTCCCAACTCGGCGAGTTACTCCGACGAAATCCGACCCCACAATAAATGGCCGAAGGGCAAGAAAAAGCAGGTGTAGGCTTATTCAGAAAACGGAAGAAGCAGAGACAACGTACCAGCAGAGGCTGGAAACAGGAATCAAACAGGAATCAATGATCCACCTTCATGCGTCTCACCGGCGTCATGGATAGTCCCCAACATTGCGGGCCCTTACCCTTCCCGTGCAGAGGCGCGGGAAGAAAATTGCACCCAAGCCGATTTCCTGAACTCTGCACCCCCCACCCCCTGGCTGCCGTGCCGGGACCATTGCGCGGCTATCGACAGGGCCCGGGGGGGCAACATATATGAATCAAAATGACCCCCACGACGCGATGCCCATCTTGAGGAACGTATCATGGGGGGAACACACACCATAGTCACTAATCACATATGGGTATCCATCGAACCGGCCCAACGAGCCGGTTTCAATTCAGCCAACAACAATATCCAAAACATCATGGGCCATGTTGACCAACAGCCAACAGTAAATAGCCTCGACAGCTTTTGAACCTTCAATGGCACAGGGGCAACACGGGCCGTGGAGTCATGGGCAATCAAGGCCATCGTCATGGTTGCAGTCAAAGGCAGGGGCAAGCAAAACATGCAGAGCACAGACACACCACTTGATCCAGGCTCACAGGAATGGTTTTGTGCAAATCTTCCATCATATAAGTCCCTGCGCAGTGCACGAGCATGGGCAATTCCGACATGGGGACATCGTCACGGTGCCATCATGAGCGAGCTCCCCACCTTTCGCGCCAACCCCCTTCACCCGCCCGCTTCACCCCCAACCCAATGGGAAGACAACCAACCCACCTATCCACGCGTGGGTGATTCGCTCCTCCAAAGCGAACAAGTACGTTCACCCGGAGTATCGACTGGCATACTCTGTGTGCGGGGGGGGGGGATATCCCCCCGTCACGCTGTTGTTGTCAGAACCATCGGTGCCCCCATAACGCCATTGGCAATGCTGACTTCGGCGCCACGCAGTGCAGGGTCCAACAGCCACCACTGAGATCAAACAGGCGCGCGCGCACCGCACTTCGGCAACAACGCGTGGAGGCTGAAACAGAAATCTTGAAAACGTACCGAAAACGAAAGGCATGCAAGCGACCTTGCATGACCTTGTTGAACCTACTGAAACACATGACAAAGAGCCTGACCATCCCACGGTACAACAATTGTGCCGCAATGGTCTCAGATTCTAGGTCACAACTAGCGTCGTGATCACATACCCTAAAACTCAAGCAATTGTAGACCTCGACCAGCAATGTGGATAGAATAGTCCCGAATTGCGCAGGGACCACGAAGAGGTTCCCAACTCTCACCAAGTGCGGTCTTGAATCTATGTCGCCCTTGCCATACAAGCCCGCACTCAGCCGAAGCGTGGATTGTAGCTCCATACCCCTTGGGTGCCCGAGTTTTGTTTGTTTTTCATTGGAAAGTGGCCTCCGCTCCCCTCCTCGCTGGCCCCACCCCTACACCCGTAAAATCAACCCCTCCCACGCTTAGGTAAAAGAAGTGGAGTCGCGGTTGAATTGGTGGACCAAAAGACCCCATTTCCTACCGACATGTTACATGACTGTGCGCCGCGTCGAGCCCAAATTTAGGGAAAACAAAAAACAAGGCCAAACGTCGCCAAAATACATGGAAACGGCACAGGGTTGGATTTTCTTTTGGGGCGAGTCAAATCCCACTTCTCGTTGTGCTCGTCGTCTAGCGCGTACTCTTCATGCTCTGCCCTCTGCATTTGAGAGAAGGTGAGTAACTTCCTTGGATACCAATCTTGCCTTTGCTACATTCGAGGTACAACGTGCCCTTCGGAGAGTTTCGTCGAGTACGAGGGTGGCAGGGTGGTTTCGGCGGCTCACTCCCAGCACGAGCCATCCAAGCGTAGAGAGATAAAGGTAAGGGGCTACGATGAATGCACTAAATCGGCGTGGTTCTACTTGCGTCGTCTAACACGTTGGAGAAACTAGTTTGCACACCCCCACTCGGTCTCTGACATATCTCCAAAAAGCGGTAGTGTTGAACCCGGACAGCAAGCGCGGAAAGAGCACGTTCAAAATAGGTCTGCAACATTATCAAGTCCCAAAATTTGAAAATATGAATCCCAATGTGAACCGGTGCAACATACTGAAAATGATTCCTCCCCACTATACCGTTATGCCCAAAAGCGATGGTCTGCAAGCGCCCCATGCAAAGGTGAGCGGGTAGAAAACAAATGGTAAGTGGTTTGGGGGGCGGCTAGGCGGGTATAATAATGAACCAATTCCCACAGGGGATGGGCGGGTAATAATTGGGGGCGGGTCGTACAAGATTGACGGAGCAACGATATCTTGTCCCAAGTTTACCTCAACCTCAACGCCTGAAGGGATGGCACAACAATAATGGTTACCTGATATCTAGATCACGTGGGCTGTACTTCGAACTCGTGAGTTGCAACCCATACGTTATTGGGGCGGGGTACAAGGCTAGTCACGGGGTCACGGGAGTCACGGGGGCCGTATACCATCATCCTTGCGGTAGAGCATGCCCATCACCGTGACCGTTTGACCGGATTCCGTTCCTTCTAACGAGGAAATCGTGCTAATCTAAAAGACAAAGCCGGCGCGCCACGAGCAAGAGGCGACATACATAGCGATAGGGGTTTCGTTCCGTTCACGGACCAAGCCTACCCCGCGCAAGCCCCCCCAATCCTACAACCGTTGCTTGTATTATGGAGAAATAAGGTGTCAAACGCAATGACGAAGGCAACTACCAAACACGAGAGCATGTCCTCCAACACTGCGACACTTCTCGCCTTCGAAGAGGGAATGCCGACTGGCTCTCACCTTAGGGTGGAATCTGTGAAAAGTCTGCACATGTACCTCCAATTTGCTTTTTGATTGCTTCATGTCGAAAGCGGACTTCACGAACAAGTCATAACGCGATATTCTTTGATAGAGCAACTCGTAGCGGTCCCGATACACTGACAAAGGCGAATTGGCGTGCATCCCGTGGTCCGATGGTCTTAGTCATCCGACACAAGTTCACAAACGCAAACACAACTCTCACCACACAAAACACCCGACGCGTGGGATCGTCATCGTACTCATATTTGCCACACATTTGACATGACAACGACACACCATCCGCCTTGTCGCGAGCGCCCCCCGTAATTGTGTTGTTCTTCGGAAATTTGTGGAAAACGTTCCGTGTCGCATCATAAGTATACTTGGGGGTGTCGTATGCGGAGATGACGAAGAATCGCTCTTTCTCCTGACGAGCAATGTTTGGAGGCAACCTCCCGCATCCTACGTGCCGTCCCAACGGCCCTTCGCCTACTTCAACATGAGCCTCCTTTTCGTAACCTTGGTAAGCGAGTCTCATACTTGGTCGTTCGTGTGGATGGATTCTATCGCATTTTGAAGTATTTCTGGGGTCACACTCCCTAAGCGAAGTCCAATGAGGGGATAGTGACTACACGAAACGGACGCCAAGGGGTTGGGGCACCGGTAAATTGCATTCGAAGGCGTTTGTGATGGTGCGGCTTTCGCTAGGGGTGCACGGCGCATGGACCCTTTCCACCTCTTTCGTGATTGTTCCAATAAGCGCTATCAATATAGTCGCAAGGCTGTACGTCACGTGTCCCAAATCCCAAAGGCACAACAACTAACGCTCTGGCGACGGTTAATGTGCGACAACATCTTTTTAATAAGCAATGCAGGGCGGCAGGGCAATAACTCTTCCGTGATGCATCGTGGCTGGATGGACGAGTTCTTTGTCGGTAGGTATAACTCTTCACAAGTCAACGGGAAATCTTACAACCATTCAAGTGTTGCACTTGGTAGGGCGTTTGACCTGTCACACCAACTTCCTTGATCTTATCGCAAATTTGACGAACCACGTCTTTGTATTGGTCGTCAAGGTGGTTAGACCGCGTGTACCGCTCCAGTTCTTCGATTGAAGCCTTGCTGCCAAAGTGAAGGATGCATCGATATAAAATAGTACCCCACGTAATAATGCACGATGACTCAATTGAAAGAACCTGAATGTACATCCCTTTAGGCGGGTTTCTGTGATCAAGGCCTTCCGTGTGAGCATTTTGATTCGCCGATTCACAAACACTTTGGCGCAAGCGACAAATGGAAGCGGTTGCGCAGCCTACGAAGTTCATTGGCAGACGTGCTGAAAAGATTGTTCCCCATGCATACCAACCCCATAGATACGATGTTTGATTCTGTGATGTTAATCCGGTCGTTTCGTGATGCACATGGCGTATACCTGTGTTGGTGCTCGATGAAATGTAGCGCCCATCAAAGATTTGAGCCATCAATGTTAGCGTGTGTTGTTTTGTTTACCCATCCAGGTCATATGTTATAGAATTGCATGGTATTTATCTTTGTGACGCACAAGCAAGCAAGCGATGTCACGCAAATGGTTTCCGCCATTCCACCTTTGTTGGCACCATAGGCATCTTTCTTCGATATGGTCCCACTGGGGCCTTTTTTGTCCGAGGCACAACAAGAAAAAACCAAACAAGACATCATGCTAGAAGGTGGGAAAGGTTGTTGGGAATTGTTCGAACATCCATTCAAATATCTTTGAGGTCATTTCCAACTCGGAAATACACCATCTGCATTGGACAAGTGTGCATGGCCACACGCCTTTTGCATCGTTTGGTGTCGTTGACTTTCGCCGCTTGGCGCTTCCATGGTAGGGTTTTCTTCGCCTCCCGACATTGTCGGTTTCGCTCGCCATCTTGACTATTAACATCTATTCATACTCGTGACGTGTCTGGGCGCCATGTATGAGAATTATCAACTCCAATACAACGGGAAGACCATCGCTGATGCCGCCGTGACCGGAGACCTTCCCACCGCGATCTTGCTGTGGCAACAAGGGCACCGGTACACGGATGTAGTGAATAGTGTGGATACTAGTGGCATCCCGCCCTTGCACTGGGCGGCATATAACGGCCACCTCCCCCTCATAAGGTTCTTCGTCTCCAAAGGGTATGTCCACATCCACCTTTCCGTTTGATAGTTGAGCAATTGCCCTAGTTGCGTTTGCATTGGCTGCGCAAATCGTTCCGAAATTGTAAATTCCAATCTCGCACTATCTTTCAAGGACAAAGCAGAACTTCACACTTTCGTCGAAGGCCTGTAAATCCCAATCTCGCACTATCTTTCAAGGACAAAACAGAATTTCACACTTGTGCCAAAGGCCAATCACTAAATAATACATGTAACCTGCCATATGGGCGTCATTTCTACCGCAGACAAAAAGCTTGTCACCATCAACAAAAAGTCCATTCCCACGGACAAAACCATAGACCAAAAGTCTTTCACCGTAGACAAAAAGTCACTTCCCATGGCAAAATGTTTGTTTCCGCAGACAAAAAGTTTGTCACCACAGAAAGCAGCCCAATATGGCGGGTTACATATGACCGGTGCATTTTTGTGCATCGCTACGAAAGGGATGGGGTGGAACAAGAGGTTGAGCAATTTTGCAATTTCAGGTGTGTACCGTGCGTCGCGCACGTTGTAGCACATCAAACCCTATCATGCTGTTTTTGAATCAGGAGTCGGTGCCTGCGTGCTTTGATACACCAATTGTTTGAATGTTTGGGAAATGAGGTGCTTCGTTTTGGTCGTTTTGAGCCTTTGGCACAATTACGTTAGAGCAAAAGAGAGAATGATGGCGGAGTCAACTGCGCGTCGAATTGTTTGGTCCTCAACTGCATTTGGGGATTGTGTTTTGGTGCCCGCATTAGTAACTAAGCTTGGAATGTCCACAAATGCAATGGGATCCCAGATAAGCGCTGCACGTGCAGGTCACAGCAAACACAAGGGTGATCCTTGGGATTGCACAAGATAAAATGCACATTCCTTTGACTATAGCTGATGAATGCAAGTTGCCACCACGGATTCATTTCCTTGCTTGCGTTTGAAACAAGCTTGGATTGGCTCCTGGATTGACGAGATTTCATGTTGTTCAATCGCCTCCTAGTTGTCACTTGCTTGCACAACCGCCCCCCTTGTGAGCCGAAAGCGACCGCAGACAAAAAGTTTGTCACCACAGAAAGCGGCCCAAGAATCTTTTGCATCAAAACGACGCATACCACCCCCTAATATGGCGGGTTACATATGACCGGTGCATTTTTGTGCATCGCTACGAAAGGGATGGGGTGGAACAAGAGGTTGAGCAATTTTGCAATTTCAGGTGTGTACCGTGCGTCGCGCACGTTGTAGCACATCAAACCCTATCATGCTGTTTTTGAATCAGGAGTCGGTGCCTGCGTGCTTTGATACACCAATTGTTTGAATGTTTGGGAAATGAGGTGCTTCGTTTTGGTCGTTTTGAGCCTTTGGCACAATTACGTTAGAGCAAAAGAGAGAATGATGGCGGAGTCAACTGCGCGTCGAATTGTTTGGTCCTCAACTGCATTTGGGGATTGTGTTTTGGTGCCCGCATTAGTAACTAAGCTTGGAATGTCCACAAATGCAATGGGATCCCAGATAAGCGCTGCACGTGCAGGTCACAGCAAACACAAGGGTGATCCTTGGGATTGCACAAGATAAAATGCACATTCCTTTGACTATAGCTGATGAATGCAAGTTGCCACCACGGATTCATTTCCTTGCTTGCGTTTGAAACAAGCTTGGATTGGCTCCTGGATTGACGAGATTTCATGTTGTTCAATCGCCTCCTAGTTGTCACTTGCTTGCACAACCGCCCCCCTTGTGAGCCGAAAGCGACCGCAGACAAAAAGTTTGTCACCACAGAAAGCAGCCCAAGAATCTTTTGCATCAAAACGACGCATACCACCCCCTAATATGGCGGGTTACATATGACCGGTGCATTTTTGTGCATCGCTACGAAAGGGATGGGGTGGAACAAGAGGTTGAGCAATTTTGCAATTTCAGGTGTGTACCGTGCGTCGCGCACGTTGTAGCACATCAAACCCTATCATGCTGTTTTTGAATCAGGAGTCGGTGCCTGCGTGCTTTGATACACCAATTGTTTGAATGTTTGGGAAATGAGGTGCTTCGTTTTGGTCGTTTTGAGCCTTTGGCACAATTACGTTAGAGCAAAAGAGAGAATGATGGCGGAGTCAACTGCGCGTCGAATTGTTTGGTCCTCAACTGCATTTGGGGATTGTGTTTTGGTGCCCGCATTAGTAACTAAGCTTGGAATGTCCACAAATGCAATGGGATCCCAGATAAGCGCTGCACGTGCAGGTCACAGCAAACACAAGGGTGATCCTTGGGATTGCACAAGATAAAATGCACATTCCTTTGACTATAGCTGATGAATGCAAGTTGCCACCACGGATTCATTTCCTTGCTTGCGTTTGAAACAAGCTTGGATTGGCTCCTGGATTGACGAGATTTCATGTTGTTCAATCGCCTCCTAGTTGTCACTTGCTTGCACAACCGCCCCCCTTGTGAGCCGAAAGCGACCAATGTAAGGCGTCATTGTTCGAACTACGCTTGGTGGTAGTAACACATACCTATTGGCACATCCATAAAATTCAACCGCACCATTAGGCCGTACTTATGATGCACACATTGGGCATTCGTGTGTGTTGGCAGCATGCCACGGGACACATTGCGGCGTTTTGTAGGGCGCAAATCAATCGGCGTTGCGGAGGCGAAGAGACTACTGCGCTGCAATGGGCAAGTGGCGCCGGTCATCTTGCCGTTGTTGATTTCCTGTTAGAAAACGGTATTCGACTTTATGTTGATTTGATGGCACGTCTTGTGGCGCTCGATGTTTGATCCGAGTTGACTCGTGAGTTGACTAGGCGTGGGCGCACCACGACAAAGCGCGTCCGGCGAGACTCATAGGCCTTGCTGCAAGATATGCCAAAATCTTTCTTCTTCGATGACGCGAAGACCTCGTCTCGCATGGCCTAGACCGGACATTGCTCTTACATGGAATTGGCGGTGTAGGTCATGGTGTTGCCACCATGGAGCCGCCTCGCTGTGGCCCCATCGCCAAGTTGGCTCTGGTCATGCTGAACAACAATGGAGTGTGCGCGCTAGGAAAGTGCACACTCCATGAAAAAAAAGGGGGGTGTTTGGAAAGCCCTTCCGTAACAATTCTCGCCCATGCGCACGTTGTTCCAACGTTTTCCAAGATGCCACGGCACAAAGGCATGGGATTGTTGGACCATCGATCCTCAAAATACGGCCCTTTGCACCATTCCTTTGCTTGTGTTGGGTTGGATGGTTTGTCATTAAAGGTATCCCTTTCCTAGACAAATAAAGGTGCATCGCATCATCATGTTCCGGGTTTGCGTCATTCGTGGTCTTCTTAGCTAGAATACATCCCTGTGCAAACCAACCAACGTGGTTGCCCCCAACTCGTTCACACCAATTGTCCACAGGTTCTAAGTGGAATTCACGGCCCGTGAACGCAAAAACAAGGGTGCTCCAAAGAAAAACGCCATTGCACCAAGTGGCCCAACAAATTGGATGTTGCTGTCCAACCAAGGGCACACTCCTCATTGTAGACACGCATGATATACTACGCAAAACTGGGGGGGGGGGGGATGAGGGGGGGTGAAGTACCGTGGTGCCGAGGCAAATTTGCATCAGAAGGTGGGACCGTCCGTGTGCACGTCGGTTGTTTAGGCGCGGACCCCAAGATTGCGGATGCCAAGGGATACTGCGCATGTATGCACGCCACGCAGTACGGCCGGACCCTTGTGCTCCACTTGATCAAGACCCGGTGTACTGAGTTCGACATGAAGCGCCTTGATGCCTTTGGCCACACTCTAGTGCACTGGGCGGCCTACAAAGGTATGCTACGACAAATCTTGATGCGCTCCCTCTCACCAATTGTTCTAGGAAGTCACACGAGAAGACCACTGAAATGTTGGGGGAGAGCCCGACGGGGGGTTGCGCACGCCACAATCCACAACCACAACACCTGTACAAAGAACCATGCACAACGAAGCACATTGTTGTGACGGACTCCCGGCCCCCAAGAGGACTCCCGGCCTCGCCCTGGAGAAGGCTCGCATGAGCATTTGTGACCCTGACCTCCCGGCCATGGTAGTGTGGGAGGGGCTAAATGTGGGCGAGGGGCCGAGCTAGGGGACTGTACGGGCAGGAATTGCGGTCGCGGTTGGCAGTCGGCAGAGCCCTCGAAGTGAACAGGTTGAAAAAGGGGCTCTGTTGGCGCTCTGTTGGTTCAAGAGATTTCGGTCTTTTGCGCCGAGCCACTTGCATTGCGGTCGCAACTTTCAAAAAGGAGTGTGCATAGCCACATACCCCTCTTATCACGGATTCACTCACGATGCAAACGTATGCCGGAACGAAGGAGAGCGATTAGGGGTCGGAGGGTGCCTCCCTCCTCCCGGAGTAAGTTGGGGCCAAACCCCCGCCCCCCCCCCGGCTACTCCAAGCAATCTCAAACCATTCCACAGGCTTGGAATTCGAGGGAATGGTCTCAAGATTTTCAGCGCCCAACAATGGAGTGCAAGTGCACTGCTTTGTGTGGGCAAAGGCAACCACATGTGTCTGACGAAAGGGTTTTGGGTCCCTTACCCTGTCTGCATTGCGACATGTAGCCACTCTTCCCATATTCACAAGACCAAAATGTGGTCGAGCAGCACCAAAGGTGGACGAGAGATGCTAAGTCACATTCTTCGTAGCAGGGCTGCGACAAGGGAGAGAGCAAGCTAAAGCAATTGTGCATAGGGACAGTGTGGTAAAAGGTAGAACCGATGGGTGGCGTTGGTAGCAAGATACGAGAAAAGGATCGGGGATTACGTGTTTGACCAGTTACAAGAACATGATGATGCACAATGGCTTTCAATTTTAATGTTTATTCGTGCCCAAAAATTGTTTTTTCCCGAAGTTTGAGACCCACCACAGTACTCTTTCAGCCTCGAAATTACGACAGAATTGGGTCGAAAGAAACAGGAGAACGAGCAGTGTCTGCTGAAGCCACCATCCAAAAGCTTTAGGGCGTTCCGGTTTCCTTAACAGGTTAGGCTGTGGTTCACCAATCCAGAGTGCTCAAAATATTAGATGACCGAATGCGTGGTTCAGGTGGCGTCGAGTCCACTAAGTGAAAATTTCGGGCTTTTGTCCAAGACATCCACACTGTGCAGGCTTTGCCCAAGTGGTCCATAAAGAAATTGGCCCTACCCCCCGCAATGCTGTCACACGGCAGTAGAGAAAACGTGCCCCACAGGGGACCGAGAGATTCAGGCGCACTTGCCGGCAATGCGCGTGTGCCCCATATTGCAGGGTTTCTAAACACGCTGCGGTTTCTGGTGGAGAACCATGGAATCGCCGTGAATGTGCTCGACGACCAAAAGAGGACTGCGTTGCACTGGGCCGCACGGGAAGGGCGATTGAATTGCTGCAGATATTTGGTCTCCAAAGGCTGTTACGTGGCTTGCAAGGTGTGGTGCCAGTAGACAGGAGCATAGAGCAACTATGCACTACTGGGGGTCCATGAAGCAGGACACTGGCGCTCGAACCCAAACGATGTCAGGATGCAACCAATCCAGTGAGAAGCAGTGTCGTGTTCATGTGCCTCTCCTCTCCGATCTGTACTGCATCCTCACCCCTGTTCCCCTCTCCGCCTGCGGCACCGTCGCCATTGTCGTCGCCGACCAGTCCCCATCTCACTGCGTGTCACCTCAAGACTGCCAACATTGGATCCTATTTGGAACGTGACCACGTGTTGGATGGAGGTGAGTACAATGGACCCAAAGGTCGGCCAGGGCTCCAAATGTGTGGAGGCTCCCTCCGCATCCCCCCCCCCCCCCGTAAACGCCGCACCTCTTCGCGAAGGCTACACCACTGTAGCCTTGGTACTGCAGCGGTGCATCGCATGCCGGGTACCGACGGATGCGCAGGTTGAAATCCTGCCCCGAGCTACTTTTTTTGTGGCCTGTGTGAAAGCTCTTGGCACATCAGCAGGCGTGGGGAGAGGTTGCGCTTTTGGGCTTTGGGTGTGGGCGTGGGTCGGGTTTTGGGGGGGGCAGACACATGGGTCTAAAGTTGACACTTGGGGGTCTAACGTTGGGGTCAAAAGTTGGCACTGGGAGTCTAAAGTTGGCACTTGGGGGTCTCAAGCTGGGGTCTAAATTTGGCACTGGGGGGTCTAAAGTTGGGGTCTAAAGTTGGCACCAGGGGGTCTAAAGTTGGCACTTAGGGGTCTAAAGTTGGGGTCTAAAGTTGGCACTTGGGGGTATAAACTTGGGGCACTTGGGGGTACCACTAAACACCATCATCGGACACGGCGGGCACTTAAGGGGCTTTCCGGTCAATGAAAAAACTGGGCGCACAGTTGCGCACAGCTAGATCCAATGGTAGTGCACGGTTGCGCAAGGCTAGATGTGAAGATGGCGCACGGTTGCGCACGGTGAGGCCCAACCCTTGCGCACGGCTATAACCACATCGGAAGGGTGTCGTCTTCTCCATTTTGGCCAACAAAAACTGCTGCACAAAACCAACCGAGAAGCAGACCCAAGCTCCATCAATGGCCCCACTGCGGAGAGGCAAGCATGCAGCACCAGGTGGATATGTTTGAACAGTGGATGTTGGCCTGCCACAAGGTAGAGTGGTATGCTTGTTAGAAGGGAGTAGACACCTGCCTGCGGCGCGATGGGTGGGATACACTACAATCATTGGAGCTCTTGACACCGGAGGACAACCGTGCGTCACCTTCACATCCAGCCGTGCACAACCATGCATAGCCGAAGAAAGTAGCTGTGCACAACCGTACACGCACGGCTATGACCTCGTCTCTGGGGGGGGCTCTCCACCACACATGATGTGGCAAATTGTGAAGGCAAATATGTCACGGAACGTTATTTCAAAGTCAGGCCCGGAGACAGACAGAAGGCTCGGAGACATCCAAAATCGGACTAGAGACATGCTTGTTCTTTGTCACTTTGGGGGGGGTGCAGTAATAGCAACATGTTTGTATATGTTGTGCGTGAGCAACATATTTTGCCAGATGACAACAACAACACTCAGCAACAACCAACACGTCACCGATCCACTGTGCCCACATATTCCTCCCCGTGCTCAAGCTGTCGGGCTGCGTTGACATGTGCCTTTCACCAATGCAGAGTTTGAGCTCAGTACTGGCACACACAAAATATTTCAGCATTGGTAGGGTTGCTGAGTTGGGGCTGCCCCCGCCCCTTCCCCTCCTGGATACGCACAAACCTGCCTTGGTTCAATGGTCGTCCCTGGGCGATCTTTCAGGATGCAGTTTCATTTTGTTGCAATTTGCCATAAACGCGTTCCAACCGCTTTCGGTTGCCAACGTCGGTTCCAACTGCGTTCCGTGCAACCCGGGAATGGCCGTCGTTCGCCGCTCGCAGACTCACATCCATCATGCACTGCGCGGCCCAACCAGACCCAGCCCAAGGCTCAACCATCCACAACAGCCACAACACGTGAGCCGCGGCACCGGGGGGGGCAGAGAGGAGCGCACACAGCGCAACTGAAAGACAGATGTACCTGTGCCACCCTCCCGTGTTCTCAGGACAAGGATGATCACACAGCACAGAATTGGGCAGAGGAAATGGAGCACCCCAAAACCGCGCAGTTCCTGAAAGAATGTGCGAAACACGGACCCCCCGATGCCAACACGGACCTTCCGCAGCTGGAGAAGAAGAGGGATTTGGACACGTCCACATGGGACCTGCTGAGGCAGGTGTGCATTGCGTTGCTGGGGCCGTGTGGGCACAAGCAATGGCGGGCGCGTGCTCGGACAATTACAGCGATCTGCACGCCTCCGTCTCAGCACTGCATGACACTGCACTGCACTGTTGTCAATACAAACAGAACAGCACACCCTGACACACTGCAGTACAACACTGCACCGCACTGCTATTACACTGCACCGCACTGCACAATACTCAACACAAACAGAACAACACTGCACTGCACTGCACTGCAAGCGTGCAGATTCGTGATCCCCCGTTTTATCGTTGTCAGGAGGCGTTGGCACAGTTCTCCTTTCTCAGTGTACCAATTTCCGGGGCGGAACGATTCAACGTCCCTGAAAGAATGTGCAGCACTGCCTCACTGCCCCACCCAACAGAAAATTGTAGCATTTACCAGGGTGCCGGCCTGGTGCCCGCTGTCGCACTCAGGGTTGTTGGTGTTTGCATGTGTCCGTGCGTGTGTGCGTACTGTCGAGAAGAAGCCTCGCAGCAATTTATGCTAGGCCCGACTCAGGGCATCCTCAATGGGCAGGAACATGCAATGCCATGCACTGCTCCCCTGACTGCAGGATCTAGCTCACTCATGGGCCATGCGAATCGGAAGCTCAGGATGCATAATGCACATGTACGTGCAGACTGTTGGCGCAAGCCCCCACAGGCTCAACTCAAGAAATGCCTTGACACAAACCTCTCCGCGCCGACAATGCGCAGAACTTCCGCCTGTGGACGCTCGTCATCACCGTCTACAAACCGCGACCGCCTCGCACGTCGCCAACAGCGCCACTGCCCGGCACCACAAAACCGGCGCGCGACAATCCCGAACCTACGCTAAATCATGGACTTCGTAGCGGGGCACCGTACTCCCCTCCCTCCCTAAACTACCCCTCCCTCTGCTCACAGCGCCCTCCAGAGCCCCCTCACAGTCCATTCCCCTCTCCTCACAGTCCCCATCACATACAGCCCCCCTCTCCTCAAAGCCGTGCTACCCATCCAATAGGCCGGACCACCCATTCAATAGGCCGTGCTACACGTGCGATTTTTCGGAGCACCGATACTTTCCGCTGGTTTTTCGATGCAAAAGTTCTGGAGTTCTGTTGGCGTGCACTCGTGCATGCAGAAACGCGCGCGCCTCCCCACGCTTGATGCACCGCAGGATGCCCGGCAAAGAAAGCTGTTCATTTTCACGATTGTTGCGACCTTCACCCACTTCTTCGCGCTGAGCTGGTGTGCCTGTGCGAGTTGTGTATTCCGGGCCTGTATGCCCAGAGGTTGTCTCAGAGGGTGGGGTTAGTTAGTTCCTGCAAAGTGACTGCCACCTCCCCGCAAGCAGAGGGGTAGGGATGCATCGGAAGGGGAGGGCGCCCAGAGCGGGGCCTCAGGAGCGGTGAGGTAAAGTAAGTGGTGGTGGTCGGCACGACGGTTCTTAGCGGTTGCTGTCCCTCAACAATGCCGTTTGGGAAAGGGACAGAGGGGCTGCATCGCGGGCTCGCGCCAAGGAAAAGGGGCGCGGGTACCTCCCAACAGGCCACAGATAAGCGCAAAGGCCCCCTCCTCCCACACGAACAACGCACACATCCCTGGGAGCCAGCGGCCAGGAGTGCAGGCCCGGCCACCCATGGAGAAGGCCCACAAGGTCCACGCCAGGCGATGCGGGGATGGTCAGAAGTGTGTGTGGGGGGGCGGGGGGTCACAGCACCCGCCACAACGGGCAGCTGGCACCGGCGGCCGAAGCGGGAGGAAAAATCTTCCGGGTTGCATTCCCGGGGTGCTGCCCCATCACCTGCAACCCGGTATTGCACAGCACGCCCGTCTCCCTAGTTTGTTTCTTTGCCCGGTTCGCCTCCGTGTGTGAACGGATCCTGCTGCCCGTCACCATGCAATGTTTGCGCGCCCGGTGCAGTGGGAAAGAGGGGCTGGATCCTGCCTGTGATGGGACTGCCGCGTCTGGGGCGCCCCAGAGGGCGCCAGACACATGCCCTTGGGGGTACCGTAAAAGTCACAGAAACCGGTCAGTGTGGGATAACACACTTGTTTGGGTATTGCGGGGGGGAATCTGGCATGCCCGCCAACAGGAACGGCACCAGCTGCCGTCGGTAAACCAGTGCGGTTGCTGCCGACTGCCCAATGTGTGCTGCTGCCTGCTGTTGCATCCTGCTGCTACCGTGTGCCGCTAGTGCCTGATCGCCGCCTGTGTACACGTGCAATAGCCCAGGCCTCCCCCGGGGGGCGCGTGCGCACATGGCGGGTGCTGTTTCTGGGGCCACACCGTGAACACGGCGATGCAATGGGAGGCACATCGCCGGACCATCAGGTCCTAAACCGGCGGCGTACATCCCACAGCCCTCGCCCCTGGGAGGACCACTGAGCCATGTCCTCCCATATCACAAGACGTTCTGTCTGCTGCTACCTAATGCCTGCTGCCACTTGCTACTGTTTGAGTTGGATCAAAGGAACGTAGCACAGCGCACTTGTTTCACGGAGCCGCATCTCATCTGCATGGCTGGTCTTCGCGAGTTGGGCGGCGACCCGAAGGGCCGTCTTTACCGCAACAGAAAGTGGAGAAGACAGATTGGCTCACGCCTTCCCTTGCGGGGACCAGTCTTCAAGGGCACGAATGGGGGACAGTGCACAGTTGGCATGTGCGCTGCCCAGAGACTGCATTGGATTGGGTGTGACGGAAGGACGTGGGTGGCCCAAGGGAGACGGGCTGGGGGCAGTATGGGACTGATCCCCGTGGCATACTCCACATTTGCCGGGGGCCCGAGGCACAAGAAGCTGTGGCGAAACGCCTGTTGTTTCCACTGCGCCTGAGTCAAAGTCTACCAAAATGCGGAGAAGCTTGGGCATGGCAAAAATCAATGGTGTTGTGGGCAACTATTTTGAGGGATCTACGCTTGTGCTGGCTTCTGATTCCAAGGGCGTCTGTGTTTGGATGGAGTTTAAGATTGCCTACACTCTGTCCCGGCAGAGGGCACTCTCATGCACAGCAACATACGTCCAGTTGAATGGACCGACGGTCTTCTTCTTCCTCATCATAAGCTTGCACCAGCTTGTGAGGGAGCAGGGGGACGTGAGGTTTTTGCTCAGTTTGCTGAGTTAGGGGTTTGGGCGGCATTTTGAGTATGCATCCTGGGAGTAGCGGGAAGTACCCTTCAGAGCCTGCGGACATTACTGATGCGACCTCCCATATGGGCGGGTGCGCACAGCTGGGCCGGTCCCCCCCACCCACCTTTGCAAGAAGTGGGTGAACGTGCGCTTCTGTGCTCTGCTGTGCTGTGGTCTGTTCCGTGTTCTGTTGGCATGCTCGGACCTACGCCCCCTCACCGTGACACGTGCGCCTCATTGTGCAGGTGGCTGCCGTCCTTCATCTCCATCCTGCTGCCTCTGCTTTTCTTTGCGGCTCCGTCTCTGCCCCGCCTTTTCCAGAAGTGCTGCAAGCGCATGATGCAGCCGGATGGGCAGGAGAAGGACAGGGAGCTGCACCGCATGGCCTTTGTCTTCTCTGCCATAGGTGTCCGCTGGAGGCCCAGGGCCCACACCCCTTTGCTCACAGGGCAGTGCAGTGGACAGTGAACCTGTTTCCCTCTCCGGCTGGGATCTTCGAGTCCGTCCTTCTCCCCGGCGATCCCGAAGAACATTCACAGTCCCCACCCCCCCTTTGCATCGGGGCCGTCCTCAGGGACCGCCCGCATTGCCCTGCAACCCTCCAACCGCCGTCGGTTACCCTCCAACCGCCGTCGGTTACCCTCCAACCGCCGTCGGTCACCCTCCAATTGCCGGGCTGGCGTAGACGGACGTCAGTACTTGTTTTTGCGCCCAGGGACGGCCCTGCTCTTCTCAGTGCAGTACCTCCGCTCGCATTGGCTTGTGATGAGGTGGAGAGTGGCCATGCGCCATTGTCGTTGTTGTTGTTGTTGTTACCACAACGCGTAGTTTTGAGGGCCTGGGAGGAAAGGTTCAAGGGTCAGATTCAGATATTGCACACCCCCCCTCCGTGCTCACGTTTAGCCTTTGTGGTTACCCCGCCCCCCCCCACCCGGACACAGGGAGGCACACGGACACACGCCCTCGGCCCCCGGGCCATGGTCGGAGCGACTGGGTACCGAAGCGCGGCCCCTCCCACACAAGGGACCGGGCAGCCCTGCCCACGGACCACAGTGCCGAGGCCAGCCTCACTTTCCCCCGAAAGGCAAATGCCCGGAAATGCAGCGCACCACCGATGCGCAACAATTGGTGATCCGGAACCCCCTGCCCCAGCGGTGGTGAGCCTTTCTGTGTCTTGGGAATGACTGAATGTGAAGCAGGCACGGGAGGGACGCGAAGGGGAGAAAGCTGCACCTGTGAGCAGAGGGACGACAGCCCCCCTCTCACCTCTCAAAAGCTTCCA
Source organism: Eutreptiella sp. 'Long Island Sound 2002' (assembly GCA_964036045.1). Classification (NCBI taxonomy): domain Eukaryota; phylum Euglenozoa; class Euglenophyceae; order Eutreptiales; family Eutreptiaceae; genus Eutreptiella; species Eutreptiella sp. 'Long Island Sound 2002'. The sequence continues at coordinate 57,901,451 of OZ038391.1, forward strand.
CCCGAAGACCCAAAGTACCGCGTGGGCCTCGAAGTACGGCACACTCGCTGAGCCCCTATGGCGCCCTGCCCTCCTTTCAAAATGCCAGATCGTTCCATCCCAACCGCTGCTGTCTGCAACCAATGGCGTACCAAGTGTTTTGTAACCCTCAGACATTGTCCGCCAACCGCTTTTTCCAACTGCTAGTAACCGCTTTTGCAGTAGCGTTCAACTCCCCCCTTCAGTTCAGAAGCGCATTTTTGTTGCCACCCTCAAGGGCACCAGGGACACATTAAGACAGCTGGGCGAGGTACCGTGGCAACACCTGATGGCATCGAGCGGAGAAGAGGCACCGCACGTCCTAAGCGGTGCAAGGGTACCGTATAAACTCGGCACAAAGGCCAGGCCATTGACGTTTGTACCAAAGACATTGCAGAATATGGCAAGGCCCCTCCCAATACGTCAAAAAGTGGGGACACAGACAAACGGAGACTGTGGCATCAAAACGACCGGTGCATCCCCTCGCCTCACGGAAGCGCCTCGTTTGGACAAGTGCACCTCAGCCAGTTGCGTGTGAGAGCCCGCCTCAGAGTCAAAAGCCTTTTGCCTTGTGGAACACCAAACGGCCGGCGGGGTCGTCATGATACCCTGCATGGCAGCCATCATGATGGCTTGCCCTGATGGTCGACACGGTCAACCATCTTGGTCGCCGCCTTTGCGTTCACTGCGACAGTTGCCGGCTCTCGCAGCGTTGCTCTGTGGCAGCACCCCGTGCTTTACCCTCTGCACAGTGTGCTTTTACTGCACCCTCTTGACGTCGCCCATCATGCAATACGCAATGGACGAGCATCCGCATTTGCTGACCGTGGTCCTGATTGCTGGCGTCGTGACCATGCTGTCCGCCATTTACACGTCCATCTCTGATCCGGGGTTTCTGGACAGTGCCGAGATGTTCAGTGAAAATTCGAAGCTGTTCAAGTATGTGAGGCTCAAGCCCGAACGTGCAGTCCTGACAGCCTTCGCCGTAATGGCTTTTGAGTGCATGTACATGCGCCACAGCAACGTGTGCTCAGCATTGCAACAGCATCAAGGCGTGACCGCAGCATGGGCTTCGGGTCATTGCCCCTTGTTACGCGGCCGCAGGGCTGAGGAATGTGAAAGCACCGGCGTTCGTGATGGCGACATAGTCTCTCCATGTCGTGACAAAATCGGGAGGAAGGCTCGGGCTGCCCCCCGTATTATGCGCCGGATGCCGGCAGAAGCCCAGGCGATTCTCGGTGCAGATCTTCGTACGGATCGCATCAGCCGACGGACGTACTGCTGGCCACATTGTCAGGCGAATCTGTGAGTCAACACCGGTCGCCAGCTTGCATTCGGGTGAAGTTTGTTCTCTGTTGGCATTGTACTCAGTCGTGTGGATTGGAGATCAGGATATGCTTCATGTGTGCCAAAGCGTGGCTGTTGTCTGTCAGCAAGCAGCATCAAAACCAGTAGCAACCCCAGCAGCAGCAGCAGCGGCGGCGGCGGCGGCGGCAATGGCTGGGGCACCGGGCGGAGACAACTGGAGCGAAGGATACGGACTGTGGGTGGGCCATAGAGGTAGAGGTAGAAGTGGAATACGTGGCGCCAGCGAACCGTTATCAGTCCCTTCAGGCTCGCGGGGTCACCGAGGGCACTAGGGGCCCCTAGCGCCTGGGACGGTTTAACTGTGTTATTTCTGGCCCATATGGGACTCGAACCGGGACTTGTGTGTCAGACGTCATGTGCTATGACAGCTGAGCCACGTGGCCTCGTCACCAGGGCCGTAGAGCAAGGCGATTTCCATGAAGTGGAGAAGGAGCAATACAGCCCAGACGTGAACGAGATTGCTTCTATGAGAGGTCACCACTGCCCAGAGGTCTGTTCCCGGCGCCCCATCCCTTGCCCCTGGACAACGTGAACCATCTCTTCCTCTGGGGCTCCCCTGATTTGGATGTGGGGCCATCCCAGCCCAGTCTCTCAGGGGATGGGCTCCTCTTAGAGATGGGTGGTCGGACAACGCGGGAGAGTGTGAGGCAGGGACGCAGGTAGTGATGGCCAGATGAAGGGGGCATTGGAGAGACGTCAGGAGGGGCACAAGGAAGGTGCTGATGCCGGGTGTGCTAAGAGAATGGTTAGAGTCAGCACATCCCGTCCCACTCCATTGACAAGGTGGGGGTCTCTGAGGGGGGGATAGCGGGCTGTGTCTATGAGGAATTGTTTTCTAGTGTCGCACAGGGGGAGCTGGGCGGGTCTTGCGAGGGGCCACCGAAGCAAATTTGATTTTACCCGAGCCACACAGTGGCCGAAGAGCCTGTTTTGGGGGGGTCGGGGGGGTCTCAGGGCCAAAATACCCCCCGACCCGCTCTTCTAAACACAGCCTCGTAGATAGCCCCACCGCCCCATCATCAAGCTGCAACCGGCCCTAGACCTGCCGCGACGGCGTTCAGCCCCCTCCCTCCCAAAAAAGAATATGTGCCCTGGGGTTGAGATTTTGCCGAAATGCCCATGACACCCGGTGGTAACAGATCAAGGGATGCAATGAATTGGCGGGCAGCTGATGCATGTTGCTGATGTCTTGCCAGTCTTGCTTTGCACTTGCTGCACAGGACATTCAGTGACAGGGGCTGATGCAGCAGCTTCTTCGGCTGTAGCCCACGCCTTTGCCGCTGTTTCCAATGTCGAGAAGCAAATGAAACTCACTTCTTTCCTCGGAGGATTGTTGCACCTGCGCTGAAACGGCCCCTTGGATTTGATTTGTTCATGTTCTGTTCGCTTGTAGGCGGCTAAAGGGTTGTGCGGGGGGATACATTTCTGCAAAAGGCTCATCACGCTACGGGGCCAAGCCAAAAGGGGGGGTGTATAAATTTTGGAAGGGGTATCATTTTTCGGGGGTGTATACATTTTTGGGGAGACATACATTTAGGGGGGGTTGTGGATTTTTTTTGGGGGATTACAGCTCTGCAAAAGGGGCCAGTGCCAGAGAAGCGCAGGCGTTTGCAGCTCTGTCCGCAGCGAGTCCCAGGGCATGAAACACCGGCAAAGGCCCCGAGACGCAACGCAACGTAGGACATGCCACGGGTTACGACGCCTGCAAGATACGAGGTTTCGTTGCATGTGATTTGCAGCGAGATGGCACAAGTTGTGGCCAATAATCATCACCCATGCCCCCCGTCCGTACAACATTTCGGGGACATTCTGAATCATTCCGGAATATTTGTGTGTTCCGAGAATCGCCCTGCAGAATACGGGCCTGCGGGGTCCACCAATTGACCACTTGTCATCCCTGTGCCCACCAGCAGTGACCGGTTGCAGCCATACGCTCAAAGAGCGGTCACAAATCCAACGCCGCTTGCCTCGGAAAACAAGCGGCGTGTCGGACATTGCGGTACTGATTTTGACATTCACCCCCGGTCATGGTCGTGGAAAACACGCAGGAGGAGGAAGTGGGTGGAGTCTGTCATGGCATCACAGGGGAGGGTGGGGGGCGTACGTGTCGCCCCCCCCCCCCCCCTCTCCCCCCCCCAATCAGGACTCTCCCCACCCACACTCACGGCGAACAATGAGCAACAGCCAACTTGGGCACCAGGGGCGCCTGGAAAATTTTTTTGGGCCTCTGTAGCCCGGGGCACAGAATCCCCCCCATTTCCCACAATTTCCCCCTATTTGTGGCGAGGAGATTTGACCCCCCGACTTGAGTATATTCAAATTGCTCCGGATGAAACGGGGAATTCGAATGTACCCCCAAACCCCCCAAAAAATTGACCCCCCCCGCGCCTCCCCTCTGGACCCCCCTGCCCACGCCACGGGGGTCCGGAACTGAATTGAACCCCCCCGCCCCCCCCGCATGGCATAGCATTGCCCAGAGTGGGTGTTTCAGGGGTCAGTGCATCAGCCCGGTCACGTGCCCACGTTTGTACGCTCAATCGCCCTGTTGCACCACCGCGTGTGCACAGGCCAATCGTACGGTGGTGAGGTTTGACCATTTCAGTCCGTGGCTGGACACTCCGATCGGGCAGAAGAACCACCGCGCGTACATCCTGTTCCTCATCAGCCTCTTGGTGGGCCTTGGTACTCTCCTGTACCTTGCATCGGGCTACACAAAGGTCACGTGTGGGCGTGGGCTTGTGCTTCGGCTTGTGTCTGACTCGCGCGTTGCACTCCCGCTTGCGACGCCGTCGCAGGTCGGTCGGTCGGTGGCGAACGCCCATCGCGGCGAGCGAGTGTTTGCTGGCGAGAAGCCGGGCGACTGATGTGGTGTGCTGCTGGTCACTGGCAACCCACTGTCTGACGGAACTCCCCTGTGATCGAATAGCCCGGCCAAGAGGACCCTGCATAGCCACGGTGTCGGTGGCACTGTGGGGACTGCACTGCGGCAGATCGTCAGACGCGCCTGTGGCCGTGCGTGCACTGTGCATGCGCCGCGAGCGACAGTCCCCAGCAGCTCGTGGGTTGTCGAATGTCGGACATCGTGAGGGCTTTTGGGGATCCCCCCCCTTCTTTGACACACGGTTTGTTATGTGTGTGTGTGGAAGGTCAAACCCAGTGGGATGGGATAGGCCGGGCGGTAGGATGGTGCAACACAATCATTTTGTTGCGGTGTACACATAATTAATGATGAAGTGTCTGGGGTGAAAATGTGGATGCACTTTCAGTGCAAATGCGCATTCAAATCGATGAGGAATTGGAGGTATTTGACCCACAGCCCACTCCCCCCCCCCCCCCGGGGACCCGGCCCAAAAACAAAAGAGCCATTCTTATTCGCGTCCCTGAAATGGCGGGGAAATGGTGAAAAGGGGGAATTTTTCGGTCCAGAGAGGCCCAAAAAAATTGATGGGCGCCACTGGAGCCCAAGCCGGTTGTTCCTCATCATCGGTATGGGTTGAAGGGTCCCGTCCCGACAACTCAAGGCCCCCCCAGCCCCCCCCCCCCCCCCGTGGGGGGGGCGGGAACCGTTACTCAGTAATGGTTCCTGAGTAATGGTTAAGGGTTTCAGAACCTACAGTAGTACAGTTTTTGTGTTAACCTCTCCCCCCCTTCCCTTTGTCCCTGCTTCTTTACTTTCTGCACCTACTCCTCTGATCCAGAAGTGTCACTTCTCCATGCCTAAAACCTGGCATTGTGAGCATACCCCAAATTGTGCCTCTGCCGATGCTTGTCGTGCCAAAAGGTGCCGGCAAAAGAAAGCTGCTGGGCAACATGAAGCTGAAGCACAGGCTGCAGAACAGGCACCCAAAAACAAAAAAGAGGCACACACATTTCCAACAGATGCTCCGTTTTCAAATGCAGTTGACCAATTTTTGCAGGTGAAAGACATAGATTCTGGTTCATCTTTGACATCTGTGGCTTCTAGCACCTCTACCTCTCTTGGCTGCGGGTGTCCTTGTTGCTCTGTGTTGGGGCTACCCCCCCCCCCCTCTTTATTCGCACCACTGCCCCATTTGTGTATGACGAATGGAAAAGGCGATTAGATCCCCCCACGTGTGTATATTCAAAATGCTCATTATGAAACAGGGAACGCACAACTGCCACCCAACCCCCGCAAAATATTGTCGACATGTCTTGACAGAAATCACTCCCAAATTGGGGGCATTCTTTCCATGGGAGCATCAGGGGGAGGGGTGCCCTCGTACACGGCGGGGGGAGGTCAAATGCGCTGAGGTGCCGTGCCCCCCCCCCTCCCCATAAGCAATTTGGGGCCACCCCGTGGAGTGCGCCATTTCGCTTATCTCTGTCGCCCTCGCTGTGGTTCCGCAATCCCCACCTGTTGCCTTGACAGTCCATCCCACAACTGTACGCCGCTGGCAAAACTGGAGCCCCGGCCACAACGTCCACATGCCAGTCCATCATGAGTTTCCTGAAGACGGGTATCCCAAGCGTCGGCAGTGCAGCGGTCAGTATGGGCACCATCATCCCGAACATGATGCAGCATTTGTCCCTCTGGCTCATTGTCTACAACGGGATCCTGTGCCTCTTCGTCTCGTTTGAGCTTCTGTTCCAGGTCTGTGCAGGGCCGCAGCGTGCACACGCACCTGAAGTGATCGGCATGTCAGGGCAGGGCGGGGCAGGAGAGGACTGTTGAGTCTGTTGCGTATCACTGACAGGGGGCGTCAGGACAGGGATCCCGTAGCCCCCTCCCCACAGCCTCTCATACTCCCTCAGGACGAGCATCATCCAATCAGGAGGTCATGCAAAGGTCATTGCAAGAGCACCGGTTGGACTACATGGTGACCTACCGGCCGTCCTCCCCCCGCCCCCTCCCAACCACAAAACTGCACCCCTTCTTCCCCCCCCTCCCCGACAGAATCGACCACGATACACCACAGCTACCCTGCGGGGTATGCATGGCAGGCGTTCTTTTCCTGTTGGTTTCTGTCTAACCCTTGTTACCTGGAAACATTCTGGATTTTCTGTTTTTGTGGGACAGACAACCTGTATTTACCGGAGGGCCTGGTATTGTACTGGAGGGCCAGTGAGTGTACTGGAGGGTGTGCGTATTTCAGATTTCAGTATTGCAGATCTGTTTGGGTGTCAGTGTCCAGTATTTTCTGGGTTTCCTGATTGCATCATGGAACGCCCCCGTGCCTCTTTCCCTCGCCTCTTTCCTCTTGTTCTCCCCGACTGAATGATGGACGCCACAGGGGCAGAATGCTGCAATCCCGAGCAGCGGGACAAACATTCCGCTCCCAACCACAAAATTGCACTTCTCCCATGCTCCACTCTGCCCCACTCTCCCCTATAAATGACCCCGATCAGCAGGTCGTACAAGAGACATGGCGCCGGATAGAGGTACTCTCTGGTGCGGCAGGCCACTGCCATGCCATAAGACGACCTGTGTACTGTACGTGATGTGTTTAATCTCTGGGCGGAATGCTGCTGTATGTGTCGCTGGGTGAGGACATTGGAGACGAGCCGGCGGGTCTCCCTTTCGGCCAAAGCCGTGCAGTGGAGAGGGTGCCCCACCGCCAACGTGGGGCGTGTAATGGGGGCACCGATGGTCGGTCTGTTCCACTGAATGCCCCCGGCACAGCGCTTCAATAGTGTGTGGAAGACAGTCGTAGCGTCCCTTGATTTGGGTGCACAGAGTGTGACTATTGCGTGTGTCTGCAGACAACCACCGCAGACGTTGCGGATGTCGGTTGCCGTTGTTTGTTAGCCAAAGGTCGCAAACATCGCCCGGAGGCCTACCCAGAGGTCATGAGTCCGAACCCCAGGACTGGCGCCTATTAATTGGAAACAAGCCTTGGTCGTGCACCACCGTGTCGGCGAGTGACTCTCAGGCATGGGATTCATGACCCGCAACACCACTTCAGTCTTCACGGTACAGGAATGACGGAGTGTGAAGCCTGCCAGCGCCGACAGGGGAGTGGACGCCCCGGGGGCAGTTTGCTGCGATGGTGGGCACCCACACAACTGCATCCCCCGCCCCCCCCACCCCCGCCTCCCCTGCTTTTTCCCGAGTGGCTTTGGACACGCAATGTCAACAATTTCCTCTGAAAAACTCGAACCGGTGCGTACACGCGGAAGCACCAACCAACACAATTATTTCTCCTTTCTGGCAGCCCCCCCCCCCCCTTTCGCCTCGCGAATGACCTCGACCAGCAACAGCCGGTCACACAAAAGACGCGGCACGCCATCGGAGGTTGCAGTGCAATCTCCCATGCTCATCATCCTCTGTCCCTTTACTACGTCATCCTGTGCCTCTCAGATCGCAATGATTTCAGTGAATATCACCTTTTATGAGGCCTTTTTAGCCCAGGGCAAGTACACCCGGCGAAACGCACACCGGGTGACGTCCATGTACAATCATGGCGTTCTGGGCAACTGGAAGATGTTCCTCTTGGGCAGGTAGGACGTGGATCAAGTGCCTCGGTGTCGATGAGGTGGCAATTATCCGGGACACGGGCCGAGAACAGCCGTTGCGACGGGACACGACCACTGAAACGGTCGTGTGCTTTGCCTGGACAGCCTGAAGTCTGGAGTGGCAGGATTGCGGTTAACCGACGAGGGTTGGAGTTTAACCGACGCCCATTGCTGCTCGACCGACGCCGGTTGGCCGGTAACCGACAGCAGCTCCTGACCACCCGGTGCACTATTGAGGTCCCAGCGTACCGTAGTCCGTCCAGATTTTTTTCCGGCACTGAGGTGAGTGCGGGGCCATACACTCCTGGTGGGGGTTAGCGGGGGCGCGTGATTGCGGGTGGTGCGGGTGTACTGGGGCGCGTATGTCGGGGCATCCCGCTGGGGTTGGTCTTTCTTGGCTTGGAGACGGGCAGGCGTGGAGGGGGACGGGGAAGGGGCGCAGGGTATGCAGCCCGAGCCCGGCCGCGGGTCAGTGCAGGGTTTCGCGGTCACCAGTGCCCACAACCGCGTGTGCTGTGCGCGTGCCAGACGTGCAGTGCACTGTGCAAAGCGGCTCGGAAGCTGCACGATGTGCGTGTTGCATCAAAAGAGGTGACGAGAGTGCCCAATGCTTCATGAGCCAGAGCAATGAGGGAGTGCGTGCCAGACGCAGGGCGAGGAACAGTGCTCACACTCAGGCTGGCGCTGTGTGAGCGGAGTCAGGCCAGGGCTAGTGGCAGGCTTGGGTAGGCGGGTTGGGTCTAGTGCCGAAGGTCGGGCTAGAACCAGAGCCAAGCTCGGATTTGGGCGAGTGCAAAGGTCAGCCGTGCGGCCCTGCGTTTTTTCCTCACATTATGAGGGCGTCGTTGAGGGCGAGGGCTCGGATCAGGCTAGAACCAAGTCTGTCTGGCGAAGAGCTTCAAGTCGTTGGAGCTCTTCGGACCTTTCCGCAATTTTCAACAGAAACACGTTCTTCTTGTACAAATTTCTCCCTCTTTACCGCCTTTCTTTCTGCAAATCATTTCTATCTTCCTCGTGTTTGGTTCACTTTTGGGGAGGGGGGAAGTGGGACCCGGACCACGTTCCCCCAACCTCCACCCCCCCAGACCCCCCAACACCTCCGCCCATGGGGAGCAGCAGGGTTTTTGCGGACACGGTGAGGCCGACTGGCACCTGCACCGTGGCCGTCCCTAAACATAACGTAACGTAACGAGCCCGTAGTTGCGTGGGGCAAGTGCTCACCGCAGGGCCGAAGCGGGAGGGAAACTGCGAACCCCTCCCGTTACATGGAAGGGGGGGGGGGGGGGGGGGGGCGGCAACCCCATCCCTCACTGGAGTGGAGACGGATAACCCTGCCGGAGGGGGGGCTGGTTGGGGGGGGGGGCACCACGAACCCTTCCCCTACCCTACCCTGCTCCTCACCCTTACCCCTTGAGCTTGCCAGCTCCTCTCTCTCAAGCGCATTCCTATCTGGTCTGTCTGCACAACGGCGTTTCGTTCCACATTTGGTTTGGTGACCTAATCGTCCGTAGCCGTCACCCCACGCCCAGCTAGATTTGGTCCTTCGGCTCGTGATCAATGGTGCAATGCTGTCGAGTCCAGGGCCATGTATGACCCGTCATGCCACGAAGCCACAGTCCTACTGCCAGTCTGCCGAGGGCAAAATGTGCCTCCATCGCCCTCCTCGCAGTTTGCTTCTATGTCTATACAAACCTTACCCTCCTTGTTCTTTGGGGGAGCACTGGACGCGGTGCACACGCGGTACGAAAATTAAAGCGTGGCGGACCCGAGGCAGCCAGTGATTGCACAGTTTGTGGGCAGAGATTGCATGCGTCTGTTATGTGTCAGGTGTGGGACCTGTGGGAATTCATTGTCGGTGTTTGCGACCCACGAGGAGTCGAACGAGCACATTGGGAAGTGTGAACCGCCAGTGCTGGAGCACTCTTGTCTTTGCGTTTAGCTGGTTGTGCCTGCTCATGGGGCTGATTTCACGCATTGGGGGAAATGGGGTTTCTCGTTGAAATAGCCTAGAAGGTGCGCGCAGGGCATGTCTCACCCCTCGCTTTGCTCTTTCTGCATCCCGTTGACAACTGCCTTATGCCTTTTACCAAACCAGAGTGTGAGGCCCGGCGTCACATTTTGCATTCCTTTGAAAAGTTCAAAGTTGTAGAGCTACTGTAGCGGGATTGGGGGTCCAAGTGTGCAACATCGCATTGATGCGATTCTGGTCAAGGTGAAGAGGATTGGCATTCTCAGTGCAGTGCAGCATATTCTATGTAACCAAGCCATCGCAACATCGTTCACCCCTGCTGTCTCTCTGTACGGTCAAAAAGGCACTCAGCAGTCAATCTCAGTGTGTCGCCCGATGTCGCTGGATTTGTGAGCTGGACAACCGGATTTATGTTGCCTGTGGTTGCTCATGGTTGGTGGTAACTTGAAAATGGCCCGTTTTGGGACCAAAAATGGGTGAAGAATTGGTCAAAAAATGCGTTCATCCCAAATTGATGTTGGACCAGTTGGGGGGCCAAAAACTTGGTTTCGGCGAATTTCAACAAATTTGGTGCAGCCGATTGGAACACGAGCATTGAAAACGCGCCCTTCTGGGGCTTTTGAAGACCCAAAGGGAACACCTTTGCATGCAGTGGAGTGTTTTCCCTTACCGGAAGTTGCAGCCCAATTTCAAGCCTCCCTCTACTCTAAGTAAGAATCAGTATCATGGGTCATGGGCAGATGAGGATGCCTCCGGAGAAGAAGATGGCCACGGGTGGGCCGTCTCCTCGGTTTGGGTACGCGACTCCCCCCCCCCCCCCCCCTTCGGGCCCTCCGGGCCCACTTAGTTACCAAGGGTCAATGGCTACCGGCTATACATATGGTGGCGCCGAAGGCGCCTGAAAATTTTTTTCATTCCCCTTGCCAACATAGCATACCCTAACCCTAACCCTAACCCTACCCCTAATCAAGACTGAATATTGGGACCGAGCTGGTGGGGGAGGGAACATCAGCTATGATTGGTGAAGGACATCAAGAATGATTCACACATTGATGGCTCTTGACAAAGTGAAATCAGCTTGCAAGTGAACCCCATCACCATGAGGCCCACTTTCAAGGCTTTTTGGACTTCTGAGGGGCCAAAATGCCCCAAAATGGGCTCAAAATGGGCCCATTTCACCCGTTTGTGCACCCCAAATGATCTAGGATGAGGTCTGGAAAAATGCGTTTTTGACCCATTTTTGACCCATTTTTGGTCCCAAAACAGCCCATTTTCAAGGCATTTTGGGATTCTCGGAGGACCAAAATGGGCCACCACAAGCTCAAAACGGTCCAAAAACACTTGTTTTAGCGTCGCACATGGTCTAGGATCATTTTTGAGAAAAGTCATCTTTTTGCCCCTACTGGACCTTGTTGACCCATTTGGGCACCCACCTGTTTGGGCTTGAGCTTGCAGCTTGCTGCAGCCGAGTGGGCCTAGGTATTGGGGTCTAGGTGTCCGTTTGGGCAATTCTGAGGGGTGGAAACCACAAAAAGTGGGGGGTTGCGGGTGGAGTAGGTGCCCTCGGAATCGCATTTTGAGCCATGTAGCCAAAGATATGGCCTATTCTTGGTTTTTGGCTGTCGGCATTTGGAGCTTCTGGGGGCCTTTTTGGGCCGTTTCCGGGACATATCATGGAGTTAGAGGGCCGCAAAGAGCTCGTTGACACGGGGAAGTCAAGCCGCAGGTGCAGTGTACCCACCGTTTCCCTTCGTTTGGCCGTTTTGAATGTGTTCCAGGGCTTTTTTGGCCCAAAAATGGCTGTTTTTGGCCCTAAACTGCAGTTTTTGAAACTGAGGTCCGCCACTTGCGAATCCCGTTCCCGGCCGCCACCGTTGAGTTTCTGGCTCAAACTTTTGTGTGATTGTACTTCACACCCATAGGTATCATCCACCAAAATTTCACTGAAATCCAGAGCACCACGACGGAGTTCTGATTTTTACCCATTTCGCGCGTGCTGCTTGCTTGCTGCTTGCTGCTGTTGCTTGCTGCTAAACCTGGTAGGCTCACCCTAGACACTAAAAAGGGTTATAAAACCAAGACTGGTTCCACCAGCTCGGTGACCCTAGCCCTAGCTCTCACCCATGAGGGAGGGCAAGGGGAGGTAACGGGAGCCTATGCCCCCCCCCCACTACCCCAAATTGCCCCACCTGGACCCCCCCCCCCCAACCGACCCTCCCGACCCCCCCCCCCCATCGCCCCTCCCTGAACCCCCCCCCCATCGCCCCTCCCTGAACCCCCCCCCCCATCGCCCCTCCCTGAACCCCCCCTCCAATGCCCCCCCCCCCCCCCCCCCCCCCCCCCCCCCCCCCCCCCCCCCCCCCCCCCCCCCCCACTAGGGGCCTTCGGCCCACTTTTTCTACTGGGGGGGGGAGTCGCGTCTAAAAGCGAGGGGACGGCCCACCCGTGAAGATGGCATTGATCAGTTGTGCTTTGGTCCATTTTTTTGTGCTCTGAAGAGGTCATGATTCCATGGGTATCCAATGCCGATTCCCGCATCAAATGCCCAGGCAGTGCCCAACAGGAATCCTGGCTCAGTCAACCCAAGTAACGCCCCCCCCCCAGGCCCTCCAGGCCCCAAATAGTGCTGCTAGGTCGAGGCCTTGAGGCCATGTTTTCCTGTGCCCTGCAGGGACCCTGGGGCGGCAGGGGCTGTGTAGCCACTTTGATTCCTCCCTGCCCGGGGTAACCCTGAGAAGGCAGGGGTTATGGCAGCACTGGCAATGGTGGTGCGGGGCTGTAAAACGGTGTGGCACAAGTTTCAGGATTCTGAAATCCAGCAGTTGCTGAGGGCTTACGAAGGGTGTCCGTATTTCTCACCAACGACTGAACGTGAATGGGAGGGCACAGCACTGAAAGATTGTCAACCGGTCCTCCAACTCTATGCCAAAATACAACAAAAGGAAGCGGTTGCAACGTTTCTTTGGCGTACTGTCTTTACATCTGTCAGTCAAGACAGTTCTCAGACGTAAGTTCAGCCCTCGCCGGTGTTATTCTGACTCTCCAAGATCGGTCCCCCATGGGGCCCCACCGGTGAGGACTTAGCCGTTTTGGGTTGGCATGGGTCAAGGAAATTTTTTTTCGAAATTTTGACTGTTTCCGAAATCCTTTTGTCGCCTCTGGGATGGGTTTGGGTGGTCATTTGGTGACAACACAGGTTCTGAGTACCTATGGAGACCCATGTAGTGGCCGCTAGGCCCATGTAGCCCAGGCCATGGGCCCCCGAAAGCCTCGAGATTGCTGTTTTTTTAGGCTGTTTAGTGGCACCTGAAAATTTTCGGAAATTTGACTTCGTTCACTGGTACCGCTGTCGTCAAGTAAGGTGCAAAGGCCGTTTACAGAGGTGTGTGTGTGGGGGGGGGGGATGGTCGTTTCCGTTCCCCTCAATTTCATTTTTCTCTCTTCGAGGTGCTTTGCTGAAGCCAATAGAATTTCTTGCATCCAAGGCAATACATTGTTCTCTGTATCATGCAGAACACTTAAATACATGAACCTTGTATCATGCGGAACACTTATTCTAATCACATCGATGCGTACGCAGCTATTGTCAGTTTCCAACGTTGAGGGGGCAGTGTGGTGCTTGCCAAGATTCTGGCCCCTCAGAGCGTGGTGCTGATTACCGGTCCATCACATATGAGCACTCTGGTACCCTGGTCACGCATGGCTGTGCCCCTATGGCATGGATGTCTCTCGCACCCTCTATACTCGCGCCAGAAAAAGTGGCGCACAGTGCCTATCTCTTAGTCGGGGGGGGGGGGGAACTCGCAGTATCATTATTTTTACCCCCCCCCCCCAAGGGGGGAGGTACGGCCCGAAAAAAAATCCCCCCCCCCTATGTATAAAAATTTTTCGCAACCCCATTTTTTTCTAAAGAACGCCACACTGAGCACCTCTTGGAAGCCACTGGTTGCTATTTCATCTTGTGTAACTGCAGCCTACATAATGCTTTGAGGTCCCCAAACATTCCCCATTCTGCCGGTACAAATTTGGTAGCCCTACATATCCCTATTGGCCCAAAGTTCAGCCACCACAAAGCGAGGGTGCTAGCCATGGGGCCCCAAGAGTTTTGGTTTGGGGTAAAATTTGTCAAAATGACCTTTTGGTTTTTCTAGGAATAGTAGCAATAGCACATGTAGCAAACAAGGTGTGGCATTGAGGATTCGTGAACCCTCCTTCGCGTGCCATGCTGCTTCATACCATTCCTGTGTTGCAGATTTTTTTATGACCCTAGTTGAATTTGCAATGATTCAACTATTTTTTTCCAAAAGCAATGTTGAGTGCCAATCTGGGCCCATTGGACATTGGTGGGGTGCAATGTCGTGGCATTGTGAGCCCATTTAGCGTGTTGGACCTTCCTGTCTTGGGCGCCACTACCTCATACAGAACTTCTACAACGTTCTTGACAATGGCATTGTCCTCGTCGACATTGTGCTACTTTCCGATGGTTTGGCACGGACAGCCACTTCACCCATTGAAACCCAAGCGTGCCGAATTTAGACGGTTGCGGTTGGGGCCAAAATTTTGCCAGGCATAGTTGCCAAGGGCACACTTGGCCGGTGTACAGTTCAAGACATCCGTCGGAAGCTTACTCAGGATTGTGCAATTATTACACCGATGCTACAATCTGCACATATCATCGCCACACCTTCTGATGTGCATGAAATGTTGCGCACCCTGGGGGTAGTCCAACTCCATGGGTCCTAGGAGGTAGGGGTTCCCCTTAGCTTCCCTTTCATCGAACCATCCATGCTTTGAGTGCCAGATTAGCAAGACGAGGCGGTATACAAATGTTGTTTGTTGCAAAGTGAAGATCCTGCGTGGTGTGGGAGTCCGTATCCCCAACCCGAGGGGCCACACCAAAAGGGTGGGAGTCCGTATCCCCAACGTGAGGGGCCGCGCCAAAGGAAGTGCTTTCATTCAGCAACCGTGTCATGTTGTGCACACAAGTTGCTCGTTCCGATTTTGTACTTAGTGGACAATTGAACGGAAAGAAGGATACGTGTTGTTGAGGGTGGTTACCCGGGGTTGTGACCATCGCTGTTCATGGCTTTCCGCATTTTGCATGATGTCTTATGTGGAGGGAAGGTAGCTTGCATTTGTCTTCAGCTAGGGTAGTTTGGGTGGCCTAAATTTAGGGGCGCTTGGAAGGGGTGTGCTTGGGGGCTCTTCGGGGGGAACCTAGTCTAAAAGTAGCGTGCAGTGCATCAGACTTTCGCCAACCCCACCAACAGTCAGGGAGCAAATTAGGTCTCCCAATGCTTCCTGATCCTTGTGATCTATAACAGTGCTGCTTTGATTGGAATGTTTAACACCAAAAACAAGTGTTGTATCATTACCTATGAAGCATAAACCATTCTACGTACTCTGAACGCTTCGGCAATAGCCACCCAAGCCATTCGGTCCAAACGCAACGACGAAACACACAAAAGCAAACGCCAACAAGCACCTACGGGCACGTCCGGGTGGTTTGTGAGACGTGCCCGTTTGGAGGCTCGGATTGTCCCATGCCTTTGGTTATAGAAGCATTCTCCCACTTGGATTACAAACCGTCTAAGGATCAAATTAAGATAAGCATCGTTATTAACGCAACACATATCGCCACAACTCGACACAAGAATCCATACCCACGGCCGATTTGGTGCCACTCAAATTAGCTAGACAAATGGTTGGCCAATTGCAAACCGATCACCTTTATCGCATTGGATAAATTCATGCGGAGCAAATTTGGACCGCGATGATCAAGCAACAATTTGCACACATCACAATAGAAAAGGTGAATGTGGAAAACACAAAGCATCAAGCCACAACTATTCCCACAATCAACATTCACTCATACCTTGGTTGGTTGACAATTTGTTGTTGGATCCCTGTAAACCACGTAGAGATTTTAGCATGCCTACCAATGCATCAAACGTGGTGTAACGGTTTCACCAACAGCGACTAGAATACCAAGCAAACCAGCAATTGCACTCACATACCGTCCTTTGGCTTGGCACACAATCATGAACTGCTATATGAAATTTGGACCGTGTTCGCTGCTTCTTTCGATTTGCCTACTTGCAGTGTTTGTTATGTGACTATTTTGTCATGGTGAGGATTGCATACAACATAGAAGGAAAACATAGCCATGTTTGGGAATCCAACACAAATCAAGTGGGATGATAAGCCATTTGGTCTTAGGGGCACATTGGCCAACATGCCATCCAATTGTAGAAGATGAAACGTTAATATTCCATCAGACAGTTGTACATAACGTGTGGCAAAAAACTTCGCCACGGGACAACGTGACTATCCGTTTTAACAGTGCGGATCCAAGAAGGTTGTTCTGTACCAAAAGTATTAGCCGCCATTGCTGATTGTATGTGATTGTGTCCAAGGGTTGAATAACTAAAAGCCACAGTCACAATGTGGCTTTGATTTGTGTACTTCATTTTTATGCCTTTCCACGGGTGTCCCATATTACTTGTTTGGTAGCCAACAATGCATAGCGCAATCGAACCGATGGTATCAAGATTTTGCCCTTCCAGTTGCGCTTTTCAGTTTGCATCGCCGCCTTGACCATAATATGCCTGAATACTCTTGTTTTGCTTCGTGATTGAAACCGCACAAGAAAATTACATGACTTGACGATTTTTTCGTACACGCATTTACTGCAAAAAAAATTGCGCGACTTACCGCAAAAAAAGATTACACGACTTACCGCAAAAAAAAATTACACAATGTGACAATTTTTTCCTACACGCGTTTACCGCAGGAATAAGAAAAATTACACGCCCTTACCGCAAAGAAACAATTACCAATTTTATTGAAAATGCATGCATGTAGGCGATGTGCCCACCTGTGGACCACTTCTGATTTTTCCCCCGCGCTTGGCGTTGGGGACCCCCGAGAATGTAGGGGTGACATCGCACTTCCGCCCTCTTCTGGGCCCCCGAGAAGGCAGGGGTGAGGTAGCCACAGGGTGGTCCTTTAGGACCAAAATTATTTTTTGTTAAGGACCGCCCTTAAGGACCCCCACTATGGGATTTTTCCGAGGCACCCAGCGCGGGCCATTTTTGAACCCCTTTTCGGGGACCCCCGGGAACATAGGGGTTATGGAGCACTTCCGCCCACTTGTGGGCCACCTTTGACTTTGTCCCCTTGTTTGGGGACCCCCAAGAACGCAGGGGTGACGTAGCACTTCCGCCCTTTGGTGGGCCACTTTTGTTTCCGTCCCCTTCTATAGGGTACCCCCGAGAATGCAGGGGTGACGTAGCACTTCCGATGACAAGGAAGGGTTGCAATGGCTTGTGTGTGCCTTCGATTGTCGTGTCTGGTTGGAGCTTTTCACTATTTGGGTTTGGGAACCCCTAAGCTCCACTCATTTGATCCGTCCTTTCTTGATGGCCATGAAGAAGCTTTCGCTAACCACCAAGCACCGCGCTTTGGGATTCCAAATGGACGGTAGGTCTTGTGGTTTTCAAAGCTTGAACATCGCGAAGCTGGTGGTGGAGCACCGGGGTACTGTTTCCGATGTGCCCCTCGTCCCAATGGGTGCCGGTTTTGTGAACTATGTGCTCAGCATTGCAGCATTGTTAATGCTGATTGTACTGTGCGGGTCGTTCAAGCGTGCGGTGATGATGTGGAGGGCGTGGCCGACCTTCTTGGCCCTCCTGAGTCCCCCCCCAAGCACCCAAGTTGAAGGTGCACTTTCGACTATCCAGGAGAGTGTTTAGGCCACCCCCACCCCACTCGAAGGCAAGGAGGCCTCCGCCCAGCAGAGCGTGGAAAGCCCGGAGGCCAGGCCGCAACATTCCATGGCCACTCCCACAGAGGAGGACACCCGTCCCAAGGTCCTCATCCGTGGAGAGTGGCGCAAGGTGTCGGATGGCTACCCAGCAGATGCATCTGGCCAGCTGGAGCGTGACCAGCTTTTCATCAATGACCTGTCCAAGCAGCTAGTAGCAGAGTTGCGCGCCACTTGTCAATTTACCCCAATCCTCGTGCAAAGCCCAAGTCCAGTGACACAAAAACGGATTTGATCTACAAGCGTGCATTCTGCAACTACTTGTAGCGGGTGCATGTTTTGTGGGCTGTATTTTCCTCCGCCCGTTTGGTGTACCAATGGTGGAGCGTATAAGATTGCTATTATATTGGCCCCATACCAGTGCCTTGGTGGCCTATAATGGTGGCACTAGCGTTGGCCATGGCCCTGTCAGGACTCTTTTTCTTGAGCCTAATTTTGTTTCCAGTGCTGGCACACTGGATGTTGGCCATGGCCTTGTTAGGACTCTTTTCTTGAGCCTGATTTTGTGTCTCGTGCCAATGACACCATGTGATCCTATGTTACATTGGCCGAGTCCCAACTAATTGGTGGCCACGCAGAGTACTATGTGCTTTGTGGACTCGGCGTCCCATCGTTAAGGTTGCTATGGGGTGCCGTACGGAACCGGCAGCTGTACATATTGCGCATGTATTTCAAAGGTTGCATTTCTTTCAATTTTTCAATTTTTTTTATAATTTACGCAACTTACCGCAAAAAAATATTACACGCCCTTACCGCAAAAAAAAATTCAATTTTTTTTTCATAATTCAACCGACTTACCGCAAAAAAAAAATACACGCATTTACCGCAAAAAAAATTACACGACTAGACAAATTTTTGGTACACGAATTACATTTTTCACCCTGCAGTATCAACCAACAGCCGTTGGTCTCCGATGGCAAGTGGCAATGAACTACTGACGGTTGATGCTTGACTGGCAGGGGGGTCCTTAAGGGACTAGATTTTTTTTTGTTGAGGACCGCCCTTATGGACCGCCCCAAGGGACCATCAACCGCCAACTGCCAACCACCACCAACCGCCAACCGCCACCAACCGCCAGCGGTGACTAACCGCCAACCGCCAACCACTGCCAACCGCCATCAGCCACCAATCCCCAACCATCAATCCCCGCCAACCACCACCAACCGCCACCAACCGCCACCAACCGCCACCAACCGCCAGTCGCCAACCGCCAAATGCCAACTGCCAACCGCCCACCGCCAGCACATGGTCTGCCCGCAGACTTTTTTGGGAAAACTGTGTAAAGGAAAACTTTTTTTTCCTGTTAAGGACCGCCCTGTTGACTGGCCAAGCTTGGTGTTTAATTCGTTGGCAGTTAAGTGGTGGTGCTGAACCAAGGGGAAGTGGTGGTCGCTCATGCCATGCTTTTTGGCCCCAATTTGGGGGCACATCCCAAGGCAATTCCACTGCCGTCCATTTTGGGCCACTTTTGCGGTTGATTCCAAGCATACCAATGCCAACTTGAGCTGTTCAGTCATAATGTTCTGCCTTTGGCTTGGGCCCCTTCCCATTCCATCTGTCCTTGCATCTGTCAGGACATGGATCCCCAGCAGGATGTTATTGCAACCAGACCAAGTGCAGCTGCCCACCAAATGACGTATGATAGGTACAAATTAATTGCGGCATCTGTGGCCGTAGCCCATCCTGTGTGGATACTGTTGCTGATCATGATGGGCAAAGTGTCCACAACTACCTACACCCCCCCTCCCTTTGCAATCTCCCACCCCTTGCAATCCCCCCCCCCCGGGAGACCGTCACTTCCATGTTTTCTAGTTAGCATCTATTGCGCTGGTTTGTGTTGCCCATCTGCTTTACACATGGCCTTGCATTGCTTTCCCATTACTTCAAATCAATCACCTGTGTGTATTCTGTGATGTTCTCTGTTGTATGGGTGTGTTGTGTTGCTATTTCAGACCCAAGATGTTTTCTCCCGGTGACTGTGTACGGTACCACTCAGGCACACTTGGTGCACATGTGTGGGCCACTGTCGTGGGCCCTTCACCAAATGGGCCACAGCCCCAGCCAGGAGACCGTCGTGTGCTAACGTGGGAGATTGCAAGGGGGGCGGGGGTAGCTGCAAATAGCAAGGCAGCTTTTCTTTTCTATTCCAGGCATTCAGGGTTCCTCCACCAAGAATCAACACAAGCATGTGAATGTCATTGAACTTCGGATGATTGTACATGTGTATGCTTGTAGGTGGGTGTTGTGATGGAGGGGAAGAGGGGGGAAAGATTAGTGTAGTATGCCCATTGGCATGAACCACAACGAGTGAAGGGGTTGCACAATCCTTGTGAATCAATGATGAGGGTCCAATTGAAGCCAAGTTGTTTAGCAGTGTACCCCGCACATGTGCCAAGTGCCATCGGATGCGAGACTCCTCCTTTCCTTGGGACCATTGCACACCGCTTGCCAGTCTGTTTGTAGGCAATTGTTTGCAATGGTCCATGCATGAAAATTGCCAGCTCTAAGAACATACCACAAAAGAAATACAAAACCACCATGCTAAAGGATTCACCACACCGTTGTAGTGAAATAGGACCAGGATAGGATAGCAGCCAGGTGAAACTCAGCCGTAAGGCCCTGTTGCCATTCATCTTTCACCCACTTGAGGGATGAGAACGATCGTTCAGCATCACAACTGGGCATGGGTATGGTGAGGGTGCGACGTGCTATGGCAGAGAACATAGGGAGGGTCGCAGACACTCCACCAATCCGACAAAACCATTTTTCGCTTCAACAAGCAAGGCCCAGTATACCTCCCACTCTGCTTTAAGGGTGGTAGCAATTCTGCCGACAAGAAAAAGAAGAGGGTAGTGCTGCACGTCCCAACCCTTTCCCTCCTCACTGCCCAAGGTGACACGTTGTCTAGGGCCCAGTACTCATGCCTCCTTGCACAAAGGCACCAACAAAAAATATTTTCAAAGCTTTGCCAAGCAAGCATCTAGAGCTGCATGAGAGCCTGCATTAAACTTGGTGCAGCTGGCAGCAGGTACACCATTGATTTTATCATCATTCATGGCTCTAAAGGTGCTCCTTTCAGCCAACTGACTGTCAAGTGTTTTTCGTTGATTCCAAACACGATGGGCTTGAGGTCGAAGCATTGGCTTCTCCAAAAAATTGGAGCAACGGGAGTGTCTGCAGTTGCGACGTCTGATGTGCGTGCAGATTGTGTGCCAGTGTCAAGAGGTTGAGATTCATGTTCAGGTTCAGGTTCACGTGCAGATGCACTACTGTCAGCATTCTAATCAACCAAAGAGCAGGCAGGCTGCAGAATGCTACTCATCAGAAACAAACTTCAACGCATCCCTCCGCCTGATAATATTTACCAGTGCGGCCCCCAACTTGCCGAAGAGTTTGCCATGCTTGTTGTGGGATGTGGGGTGCGACTCCTGGCTTTGTGATTGCATGTGCTCTTGTGCTGTGGTGTGTAGGCTGACCTGTTGGGCACCATTCTGCAGTCATTAACAAACACATTTTTACTGCTCAGCCCCAAAAAGACAGTATGTCCAGCTCTTCAAGACGGGGTGCAAGGTTGGCAAGGTGTTCTATTCGGTCCCAATCAATCAGAATTCAGACACCTGAGTGGTACCTGGATTGCACAGATGAGAATAATGCTTTCTATTGTCGTGTCTTGAGGGGTAGGTGAGGGTTACGTGTGCAACGTGTGTTCCATGGTATGTGTCGCACGCACATCGGCCCTTGTCCAAACACTGCCACCCTGTTTCCGCACTTTTAATGAACCCGGCCCGTGTTTGCGCACCGGAGGGGGGGGGGTTAGCCATCTGTGTGGCCACCTGTGCCCCACCTTTGCTCCACTGTTTCTCACCGTTTGACAGCATTTTCCGAGATCCATGTTTTATGTTTCTGCGCCCGCAACCCATGGCGCCTTCTTGCACATGCACAGCGCCCCTACACAAAGCCAACCCACATGCGCCCGGGTGTCGCCGAAAGGGAACTGTTTCTCTGCGCCGGTGTCTGGGTCCCGCTTCTGTGCGATTCACTCCTGTCCTATGTGCAAGGCCGAGAAGCGCAGCGGCGACGCCACCTGTCCAGCGTGTGCCAATGCCCCTCCCATCGCCGTAGACCCTCCAAAATCCGCATACCTCCAGTGTGTTCCCTCCTCCCCTCCCTCCTGGCCTGTCCTTAGTGCAGCAGACACGGGTGGGTGGGCCCGGTGCTTGCCTTTGCTGGTGGGTGCCGCCTTCAGAAGAAGCAGACCAACAGCCATGAAGAATGGTGGACGGCCCTCAGGCCCTGGCAAAAGCAGCCCAAAAGGGCACTAAGAACTCATCCGTTCCAACCCCAGACTGGTTATCACCGCAGAGCCCATACAGTGACACAGCAGTGAGTAGGATCACAAGGGCTTTGGGCCACGTGAACTTGTGGACGCACATTGGGGACCTGCATGGAACACACGTCCCGAATCCAAATTGGTGGATTTGAAAAACGCGCTGACCACCGGCCCATCAGTACCCGCCAGATGTCGATCCTGCGTGCCCCCGACAGATGATGGGTCAGATGAGAGATCGGAGAACCGCCCAGAAGCACCCAATAAAGAGCCCCCCCCCCCCATCTTGCACAGTCCCGGGGGGAGGTGGGGGAGGTCACTTACCCATGTTGCGCTGTGGTTGCTTGCCGGACTGTCTTGGAAGGGCCTGGCGTCTGAGCATGGGCCGAGTGGGGCCAGCAGCCGCACACACCACCATCTGGCTGACATGTGGCCAAGGCCGATGGCGAGTAGCAAGCCGGACGCACAACATGGGCAGGGACAGGGTTCAGGATGCACGTTGGTGGTTCACTGCTTCGTTGTGCAGGGCAACTCAAACGCCTTGGGCAAAGCGTGTACCCAGTTGTGGACCTCGCAGTCTGAGCAGAGATTGTGATGTGATCATGGCTATTGTGTACGTTCAAAATGCTGAGGATGTCACGGGGCATTCACAAATGCCCCCCCCCAAAAAAAAGCCCGACACTTTTCTACCCCCCCTTCCCCGCCTCAGGACCCCCCGCTCACGCCGCCGGTGTTCGGTTGCAGACCTGAACTGAAGCACCCCCCGTGCCCCCTCAGCATCCCCCCCCCCCTTCCAAATGCGCCAATGCGAAATCGCCAAATGAAGAAGAGAGTTGCTTCGTTGGCCCCACGCCTCAGACCTCTGCTGTGCCTATCACTGCGCCCGTATCCAGCCTGCACACCGTTTGTAGGCCTATCCCACTTGCTGATGTTTCCAACACCGGCTTCCCCCCCTCAGTCAGCCCCCGGAAGCCCGCACCCATCCTTTTGCCGAAAGGATATGCTGCAGCCATGACCCCAGCAGGTGACCTCCTATGCCCTGCGTGATTCAACAAACCCTGACCCAGTCCGACTCCGTGTAGGAGGGGGGCGGTGGGGCCCGGATGGCAATACCACCCGGCACCCAAGCATCTGCATTCCCGTCTCGTGCGGCTCCGAGGTGGCCAGTGAGGGCCGGCGCGGAGTCCGGGCTGGGGGCGGGGGGCAAATGGAGGGCCAAAGGAGCGCATGGTCTGTCAGTGGTGGCGAGGCACGATCGTCCACCATTTGGGATGGTGGTCGGGCCAAACGTTGCCACTGTCTTGATGGCGTCAACACAATGCCGGTGCAATGGCAAAGTCAGGTATGCAACACCGCTGGTGGACCGGCCGTGTCGATGAAGTGTATCCCAAAACCCCGCATTCCCGTTTCGAACGGCGCACCAAGCTTCACCCTCAAAGGGGTGTGTCATGTACGTCCCCCCACCTTCAGAAGTTGGCATCGCCCGTGTCTCACAGCCTTTTGTACTCTGGTGGCCCCTCGCAGTTCGTTGCCCAGTCCCTTGCGCGTGTTTCATGATGAAGCAATTCTCTTTGAAGAACCCCTTTATTGATACAGGACGCGTCTTGTGGGGGATGGCCAAGACCTCTTCCCTCTGTTCTTGGAGTCCTTTGTGTCGCATCGCACGCTTCAAAAGTGTGCATCACGTGCGTATCCCACAAAAAAAGTGCGTATCACGTGCCAGCGGTGATGCGCTTCATCTGCGCGTTTCAATAAGAGTTGCGGCCCCTCGTCCCCGTGCGCCTCTTGCAGAACCCGATTCCCCCGGACCCGGTTCGCCCCGAGAGGGGCCTGTCAGCCTGGAATTGTCTCCCGAACCCGCTCACTCGCAGCCGTCCCCGCCTCCTCCCCCGAAGCCGAGCCCCCCGCCCCCGGCCGCCATCGTCATGCCCCCCGACACCGGGCGGACAACGTCGTCTTCGGCCGGCGTCGCCGCGTCTCCGCCGCGGGTGCTCTCCCCGCGGTCCTCGCTGTCCGTGGTCCCCCCGGCCGCGGTGGTCATGTCGCGCAACTCCAGTTCCCCGCACCCGGGCGTCCCCTCCCCCGTGACGCACTCGCCGGGGCCCCGGCCCGGCATCGCCCCGTCGGAGCTGGGCACCCCGGTGCCCCCGAGCCTCGACCACGTGCCGACCCCTGAGAGCCCGGAGTCGCTGGCGCAGCGGATGTCCCCCACCGTGGCGCCGAGCGTGCACTACGTGGTGCTGCAGCACGGCATGGAGGCGGTGCCGGGGGAGCTGCAGAGGCTCAAGCAGTGCCTGGAGCAGGTGCTGGGGGGCAGAGCGGTGGTGCTGCTCTCGCCCATCAACGAAGGGGCGACGTTGGACGGGGTCGTGGCCGGGGGCTGGAGGCTCGCGGACTACGTGCGCGCCAGCGTGCCGCAGGTGTGTTCGGTGAGCGGGCGCGCTGCGGAAGGGATAGGCTGGTCCGTGCGGCACTGCTCGTCTGAGCTTTTTTTTTTGGAGGCTTGGCCGCCTGCAGAACTTGGGCGGTCAGGTATCACGTTTACGTGTCCACGCGTGCGTTGTACTACACGCGCACGCTGTACAGGCGCATGCATTTGTACACGCCTGCGCTGTACACGCGTAAAGGGAACACGCGTTTGCACAAACGCGCAGTGCATATGACGACGCGTTCACAGGCGGAGACAGTCGCAATGCAACGCACCACTCAAACCTGCCAAAACCCTCCAACCCAACAACCACCGTCCTCCCGACCCGCGCGTACAGCGCGCGTACGGGGCGTGTGCAGGCTGAGTAGAGGGCGAGTCCGGTGCGCGCACAGGGCACGTGTGGCTTGCGTAAAGGGTCGTACAGGGGGCGTACTCCCACTTCCAATCCTCCCCCCTGCACCTCCATCCTCCCTCCGTTGCAGGGCAGCATGCTGTCCATGATAGGGCACTCGTTGGGGGGTCTGTATTGCCGCTCGGCAGCCGCTCGTTTGGATGCGGTCGGATTTTTGGAGCAAGTGACCCCCGTTGCTTTGGTGACTCTGGCATCGCCACATTTGGGCATCCGGGATGCGGATGAAATGACTGTTTGGGGCGCAGCCATGACGAAGGGGCAGTCAGGACGCGATGTAGGTATGCCCACGACTATGGAGAGTGCGCGTGCGTCAGTGCGTACGTGTGCTGTGCTGTGCTGTGCTGTGCTGTGCTGTCCAGTGCTGTGCTGTTCTGTGCTGTGTGTGCGCGTGCGCTGCGATCAGATCCCTTCTGAGGCAGTTGGACGCTGCATTATGGACACAATGATTTACACACGGTTCTTGGTTCTGAAGGTTCTATTTGCGCGTGCGTGCGTGCGCGCGCGCGTGTCTTGGTTGGTTGGTGTATTGTAGGGTGGATGCATTGTCGAAGGTTTGGCCGGACGAACGCAAACCCCCCCCCCCCCCACACCGAATACCAGACAATTCTCTGAAACACAGCAGTGCAAAACTTAAATTGCGTGATTTGGTGTCAACAGGCTGGGGGTACCCTCGCTCTCTGGTGCTCCCTCCTGCTGGGCCGCTGCATTTTTCAGGCTGCACGCTGCCTGAACACCGAGAATCCGGTACAGTGGAGGGGGCCCTTCCGTCCAAAACGCGGGGTAAGTCCGTGACAGCGTAGGTGTTCCCAGCCTGTGGTCCTGGCAACATTTCTCGGTCCCCCCAGAGATCCATTTCAATTGAGGACAGCTGCACAAACACACGAACGATGCCGAAGCAACACAACTGTTGGGTCGCCTGGCCTTGTCCACACCTGGGACCAGCAGCACAATGCAGGCCATTTCGCGTCTTTGGCACGGGTTTCGACCGGCCCTAGGCAGGGCTAGAGACTGCCAAAAACGTCCTTTCGTATCCTAGTAGGCATATGCTGTCACAACATCCCCACTCACACCCCTCAGAGTGGGTACCACAGGGTCACCGAGGTCGCCAAAACCGCCAACATACGAAAAATGGCTGAAAAGTGCATAAACTGCAAAGCGCTCGTCCCACTCCGCCCCATACAAACCCCATGGAGTTGGGACCCGGAAACACTTTTTCGGCTCAAAATCGAAAAAACCAAAAGATTCCTGATTTTCGACCCAAAAAAAGGGGGGGTCATCCCGCCCCCCACACCTCCCTCAAAACCTCAAAAAAGTGGGTTTCAAGGGGGGGGGGTTTGGGGGGTCCGGACCCAAAACTCATTGGGGGATGCGTTTATTGGACGAATTAATGATTTTACAAGGGGTTAAACTAAGAATTCAACCCCTTGGGGTAGGGTACGCGAATAGGCCCAAAAAGGCCCAAAATGGGGGGTATGTGGCGGTTTCCCCTATATGCGCCTGCTTGGCTTTGATCTAACAGCCTCTGCGAGGTGATTCACCCCACTTGTGTATATTCAAAATGTTCAGAATGAAACGGGGAACTCAAAAATGCCCCCAAATCCCCCCCATCCCTCACCCCCCTCCGGACCCCCCCGCCCATGCCGCGGGGGTTGGTGTCTAGAACTGAACTACAGCGCCCCCCATGGGCCGGTTTAATGTGCGTACACGTTGAAGAATATATGTGGGTAAACACCCGTGTTACATTTCCCGCATGGTGGATTGATTGACTGAGCGTAGAGCATGCCGGCACCCGCATGGGAGGGGCACCAAGGGGCAGAAGTAGCACTTGTGAGCAGACGGATAAGTGTCCCACACTCACCTACCAAAGACACTTCTCTGCAGTTGCTTGGGATGGGCAATTTAGACGATTTCCTCCGGAAACCAGTGCGTACACCCAGCAGTACCAACCGGCACACTTATTCCGCTTTTATGGCAACCGCACTCCGCCCTGTATGAGGCTTTCAGCCTACTTCTGCTGGAGGAGGAGGCACATCTCACACTGCACCCCCCCTGTCAGCATGTGCTTGGACCCCCCCCCCCCCGGATGAACGGATGAACAGATGAAAGCAGGTCTTCTATGTGTATAAATAGAGGTGCACGTGTATGGAAAGTAATGGTCATGACGAGAAGAAGGCTGTTACATGTGGACCACTTGTCCCCGCTCCCTCGGGCTCATATTAGTGGGACACACAGTAAACTAAAGCTTGTGACACAGGTTTTTTATGTGTGCACAATGGGTAGACATTTGGGAAATCCCCTCAAAGAGGATTGTTAGATCAAGCGTAGGCGCAAGCACCATATCCCCCCTTTTGGGGGGTATTCTTGGAGCACACCCCAATGTATGAAGTTGGCTGTGTGAACCCTTGTACAATCATCAAGGACACCAAGTTATCCCCCAGTGATTTTTCCGATTTTGACCTCTCAACCCCCCCCCCCCCCCTTTGCTGGGTACCACTTTTGGGGGAGGGATTTGAGCAGAAAATGGACTGTGGGGATTTTGGCTTGGGCGTTGGGTGGGGGCTTTGAGCATGCAGTTTTTGGACTGTTTTGTGCACTTGAAAATCACCTCGAAGAGAGGTTGTTAGATCAAGCGCAGGCGCGAGCGTCGTATACCCCCCTTTTTTGGGGTCGTTCGCGTAGCATACCCCAATGTATGGTTTCTAACGTTTAACCCCCTGTAAAATCATCATTTTAGGACCAAAAATGATCCCCCAATGATTTTTTGGATTTTGACCCCCGTACCCCCCCGCACCGGGGTACCCTTTTTTGAGGGGGGGGTGGGTGGGGGGGGTGGGGGGGGGGGGGCAAAACTTCTTTGCGTATTGTGGCCGTTGTGTGTGTATTTGGACCTGGGTCCCGAAGAACTTTTTTCTTGTATATGGACCCCCTAACCCATGGCGGGGGTCCCCCAGTCGGCCCCCCCCATATGGCCCCTTGCCGGTGAGGACTTAGCCGTTTTCACGCTGGATAGGCTGTTTAGTGACACCTGCAAGATTTCCAAAATTCGAACCCCGAAATTGCTGTTGTGTAGGCTGTTTAGTGACACTTGCAAGATTTCCAAAATTTGACTTTTTCGGAAACCCTCCTGTCGCCCTTGGGATGGGTTTGGGTGATGATTTAGTGACAATACGGGTACTTGAGCACCCATGGGGACCCACGTAGTGGCCGCCAAGCCCATATAGCCTGAGCCATGGGCCCCCCAAAAGCTTCAAAATTGCTGTTTGTAGGTGGTTCAATGGCCTTTGGTGTGAGCACAAACTGCCTAAGCAGTTTTCCACCCTCTACAGGTCAAAAATGGAAAATTTTGCAAAACATTTTTTGGATATTGTGACCACTTACAATGATGAAATATGCTATGTAAAGCATGTTTTAGCCCCCTTTTATGTGTTTTTCACCCTATTTGGGTGTTGGGGGGGGGGGTCTCCCAAGGGGTCGGGGGAACAACCTGCTTATGCAGTTTTCCCGCCTCGGCAGCTCAAAAATGGAAATTTCCGAAACCGATTTTTTTGATACTTTGACCATCCAAAATGATCAAATATCCTATGTAAAGCATGTTTTAGCCCCTCTTTATGTGTTTTTCACCCTATTTGGGTGTTGGGGGGGGGGGGGGGGGCTCCCAAGGGGTCTAGGGCACACAACTTGCTTATGCAGTTTTCCCGCCTCAGCAGCTCAAAAATGGAATTTTCCGAAACTGATTTTTTTGATACTTTGACCATCCAAAATGATCAAATATCCTATGTAAAGCATGTTTTAGCCCCTCGTTATGTGTTTTTCACCCTATTTGGGTGTTGAGGGGGGGGGGGGGGGGCTCCCAAGGGGTATAGGGCACAACCTGCTTATGCAGTTTTCCCGCCTCGGCAGCTCAAAAATGGAAATTTCCGAAACTGATTTTTTTGATACTTTGACCATCCAAAAAGATGAAATATCCTATGTAAAGCATGATTTAGCCCCTCTTTATGTGTTTTTCACCCTATTTGGGTGTTTTTTTTTGGGGGGGGGCTCCCAAGGGGTCTAGGGCTTATGCAGTTTTCCCGCCTCAGCAGCTCAAAAAAGGTTGTTCCTCTCCCCTCTTCGAGGTGCCTTGCCGAAGGCAATAGAATTTTGAAATTTGACTTTTTTCGAAAACCTTCCGACAGGTTTGGGATGGGTTGGGGTCATCATTTGGAGACAATTCTACTTGAGCACCCACAGGGACCCACGTAGTGGCTGCTAAATCCATTTAGCTAGGGCCATTGCCCCCCAAAAGCCCCAGAATTGCTGTTTGTAGGCTGTGTAGTGGCTGTTGAGAGTTTTCAAAACTTTCACTTTTTCGAACAACCTTATGTCAGTTGTGGGATGGGTTGGGGTCATCATTTGGTGTCATTACGTGTACTCTTGGAGACACCCCTGGGACCCACGTAGAAGCTGATAGGCCTCTGTAGCAGGGGGCATGTCCCCCGCCATTTGCAGCCTGTTTAGTGGCACAACCTGTTCATGTGGGTTTTTGGCCTACCAGCTCAAAAATCGATGTTTGCAAAGTTGTTGTTTTTTTTGATATTGTGGCCACCCCCAATTATGAAATACCCCATATAAAGCATGTTCTAGGCTCTCTATGTGTGTTTTTCACCCCATTTGGCTTTGGGGTGTTGGGATGGCGGCAGGGGGGGGGGGCTTCCCAAGGGACTGACTGGTGCAAAACCTGCTCATGCAAGGTTTCAGCCTCCACAGTTCAAAACCCAAAATTTCCAAAACCGCTTTTTTATGTTTTGACCACCCACAATCATGAAATACCCCACATATAGCATGTTTTCGACCTTCTTTGTGTGTTTTTACCCCGTTTGGTCATGGGGTGCCGGGATGGGGTCCTTTCCAAGGACTGGTGTATGCTCTGCTCATGCAATTTTCAGCCTCAACAACTCAAAAATTTAAATTTTCTGAAACTACTTTTTTCGACGTTGTGACCACCCACAATGATCAAATATCATATGTAAAGCATGGAATGGCACCGTATGATGCGCTATGGCCACTGGATGGTGCAATCTATCTGTTTGCTTGTGCTGTGCAACCACTTCTCAAGACACTACACGGATAGGGACAGCAATTAGTCCCTCTTTGAGGTGCCTTGTGAAAGGCAATGGAATTTTCCTTGTATTTTTTTATTATTCTTTCTTACGTCTGTGCCATTTTTTTCTTGCCAACGGTTTATTGTTTCTGTTATTTTATTCGACAAAGTTGTTGCTTAGTTTTTTGTTATTCCAGAATTTTTCGTTGTGATATAGTGAGACTCTTAGTATCAGCAATGGGCCTACAATAGTGCCTGTGCGAGGCTGCGACCATCTCATTGGTGTCAGCACTGTCACTGTGTCTGCACCCCAGCGATTCTCGGAGGGGATTCGCCAATCTATTCCTGGATTACCAGTGCCACGTTGCCCCCCTCCCCCCCAGGCACCAATGGTTGAAGCATGCCGCAGCATGCCGCAGCGTGCTGCGGCACCTGTTTTGGGGGCCTGTTGGTGGGGGTTTTGAAGCATGCTGCAGCACACTGAAAATTGGGTTGCGAGTTTTTGAGAAAAAAATATCGGACCAAAATATCAATCCCATCCCTGAGCAGTCATGTGTGAGAGATGGCCAGTACTCAGGTGGTTAGACAGTGCATCTGTGATTGACAGGTCTCTGGATTAATTCCTGGGATTGACAATCTGCAGCAGTTCAGGCAGGGCCAGGGGCAAACTGAGCATCAACCTGCCCCCCCCCCCCTTTTTTTTGCTGTGCTGTGCTTTGACAGCTCACTGTTTTCTTCATTTTGTCTTCTGATGTCTACTGTTGAACCCATTGGGGAGGGGACAACCCAACCCAAGAGGAACAAGGAGACAACTAGGACTACTACAGACTGTTTGCAGTGGGCAATTGGAGAAGGCATCGGGCAGTACCTATGTTGTACAGACACCCAGGGTGAAGGTCAAAATGGCAATCATGTATGTCAAAACATGTATGTCAAACAAAAAGCGGAAATATGAGGAGGAGGAGTAGCAACAGGACCACCCATGAATTGATTCTGCTGTGTTCATCTTTGCAGGGTGTCGGGAGATGCATACCTTTGTGCTTGGTTCTGGGTTTTGCCACTTTTGGAAAATTCTCGTGCCCCTTACCTACGGCTTGAAGCATGCCGCAGCACAGCAAATTTTTCTTGGGGACCGTTGGTGCCTCCCCCCCCCCCCCCTTGCTGGCCACTCCCGTGCACTTTCAGCCCTGGAGGGGTCCTCGGTGCTGATGGACATGACGGACGACCGCCATCTGGCGGCCCTGCGGAAGTTCCGGCACCGTGCGCTCTACGGCAGCGTCGTCGGAGACCCCCTGGTCAAGTACAATACCGCCCTGATTACGGCAGCGATGCCAACGGCGGAAGGGGGGCCAGTGGACGGCACGCAGCACGTGTACCTTCCGGTGGGCCCGGGCAATGCGGCAGACGCGAATGTTGTGGCGTCTTTGATGCAGGGCGGCGAGCAGGTACCCCGTGTCCGTCTGTGTTCACCGAAACGCCGAGAAGACCAACGCCCTGCAGGCCCCTGTGCCCCCTCTTTGTGACCCCCAGAAGAAGCCGGAACGCAGACGGAGTGGTGACGCTGATCGCTCGCTTCACTGCGCTTGGTAGAGGCCCACCCAGCGCTTCACCCCTCCTTGCCCTCCCCCAAAAGTGGTGCTTGTCAACTGAGTGGTAGTGCGGAATCTGAAAGCCACACGCACCACCGTCCGGAGTGGAATACAATACCTTTCGAGAAATGAACGCGCCGTTTCGCCACTCGACATGGTACTCGGCGCTACTGAATAGAGCTTTTGCCGCACGGTTGTTCCGACAGGAGGATTTAGAAGAGGATGAAAAGCGCTGTTGTGCAGTTCACCTCCTCCTCTTCCTCCTCCTTTTCCCTCTCCTCGTCCTCCTCCTCCTCCTCCTCCTCCTCCTCCTCAGCCTTGCACGCCAGTCGACTCAAGGGCTCACGCTCGTCAAATGGAGTTGGGCCTGGGGGAAGTGCCGTCAGCCTGCGACGCACCTTTCACCATTTGCCCGTGTACTTTCCCTCGTAGGTGCAGCTCATGTTACAGCGCTTGGCTACAGTGAGCTGGACCCGGTACCCGGTCGCATTTTCGCCGGGGGAGCCTTGTCCTCACGTGGCGATTGTCGCGCACGCCTTCCAGGATCAGCATGTATGTGTTCATGGGGGAGGCGGACTGGTTTGGGAGGCTGCCTCCTTTCTCTCGCTTGTTGGTTGGCGGTCGCCAGTGGCTTGTGACCGGTCCCATCCCGTTGCCATACAATTCAGTCAGGCGGACGGTTGCTGGTGGTTGGGGAGGCCGATGGGTTACGTCGCAGGGCGATGCATTTTCCAAGTCGTTTCATCCGGTTGTGATGTGTGAAGATTTTCTCGCCGCGTTCGGTTTCTGAGCATCGGGGGTCGGTTTCAAGGCTGGGATTGACGAACGCGGGGGTGCTTCGAGGGGGTCGGTGAACAGCGAGCAACGGAAGCACTGCACGCCAGGTATCCGCAGCCCCGGAGGCACGCCTCCACACAACGCACCCAAGGGCGTTGAATTGGAAGTACCAGCCGGCACACCAGACCTGCACCACCTTTGATGGCCCCCAGTACATTTCCCAGTGTCATATTTCCCCCTCTTCCCCCCTTCCAAATATTTCGCTCACGGGATCAGGGGTCCTAGACAGAATGGGATCATGGTCGCTGGAGGGCAAAGGGTGCGGAGGGATGGTGCGCTTGTTGGGGTTTCTAGATTCGACCCTTGCAAGGCTCTGCCGCGCACTGCCGCGGGCTTCCCTCTTTGTTGTTGCACAGGCTTGTGGATTGGACGTCTGCAGGCACGTGGCGGAACAAGTACAAACGGCCGTCGTGAAGCCTGGCCAAGTCACCGAAGCGCTGGCTGTGGTCTGTGCCATGCGTGGCAGGGGTAGGGCCGGCGGCGTGGTCGGGGAGCATTGTCAATGGCGTAAGGGTCTCTGATGCAACATCTGAACACACTCTCCTCTGAATGGGGCTTTCGAACGACGGGGTGTTACCTGGTCGGGAAGGGGCGGCGTTTGGTGAGCGTGGCTGACGATTGGCTGTGGGCAATTGATTGAAATATTCTCCCTTACAGCGGCAGTGGCAGTGGGAGCACCAACATCAACACCAACACCAGCGGCACTTGGGGCACAATCAGGCTGCTGGTGTTGGTGCACCCACAGCCGCCGTTGTTGGTGCCCCCATTGCCGCTGGCAGACCCGTGGTTACAGCCGTGCGTACGGGTTGGGCTTAAGCGTGCGCGACTGTGCGGTCCCATAAGGTATGAATGTGCGCAACCATGCGCCATCTTCGACTCCAGCCGTGCTGTGCAACAAGACAGCGTGCACGGGGCACTGCTGAGGATTTTTTCCATGGCTCGCTAAATACTCCCCCGCATTGGCTATCCACGAGATCTGGTGACAGCACGATGGGTGGCATACATTGCAATCCCCGAGGCTCTTGACAGCCATGTCCTCTGCTGTCAAGAGCCTCGGATTCTCCCAGGATATCGCTGCATGTTGGTGGACACATGGGAACTCGGCTTTTCGCTTGCGGGGGGTGGTCGATAGAGGGGGTGGGTGGGTTCGGGAAAAGGGCTCAATTGACAGGACCGTCAACCAGTTATTGTGAACTCTGGCGCCGAAGGTGCCAAATAAATTTTTGAGCATTGAAAATGGTGAATTCTTTTTCACCAAATAAATAGCAAATGATGACTTTTCTGAACCCCCTGGACACGCAGATTCCAAAAATCCCATTTTGGGTCCGGGTCACCTCTGGGCCCAGGGGTCAGTCTCGTAAGGATTGGGGGGGGGGGGGGGGCGTCAATTGAGCCTTTTTTGGGAAAGGGGGGGATCCAGCCAGAGGGCTGTATCGACCCCCCCGCGCAAACAAATGCCCGCCCACCCCATTGAAGGGCTTGTGGTGCATGGTGTCTGGCCTGGTGGGGCGCCAAGATTTCAGTAGTCGCACCGGAACTGACTGGCGGGTCTTTTTCAATCCACAGTGCCCTGAACAGCGCCACTTTTTTTGTTTCGAGGTACTCCTTTATGAAGAGT
Organism: Eutreptiella sp. 'Long Island Sound 2002'; assembly: GCA_964036045.1. Lineage (NCBI taxonomy): Eukaryota > Euglenozoa > Euglenophyceae > Eutreptiales > Eutreptiaceae > Eutreptiella > Eutreptiella sp. 'Long Island Sound 2002'. The sequence continues at coordinate 57,935,396 of OZ038391.1, forward strand.
TTCTCAACCCCGTGCACTTGTGCACGGGCATACGTTGTCAGAGAAGCGCCCGCACGCGTACACGCACAGCTGTAACCACAGGTCTGGACACTGGTGCTGGTGTTAGTGCCCCCAATGCCGCTGGCGTTGGTTTTGGATTGATGTTAATCTTACAACTGACTCTGCTTCCGACCCTGAATTGGCCCAACATTGCCCATGAAACAGTTAGCACAGGATTTTTGGGTAGCGCCACAGTAATCCACAGGTTCAGGGGCCTACCCTGCGATTAACCTACCCGGGATGGCACTTGGTTTGGGATGATGGGATTGTATCTTTCCATGTGATACTCCTCGCACAGTACAGTGACCCATGTTTTCTGAAACGCTCCATCATGCTGGAGATCGACTGCGCACGATGCAAACTGAGTCGCACGCACTGATGCTGTGGTGCGTGTTGCTCGTGCAGGGCACCATCCAGCGCCATTTGTGCTTCAACTCCAAATGGAACGTGCGACTGCATCATTGACATTCGCTGTACGCTTCCCACTGCCGCTGGTGTTGGTGTTAGTGGTACCAGCCGACCCCACAGCGCCGTCGGTGAGACCCAAACCGACGTGCTCGATCCCGACACACACAAGGGGCATCGTGGAAAATCCTTTCGCTTGGAAAAGGGGCTCTCAAGACAGAACCTCGAACAAAGGGGGAGTAGCAGACGCGATGCGCGCGCGGTGCATGCGCGGTGCGGGTACTGGGGTTGTTCCGTAGACCCTTTCATCCAGAGCCAATCAGGGGGAATGGTAACGCCTCAGAGCCCAGCAGGTACCATCTACAACTCCTCTCCCCGTAGACCATCTCCTGGAGAAGTTGTTCAAATACCTGACGCGGTGCGCGCACGGTGCGCGCGCGGTGCATGCGCGGTGCGCGCGCGGTGCGGATACTCCCCCAAGGGTAGTTCTGAAGGCGTGCGCTGTTTTCGAATGCCCCCCATGATACGCACCCCAAAATGATCAGCACGTGGTGGGTACCAGTTTGAGGGGTGTGTGTTGGGGTACCAGGATCCCCGTGGACCCCCGCCCTTGCCCTCCCAGGCTGGTTTTGGGGGTCTGTCACCAAAGCCCGTTTTGAACGGAGTGTGCCCAAGAAAAGGGGCTTGCAGAACCTCCCCTCTACCCCTGCACTTGGAAACAAGAGGCCAAAGGAAACAAGTGGACTGAATGTGAAGCGTGGGACGATGCTGCCAGATCTTTGTAGTGGTTGTATCCCTTCGGAGCTGTTGGTGAAGCCGGAATGCAGGTCGGTGCCTGGGCCATGACGTTGCCACTTTGCAGTCGCCTCGCTACCGCATTCGGTATACCCCAAGCAGATCCGCTGTGTCGGGATATTTGTGGTTAGTACACGGTGCCCCATCAGCATTTCTGGAACAACCCAATCCCCCCACAGCACTGGACACGGGTGTATTACATGGTACTCCATCAGCCTTTATGACGGAGCTGAAGCAGCACTTGTGAGCAGAGGGACATCTGGCCCACACCCACCCATTGAAAATACGTTTTACCCAGTGGCTTGGAACAAAGCAATGTGGACAATTTATTTCTACAAGCTCACCTCAGTGCGTACACCCGGCTGTGCGTTCCTGGCAACCGCCCCCCCCTGCAAATGTATTCCCCCCTTCCCCAGTCTGGCTGAAAACGTCGTCCACTCTGGGAAAAATTCCTGGCAGGCTCGGGCTTGCCAGCGGTGTCTAAAGCCCAACAGTCATCCTCTTCCTGTGCCACTGCCATTACCCCTCCCTGCTCCGCCTCTACTTATGCCTCTGCCCCTGCCCGTGCCCCTGCCTCCGTTGCCCGTCCCCATGCCCCTGCCTGGTCTTCGCAGCCCCGGTTGGTCAACACTCAGAAGTCCGCCTATTCATCGCTCTCCATGAGCACAGGCTATCCCCCTCGCTCCCTCTCTGCAACCGACACGTCCTACACGTCCCTCCTGAAGCCTCAGCCGCCCGCCTACGCATCCCCAGCTGCTCCCGTGACTGCGGCCGGTGGTTACCTGTCCTACCAGCAGCCCGCGGGCGCGTACCAACCTGCCGTGGCCTACCCACAACCTGCGGGAGGTTATGCCAGCGGAGTGCTGCTCGGAGGCAGGGCTGGATGGTAGAGGCAGCGGGGGCCGACGACCGGGCATGGGGCAAGCTCGTCATGCAACCCTACTTCCGACCCTCGGCGGACCCTGGGAGACCTCCTGTTCGCTCCGCTGCCGGTGCTGGGGCTCGAACCGGTGACCTCATGTCGTGCATGCTGCCGCCAGGAAAGGGGTAGGGCTTTGAGGCAGAGGAGCTGGCATCAGGCTGCAGTGGTCCTCTTGCAGTCCCATGCCTGTTGCATCCGCGACCCACAGCGCAAGTTGTGCCCCGATCGCGGAACGCGTCGAGTTTGGAGCACGACGTTCGGGGCGGGTTTTTTTGCGGCCGTTTTTTGGTGTGTTTCACTGAGGACCGGCTGCGGTTCCGTGTGGGTGCACTGCGGTTGGTCGACGACTGTTGGCAGTCGACCGCAGGCAGTGGGTGATAAGCCGAGAGCACAGGTGCTGGTCGCTGGCTTTCGGGCGTGGCGGGGGTTCAGCAGTTCGCCGTTTCCTTGCCTTCAATGGCACGGCCCGTAACAGTGTGCACGCCGCCAGCAGCACTGTCGGCGTGCATACTCCAGAAGCAAGGGAGCCGACGCCTCTGGTCGGCGTGTGGCGTGTGGCGGTTGACTGCCGGCGGTCGACTGATGGTCGTTTGAGGGTCCTGATGGTCAGCCAACGATGGCCAGTGACTGAGCCACAGCTGTTGATGGCTAAATGGCAGAAGTAGCCGTTGGTGGTTTTTGGTTTTAATGATTTCTGTTTGAGCAATGGTTCTGCATACAAGACCGCCTTTGGTTGGCGGACTGGGCACGGCGCTGTCCATTCCTCGCAGGAGGTGGTGCCTGCGCCGGGGGGGGGGAAGGGGGAGGGGTCGATCAGCTGAAGATGTGCAGGCCCGGCACAAGTGACCTTGTTGGGAACACCACCTACACACCGTAACGATCCAGGTTCATGCACTGATACAACCCCCGATACAAGGCCTCAGGAGTCCTCAGCAAACCCCTTCAAATGGCTTACCACTTCTGTGACCCGTCCACCTTTCAGGAACCCGGGTCTTCCTCCCGCAGCAATCTGCCCCACGCGCTGCACTCGCGCGCCCACCACACTGAGAGCGTGCTGATGTATCACAGTGAACCGGTCCTCGTTGGGAGAACCCGCCCCCCCCTTCTTAGGGGTTCATTCTTTGCGTTGTTTGCGATGAATGGTGGGACATCCACTGTTTATGTGTCAAGACCAATTCGCTGCCTCTTACATCCTGTCCACTACTTCACCCCTTCATGGCGTTCGTTTCAGCGTGTTGGACCATTTTTCTGATACTTGTGATAAGCCTGCCTCGCTGCAGAATACATGCTATGCCAGTCGCGCGCACCGTGCCATCGATACCATACTCTTGTTACCCTGTTGCACCCCTACGGATTTGCACGTGTGGACGAGCTTTACCTGCACGCCATCCACTGGTTACAGAAGCATGGAGTGTGCCTTGTTCTCGGCTACTGCCTTCCAGTGCTGGCCCCGTAACATGTCTGACATGCATCTGGCGCCGGAACAAACCAAAATAATCTCGCTGCCCTGTTACACAATTACTTTTCCCAGGCCCATCCCCTGACCACTGCAAACCTCTCGCCCTGTATCCCGCCAGTGCTTGGCAATTCCTTCTCCCGCCTTCATCATTCACACGCTCCCACGTCCCTACCCCAGAGCGGCTACTTCAAGTCTGTGCCTTTGATGCACCGTCGGCCTCAGCTTCCGAGGGTGTGCCCTTTTCCTCACCTCGCAGCCTGCCTGCCCTCACGCCCGCCTGCAGCCGCCCCACAGCACAACACAATGGTTGGTATGCAGATGCTATGGGGATTTGGAGAGACATGCCTGAGGCCAAATGAAACACACACACATAAACACACACACACACACACACACACACACTTCAGAGCATTGTGCATCATGTGTGCAATGCAGAGTCACTTCAATACAAGAGAATTCCGGCACAACACATGTTCGTCAACTCCCGCCCCTAGCCCCTTCCCCCTTGCAATGGACCGTGCCCTGCAGATTTGGTTTTGTTGAAGGGAGTGCCGACGCCCGTTTATGGTCAGCCAAGGCTGACGATTGGTGTCCTGTAGCCGAGGATCACACCAGCCCGCTGCTTCTTCATGTCCAGTGAATCCTGCAGACATTCGAACAGGCGGGTCACGATGCAGTCGTGGCTTTTTTCTTTGTACTGTTACTTTCCGTTACACCGCTGGTTAGGGACCGCCTGGTCAGCGGTTGTTCGGAGGCGGTTGCCATCCTGCGCACGGCAGTTGGCGATTGACCAACCGTCGGATTGTTTGTGGGGGTTTTGGTGGAACGCAGTCCATGGCGACTACAACCGCTTCAATCTGCGACCACAATCTGCGATTACAATCTACAAGAGCACGTGCTCTTGCACGAGCGTCCAAAGATGCGGGGCATTTCTGAGATCGTTTGCGGGACCCACCAACGTGCATTGTGCGCCTCCCGGGTGGAGGGGGATCTCATGAGGATGTTGTTTTTGATTGGTGTGAGGGCGGCCTGTTTGCTGGGTGTCTGACCCGGGAGGGGGACCTCTCGGGTGAAGTACCGGATGCGGACGTGCACGCGCGCTGTTGCGCCACCGGCGGTGGGTGTGGGCGTGCGCATGTGCAGGAATCGCCGTGCTCTTTCGCGGTTCCGATGTAATATCACTCCGGTCATCAACGAAGCGAGCCAGCGCCATTGAGCCCAGAGTCGAATGAGGGTGGAAAACGTGTTGGATACGCAGGGCTGTCCCTTAGGGATGAGATGTTTCTTCGTTTTTTCCCCTTAAATAAGGGCAGCCTGAGGTTTTGGGTGGCAGCATTGCGGTTCACCGAGGGCAGTTGGGGCTTTAACGACGGCTTTGACTGACAGCGGATACTGACCCGCCAGTGCGCTCCTGAGGTCCAGCGGTCGTTTTTTTGTCTCGTACGAAGGACAGCCCCGTGGATACGGGGCGCGGCAGACGATGGTACGGGCATGCCCCCAAGTGACGGGCACCTATCCACCTGCGTGCCTGTCGGGGTGTGTGCGATGAAGTAATCCGCCATAGGGGATCACTTCACAATGTGTGCGAGACCGATACCTCCCGAGAGACACTCGGAATGCTGCATGCCCCGGGTGCGCCCCCTGTGTGCCCTGGCGGCTATGAAGATCACGAAGTCTGGTCTGCTTTGTTAAGGACCGAGAGTCCCTTTGACCAGCCATCAGAGACAGACTGTTTTCTATGACTCTGGTCCTGCAGGTCGCCATCCTTTTGTCGGAGGCTTCGGACCTGCAATAGTCTGGGCACGGTCAGGCGTGATCAGAAAAGAGCTGCGTCCTACCGAGATGGACACCGCAGGCAGCTGGTCCCTACTGAGTCTAAAATGGCTTTTTTGAACCCCCCCCCCCCTCCCCGAGAGTCCCCCGTCTCCCGGTTTCCTGCCCCCTTCCGTGTCGTGAGCTTCCTGTGCGTTCCTCTGTACACCCGCCAGCCCTAAGATTGCGTTGGTGCCCACCGCTAATGCACAGGGTTCAGATTTTGTTCCGATTCATTTGGCCCGTGCTGAAAGCGGCCACTGTGTGCTGCGGCATTGTCCACCGGTTATGCATGGATGTGATTGGCACACGTGCTGCATCACAAAGACAAGGGTGCGAGGATGCCAGCACTGCAAATCGTTTCGCATACTGTTCTGATTGGCTGAGCGAGTGTCATGCTCTTTGGAATGAGGGTGGGCTGAAGGCAGGGACGCAACAGTGGATAATTACAGGGGAGCGATCTCGCGACCCTCCCCAGTTCGTAGGACTAATGCAGCCTTCCCCACAGAACAGGTCCAGTTTCATGCGAGCGCTTCAGCATGATTATTCGCAGCACGAGATCCTAAAAAGTCGCCCTGATGCTCCTCCTCCTTTTTCTCCTGCTGAACCAACAGTGGTCAATAAATTTCCACTTTGCTGCATTGCATAGAGAGAAGAATGTTTCAAGGCCGGGGACGCGCGGGGCATATCTTTTCCTATATTGTGCATTTGCATAGCAAGAAGAAAGGGCAGGCCGGGCAGTTTTCTACCCTCCCCTTCTGGAAACATAGTGCAGAACACAAACAAACATCTACTTCCGCTTCCCCGGTCCTATATCAATGGATAGATGTCCCCACCCGCCGCACTTGCCTGCATACCCCATCCCCATGATCAGCGATGAATGGAAACAAATGCAGCAACCGTCAGTTGTGACTCGGGCCATTGGTGAAGTGGGTCAGCTGCCTGGTGACAACAATTTGAAACCTTGGCAACTCCCATTCATGAGTTATTGTGCTTGACCAAATCTGAATATTGCCCCACTACTACCAACCCCGCAAGCACAAGCCGCACAAGGCAATAACAGCCCAAGTGAGAAAAACGCGTTCTATTGGCCTTGAAGTTCAAGTTGCAGCAAAAGTGTTTCAACAAGATCCGATCACTTTCGATTGTGGAAATTGTTGTTGTCTCTATGTGCACCTACAATTACCCGTCTTGGCCCCAAATCCAAGGGTGCGGCGGGGTCCCCAAAGGGTGCCGCAAGGTGAGCAGTACTGTTGAATCATCCAGGTCTGTTGGAATGTATATGACACCCATCAATGGCGTCCGACACACCCAAATGATCGACACATGGCATTTTGGGGCCATTTTTGACAGTGTTTGGAACCAACTCTGCCAATTTGTTCCCCCTATATCCAGCAACCAATGCTGATTGTTTGTGGTGGGTCAAGGTATTATCCACCAAATATGAGCCGAAATCAAATGAATGCATATTACGTGATGCAAAGTGCAGAGTGCATGGCGTGCTGTGTGCTGGGTGTAGAGTGCGCAGTGCATTTTGGAATGTGTTAAGGGGGTGTTCCTTGATCCGTGCGCGCACGTGCATACTTTTGGGTATTGTTGATTACCCAGATCCAGAACGCCTGATTTTTTCACAAAATTGGGTTCTTCATGGTTGTTGTGGATGCAGGACAGCTATTCAGCTGTTGGTTGACCATTGGTTGCCCCCTTTTTGAAAAATTATTTTTCCAAATTTTCCTTTCTTTCTATTACATGGTGCATTCTGTTGGCTGAGTGCTACGGTAAGAGGGGAGGGGTTCTTCGCCCAGAAGGGGGGGTGCGAGACAACGCCGTGGCACTCATAGGGCCTGAGAGAGCGTGGTGGAGACTGCACTGAAAATAAACCCCTCTCTGTGCGTCTTGTCCCCTCCCGCTTGGGCACAACCCTTCACTGTGCGGGGGAAGGCTTTTATGCATCAGGCCAGGGCATATTTCCCTATTTCTATACAACCAGGTAAATTTCAAATGCTTGCAACCTGACCTTTGGAACGCCAGGTCTTCGTGGAGAATTTCAATTCAATTCTGGTATACTAGCAAGAGCTGCAAGGTGCAGAAATTAGGACCCTAGGTCCTGTGACAAGCATCAGAACAAAAAATAAAAATTCCTGGTATGCCAGCAAGGGCTGCAGGGTGCAGAAATTGGGACCCTGGGTGTGGTTCTGTGGGGGCTGTTCAACGGGCTAGAAGCTGGGTGCATATTCCAAAAACATTGAACCGTACGGCACCGTGCACGCACCGTGCGCGCATCGTGCGACAACTCCCCCTAAGTGCACACATTTCATTGAGTGACCCCTCTGCACAGTGTCCGCTCTCCACCGTCTTTATCCTGGCACCAAGCACTCATAGAGTCACCGAGCTTCCCTTTTTAGTGGTGGAGGGTGGAACCCCCCCTTCCCATTTACAGCATGCACCTTGCACACCACCAAATGTACAATCTGGTACAAAACCAACAAGAAGATGGTGCTTCCAGAATGGTGGTTGCTTTTTTTTTTTTGCCAGTCAAATGACAACATTTGTTGGACAGTCGGCAATGATCAATGGGGTGTTCTGTCTTCTCTCTCTCTTGCATTGTGTCAACCTAAAATTATGCTATATGGTAGTGCAGCAGTGGCTGCAAAGCTGTAGCAGGTTCAAAGGGAGAGTTCCTGTAGACGATCTCATATTTGCTCAGGGTAGTGGTGTACTTGGAGAACTATGTAATTGTAATGTAATGCAATACCCCCCCCCCCCGGCGCCTCCCTTTGCCCCCATTTTCACCCCTTTTTGTCCTTTGGAGGCGGAGATTGGGGATTCCCTTGACAATTGATACATTCATGACGCAATAGTCACCTCTTGTGTTTTCTCACGGCACACACAAACACCGCCCTTGTCAGAGGAACAAGAGGTGTCATTTCCGTCACATTTTGGTACTTTAGTGTTGCTCTCGCAAGGGCGGGTTGGGGGGGGGGGGGTAGTTTCCCTTTATCTCACACACCACAAGAGTCTGCACCCTCTTGGCTACAAATGTCTCTAGCAATGGGACACCCATCTACAGAATGAGTTTCAGGCAATGGGGGAGCGGCAGCGCGCCAGGCATCTTTTTGGGCCACTTTTGACACGGAGCTGCAATCCACACTTTTTGCATGGCCCCTTTCCGGTTGGGGATATGGGGAATGCCCCTTTCCACAAGTTTTTGTTCCATACCGGGGTTTGTTTGAGCTTCTTGTGCATTTTGGATGTGGCATATTTGAATGGTCACCAATTTTTACCCGTTTTCAACCATTTTTACCCATTTTCCATCCCTCTTTTCTCCGCACCATAGGGAACCCGAGAAGGCAGGGGTGATATAGCCATATTGATCGATCCCCACCATGGGGACCCTGGGAACGCAGGGGTGATGTAGCCATATTGATCTTTCCCCACCATGGGGATCCCGAGAAGGCAGGTAGCCATTCCGCCCACACGTGACCCCCCGAGGTGGCAGGGGTTATGTAGGGGCAAGTGCTAAGGAAGTATCTTTGGGGAACCCAAGGCTGTCCCGAGCTTTGTGGGTATGCGGTCCACTCTGGTCGACTTGGGGGGCTCCTCTGGGGGAGTCTAAATCCGGGGTTAAAGCCGGGATAGATAACACCAAAGTAGCGCGCCGGGCAAACACCCCCCCAATACTGCTGATGAGTCAGGTGCACTTTTGGAGTGCCTTTGTGTCATACCGCTGGGTTGTACATCGGCCTGAACAAAAACAAGCAATGTATTAACATCCAAATACCCTCTTGACCCCACGTCGCTTGGGCTTCTAGTCTCTTGTCGTTCGCCACTTCTTCTAAAGGTTTTCCTCTTCCCGAACGCTCGGCATGGATGTTACCGACGTCTCCGATACGCGCATCCGAGTCATTCTGCGGGTACGCCCCCCCAACAAGCAGGAAAAGGAGTGGTTTTCAAAGGGCGAGTACCACCCCATCCTCAAACCCGTCGACCAGACCCCAAACTCCGACCGCTGCATCCTCCAGGAGCACAACGGGAAAGAGAACCGCTACGACCGGATCTTCCGCGACGACTGCAAGCAGCAGCACATCTTCCGGGACGCAGCTCTGCCGACGCTGGAAAACGTGTTCAAAGGGTACTGCGGGGCCATCATGGCGTACGGCCAGACCGGCACGGGGAAGACGCACACGATGCAGGGGTACGACAGGACGGCCGAGGGCGATGACAGGGGCATCATCCCCCGCGCCGCCGACTACATCTTCTCCCGGGCCTCGAAGGAGATCGGGTACCAGTTCCACATCACCATTTCGATGGTGCAGATCTATCTGGACCGCCTGCAGGACCTGTTCGTGCCCGAGGCCCCGGAGCTGGGCATCGTCCCCGACACCGAGCGCGTGGAGATGCCGGGGCTGACGGAGAAGGTTGTGACCTCCGCCCACGAGTTCATGAAGCTGTTCTACTTCGGGGAGGCCCACCGGATGACGCGCGCCACGCTGATGAACCCCACGAGCTCCCGCGGCCACGCGGCCCTGATCTGCAACCTCCGCATGACGCCCGAGGACCCGAGCATGTCCACGAAGATCGGGAAGCTCGTGCTGGTGGACCTGGCGGGGTACGAGCGGTTCGCGCTGACCGGCATCACCACCGGCATCGCCGCCGAGGAGGCCAAGAAGATCAACGCCTCGCTGCTGGCCCTCGGGGCCGTCGTGAACAGCCTGGCCGAGAAGCAGAAGCACGTGCCGTTCCGGAACTCGAAGCTGACGCGGCTCCTGCGCGACTGTCTGGGCGGGACCTCCAAGAGCACGATCGTGCTCACGATCGGCCCCTGCGACAGGTACAAGCAGGAGACGGCGGGCACGCTGTACTTCGGGTTCCGCGCCATGGCCGTCAAGGTGGACGCGCGGGTCAAGGAGGAGTACGACCCCCTGAAGTACATCGCGGTGTTGAGGGAGAGGCTGGCCAAGTGTGGCAGGACCATGGCCTCAATGGTGCGGTTTTTGAAAGAGAAGCATTTCTGGAACGAATATAAAAGTCTGTATGGGGAGCCCACCATCCCCGACTTCGAGAAGGGGGAGGAAGAGCCCGAGTCCCCGCTGTCCCCAACGTCCCCGTTGTCCGGGGACTTGGCCCGCACGCTCAGCGCCAGTAGTCTGCCCACCGCCCGAGACCTGATGGAAGAGGAAGCGGAGGACCCCCACTGCCAACTTCCAGCGACGGTGAAGGCGGTCCAGAAGGAGTGGCGCAAGGAGGAGGTGGAGCACCGCAAGGCCGCCGAGAGGGAGCTCGAGGTGCTGCGGCTGCGGCAGATCGCGGAGATGAAGGAGGCGAAGAAGGCGGGCAAGAGCGAGGCGGTGCTGGCGAACCTGCGGAAGTCGCACGAGGACGAGCTCGAGATGATGAAGGAGGGCAACCAGCTCATGCGCGCCGAGATCCTGCGGCAGCAGCACAAAGAGCAGGCCCAGGCCCTGTTGTCCAGTGCGCTGAGCACAATGGCCGCCGACCACGGGGACATGGGGCGCGTGGGCGAAATGGTCGCGCACCTGCAAGAGACCTGCGAGAGCAAAGACGAGATCCTGATCCGGCTGTTCGACCTGATTTGCCTCCGGGAGGCCGAGGTGCACGACCTTGAGGCGAACCTGAGCGCCATCGCCAACGCCATCGACCCCGCCTTCGCGCTGCAGAAGCAGAACGTCCGGCTGAAGGAGGAGCTCAGCCGGAAAGACCACCAACTCGACAACTTGAAGGAGCTGCTCAGGCAAAGTGGCGGTGTCTACAACGCCGCCTCCGCCGACTGCTTCGGCATCGACGGCGAGTCCTGCTCCCCCCGACGGGCTTCACGGCCCGGCTCCGTCCCCATCGGCGCGGGGTCCCCCAAAATGGGCGCCCTCTCCCCCAACGCCTTCCCCGTGCACGGCGCGCACGGCTCGCCGAAGCGCATGTCCAGTGAGTTCGGTGCCGCGTCGCCCAGTCACACGGCCACACTTGTGTCGCGGGATTCTGCGGCGTCTCCGGAGCGTGTCTCGCTCGCACGTGTGCCGAGTGACCCCCACCATTTTGACTCGGGGGCCTCCTCGCCCAAGGTCGTCTCAAGAGACCACAGCCACCTCTCTCCTGAGGTCGGCGGTTCATCGCCCCCGAAACGCGTGTCCCCCAACCGCGCGGAGCCGGATTTTCCAGGCAGAAGGGGGCCTGGGGTGCACCATGCCCAAGGTGCTGGCGCCCTTGGGGCCCATTCGCCAAGAGCCTTGAATGGTTTCCCGCAGCATTCAGCCTGAGGCTGTCCATGGGACGTCTCTGCCGTTTGTCTGTTTTACGCGAAGGAGCGCCTCCAGAGAGCACACCCGGCACCCGCTCCAACCGCCGTCAGGCACCCTCCAACCGCCGTCGGTTGCCGTCCAATGTCTTCAGTTTCCCTCAACCCGCCGTCGGTTACCGCCCAAATATGACGGAGTGTGTGGCCACCCAGTTTTGTTTTTTTTCCCTGTTTGAATCGGGGAGCGCCCTCAAGGTACAGACGGTGGATGCCTTTCGAGGCCCGGTCCCTGTCGCAGTCCCCAGCAGACTCTTTGCATGTCACCCTTTCTCGCTGGTGAACCTTTGCTGGTGTCGCGGCCGCGGTGTGTTCTGCAGAGGGCAGCCATTGCTGAGAGCTGCTGTGGTTGTGTAAGGAGCTGCGGAAAAGCGACGCGACCTTTATTTTGTCTTCCCCCCCTTTGCTCTAGTCCCCGCGCGGTTTACAAGGCCTCTGTGTTCTCCACATATTGCTGCATCGGGGAGCACCCCCGCCACCACAGCACAAACCCCCCACACAGACATCAACAATGGAGCCGACAGAACGCGAACAAAAAGTGATGTCGGTCAGCCGTGCTGCCGCTACCACCGCCGCGCCCGCACAACGGACAGCACGCACAAAGCAATGACGGCTGCAGAGGGTGCGGGGTGGGGTGCCCTCTTCCCAGCCCCCCGCCCGTACTGAACGCTTGGTTTGCCCCACGGGAATTTTGGTCTATGCCAACCATGAACTTGGCAGACCTCTTCCTGGGTGCCCCACAGGCCCCGGGCCCCAACATCGACTTGTCTCAGTCCCGTTTGATTTTTTTTGGTCAAGGTATCGAGTGCCATGGTGCGCAGTGCATGTCATGTAAGTTCGCATGAACAGCTTTGAACATCTCAGTGCGGGTTGTTGTTCGCTGATGGAGGATTTCACTTGTGCTGCATGATCCATCCAACTCGCTGCTCATCCACATCCTTTAAATAAAACAATTTTTTGGAGGGTTGTAAACTGTGGTCCCAGACAGGCCTGGGTCTCTCCGTGTTCATGTCTCATCTGCATACCCCGGAAGGTGCCACGGAGCTCGGGTACAGCTTACCAGGGAATCCAGATGAAACCTCCCAGAATCGCCATGAGCAATGCACATTGCAGTTCTGTTGGTACTGCATGTGGTTTCGCATCACTGTCTGGCCCGGCTGCAAAAATGCGATCGGGGGGAAAGTCGTCTGTCGCACTGAACGCTGCAACCTCCAGCTGTTCGGGTGCGTTGCCGCGTGGGCGTTCCCATGCGCGTCAGTCACCTCAGCATGCCCAATCCACTGCATGTTCGACCAGTCATTCCCGAAGTACAGTAAAACAGCCGTCTCTCCACCTTTGGTGCTCTTCCCCCTTCTTAATTTGCCCCCCCCCCCCCCTTTTCCAGCATTTTTGTAGTTGTCCCAATGCCTTTCTACTTGGAGCTCCCCAGTCGACAAACGGTGCGAAGGGATGGGGGCTGATGCACCAACAGCTTCGGCGTCCAACGACGATGTCAAACGGAGGGGGGCATTTGACGCGGCGCAACGACTAGGGCAACTGGGGGCAAACTGACGGGAGTTGAAAGAGCAGGCGAAATAGAGGGAAATACTAGGGGGCAACAACCCATCCGCACTATTCTTCCCGATTTGAAACCGCTAGTCTAAACCTCCGGCACCTGCCAATCGCTTTGTAACTGCCACAAAACGCGTCCCGCCGCCGCTGAGCAGTCACCGCTTTTTGTGACTGTCCCTGCTTGGCCCCTTCGGAGCCCCTTTTCCTCAGTCCTGGCCCTGGACCAGCACTTCATGACCCTTCGTTCTGTGTCTGCTGGCGATCGTTTCTTTCCGTTCTTGCGGGACACGTTCTTCATTTGCAGTCTGCCTGTGGGCAAAGTATTTGCACTAGCAAGTCGACGATTTTGTATTCCCAACAGGGGAAGAGGGGGTAACCACTTTTTGTCCTGCATACCTCCATGGTATCATGAGTATCCCCACCGTGTGACACTAAAGGTGTCACGGTGTCATCCATGTGCCACCATAGGCGCCAAGGAGGAACACCACAAACCGCATTTTTGGGTATCACGCCCCCTGAAAGGCCTTTCGTGGGCACTACAAAACACGTACAGATTGCTGTGTTTGTTGCCGTGAGACGCATAGGTGTAGTATTGGTGCAGGGAACCCTCGAGTCCCTTCGGGGCGCACTGAAGGGTCCAATTGTGACGGAAGAAAGGGTAAAATAAGCCAACACGTTGTGTGTGCATCCCCCAACTTCCCGGATCCTATCTCAAGACTACTCATACGCCAGTATTCCGCGTTATGCCGTTGGGTTATACTGTTGGGACATTGAGGATGCTTATCTGACACCTCTTACAGACCAACATGTAAGACCATTACGGACCGTGGCTTGGCCATGATTCCGCTCTCCAATGAGGATTCTTCCGGACACCAGATGCAAAATAGAATATCTTGACGTTAATGGCCGGGGCCATGCTCTGTTCCACCAGTTTGTTGCGGAATGACATTGACAACCATAATAACAGATGGCTCACAGCTTTGAGACTGATGCGATTCCAGATATCGAGAGGAAACAGAGACGGTACAGGATGCAGGTTCAGTACAGGATAGTGCACTGCTGCGTGCTTTTTCGGTCATGATTTGCAGGTGCCATCTTGGTTATATTTATTTCATGTTTTGTCCTTGTAATCAGAAGTGACCTCTGTGTCACACCTTGATTGGTGAGTGCTCCTCAGTGTTAAAAAAACCTCACAGCCCGCACCATTGCACAATACTGCGCATGTGATTAGTCGTGCAACCCCCCCCTCTTTGTCCTGTCATGGGCGCGTCCAAACACGGCAAACCCGTGTCTCCGCACTCTTGGACCTTTATTGGAACCACTGTTTTTGCAGTTCCAATCCAACGGGGAATGTGGTTTGTGGCTCTGTGCAAGCTGCAGGGTCAGCGTGGGTGTGAAAGTGTTGGCGTAGCTGTTATAGCATGTGCTCTTGTGTTTTGGGGTGCATTCTGGCCTGTTGGGCACCCTTTTGCAGTCATGAACAATTCTCTTTTCACTGCCATGCTGCCCGTCACATACCAGTCGCAAAAGGCAAGCATGTCCAGCTCTTCAAGATGAGGTGCAAGGTTGGCAAGGGGCTCTATTTGGTGCCTGTCAATCAGAATGCAAGCAACTGAGTGGTACCTGAGATGTGCACATGAACAGAAATGCTTTGCATCGTCGTGTCTTGGGGGTAGAGTTGGGTTATGTCTGCAACATGTGTTCTGCGGGAGTATCGGACGCGGTGCGCGCGCGGTGCGGGTACTGGGGTTGTTTTGTAGACCCTTTCAGCTAGTTTAGAGGCAACTGCGCCCATTTTTGGGGGCCAAGACATCCCCAATCTGCATGTGTGCCTTGTTTTGCTTTTGCAATGTCTTTTGTCATGTTCCCTTGTTTGTAGGCCTGTTGGTTTCAAAATTTTATTGCAGAATTCTGTCCCCTTGTTTAAACAGAGCTATGTCTCTCTCATGGCTTTATGCAGGGGTGTCAGTCCTGTGTGCTTTGTCGACTTTGTTTGCATGTGAGCTCGCCCAAGGAGGCCCTCACACGTTAGCGCTGACACTTTCATCAAGAGGGCCCATCAGGAAATAACAGCATCCATCCAGAGCCCATCAGAAAATAACAGTGACCATCCAGAGCCCACCAGGAAAGAACAACATCCATCCAGAGCCTGTGAGGAAATAACAATGACCATCCAAGGCCCACCAGGAATAACAGCAATCATCCAAAGCCAATCAAGTGGAATGGTAATGCCTCAAGAGCCCACCAGGTACCATTTACAACTCCTCTCCCAGTAGACCATCTCCTAGGGAAGTTGTTCAAATACCTGACACGGTGCGGACGCGGCGCGCGCGCGGTGCACGCGCGGTGTGGATACTCCCCCTCTGTGGTGCGTGTCGTGCGCTAACATGGGCTTGTCCAAACACGGTGCCCCGTGTATCTGCACTTTTGCCCCCTGAACCAGAACCTGTCCGGCGAAGGTATTGCCAGATTTCAGCAGCACCCCCCATGGGATGAGGCTAGAGGGAAGGAGCTAATGGACAGGCACACTAGGGTGGTGGTGGGAGAGGCCAACCCACCAACCTTCAAGGGGAATGCCATGCACGCAGTGCGAAGTTTTGAATGTCGGCCAATACTCAGGCCCTACTTTTGGCCCCCTTTGACAAGTTTTTGGTTCCATACTGGGTTTTTTTTAGCTTCCTATGCATTTGGGATGTGGCACATTTGAATTGTCACCCTTTGTTGCCCAATGTCAACCATTTTTACCCATTTTCCATCCCCCATATTGAACTCTCCCCACTATGGGGACCCGGAGAAGGCAGGGGTGATGTAGCCATACATAGCCCGCGGACCTTGAGGAGTTTGTTGTAAAGCCTTCACCCGCACCACATCACTAACCTCGCTCGCCATCAACAAGTGTGTCGCGTCCACGCTCAGAATCACCAGCGCCCTCCCCCACCGCCCACCCTATTCGCGGTCCCCATCACCCAAGAGACCACGGACAACGTGTTCCCCGCGCTCTGAGTCAAGGGACACCTCATCGCCGCCTCCAAGAGCGAAGCCACGGGCACCGAAACACTCAAAGCAAGCGGACTTTACAAGGCTGAGTAGTTTGTTCATAGGGGCAGTGGAGTACCAAGTTGAAGGCGGGTTCGTTGTCATCATGTGGGCTTTGCTGCTTCGCTGTGCAACCAGTCAAGTGACAGGTATTCTTGGGTGAGTATCCCGGCCTTTGTGTGCGCAGTATGCACGCAGTGCGCACGCAGTGCACACACAGTGCAACAACTTGGCCAAGGAGTTTGTGACGGCGTCACATCGACCCCTGGGGAAGGGAGCGGCAGCAGATGGTATACCGACGGGGACTTGGGGGGTGTTGCCTGAACCATGCGCGCACCGTGCGTCCTTTTGCGTATTCTGTGTCCACCACATCCACAATGCCTGAATCTGAGCTGCCCTGGCTTGTCGCCGGACTGCTTGTGTACTACCACCGCTCCAACGGGGATAGGGTGTCGGCCATTGTTCTTGCATATCCTGTTCTCAGGCCACAAGATAATCACCCCGGACACGTCAATCGTGGTGCAATGCCACTTGAAACGGACACAGCATATGTTGGTTCTGATTTCGTTGATTCTGTGGCGGATGAAATTGAAATTCCCGTAACCCAACCAGTGTTGTCGCTTGTGTTGTCGCCTGTGCATGGTTTGTTACGGAGGTGCATGCAAGGTGCAGAAATTGGGAGCCTGGAACTTGTGACAAGCATCAGATTCAAAAAAAAATTCCCGGTACGCCAATAGGGGCTGCAGGGTGCAGAAAATAGGACCCTGGAACCTGTGACAAGCATCAGACTAAAAATTGAAGAATCCTGGTATGCCAGTATGGACTGCAAGGTGCAGAAATCAGGACCCTGGGTGTGTTTCTATGGGGGCCATTCAACGGGGTACAAGTTGGGCAACCATCCCAAAAACATTGAACCGTGCACGCACCGTGCGACAACGCCCCTTTGGTAGCTCTTGCCCTACAAAGTGCCATGGGTGTTCTATCTCGGGGTACTATGGGCTTGGACCGAGGGAACGACCCCAGCCAAATGGGTGGTAGCAAAGGTGACCCTCATCTACAAGGTGTGCCCAGAAGCCCGGCCCGCCCACCCGCGACAAGACGCGGAGGGAGTGGTAGTAGTGATAGTAGTAGTGGTGGTAAGTAGTAGTAGTAGTAGTAGTAGTGGTAGCAGAGACATTTATACGACTCTACTATTGACTTGGTTTCGTTTTCCAAGCCATTGACACATGTGACCAGACCTGTATCCTATCCTCTTACGCTACCTAATCACCACATTTGACAAAAAATGGATGCACAATTCATGGGTCTTGTTCATTGGTAGTACCAATGCTATCAGATGAGAATTTTGTTGCGGTAAACGATTTCAGCGCATATTATATTCCATTACAACCATAACGGTACAACAGTGCGGTACAAAGAACGTGACTACATATTACTACTACTACCACAACACCTCCTTTTACCTCTGTGCGATCCAATATTGAAAAAACTACATCAGAAAAACATGTACAGCAACACAAGTTCACCCATCTTACACAAATAACAACAAAGACAATCGCAAAAAGACAAGAAAATAAAACATAGACCAATTAATGGCATCAGTTTTGTGACTAGGCTCGGGAAGGACTCGCTACACTCCTCCTCCCCAAGCCTAGAAACGCCCAAAGTGTAAGACCTTCCGCTACTACAACTTTCATTGCACCTTCGAAAGCGCCAATGACCAAAATTATTACATTTCCTCTGCCGAAGCACCCATAGAACAAATGTGACGTGCAACACAGGACCAAACAAAGCAAACATCATGCAACTGCAATTACCCGAACCCAATCGATGCAACATTGTAGGTTGCAGAGAGATATAGGTTTCCTGACACCTTTTTGTCGAAAATTGAAACCGAAAAAATTGCAACCCGATATTTTTTTTTTGAAGAACGCCAAGCGCACGTTACTTATTCAAGCGCACGTTTCTTCTTGTCTCAATTGTTGAGGCCCTTGGTCTATTGCTTCTATTGGTTATATTTTAGTGCCTAATGGAGCCGCTAGTTGGTTGGGCTGCGGCTCGTTCCCGCTCTCATGCTTTTTGGCGAGCGACCACTACCGACATGGGTGCAAAACCCCCATCTCGCAAAACAACCCTGTTATAGTACTTCACCAAGCTACCCGCCACCCATTCTAAAGTCTTTTGGTCCATTCTGCACAACCATGAGCTGCCCCGTTGCAGCAGCCTTGGCGGCGACCTTCGTGGTGTGCCTTGGCTTTGGACAACGGTGGGCCACCACCTGCGGTTCAGAAGGAACTTCAACAACGGGGGAAGGTGGTGGCGGTGTGCCTGGCTTGGGGGAAGGGGACGGGGACCGGATGAAAAACTCGATTTTTTGAAGGGGGGCACAGGGGTGTGTGACCACCTGCCCACCCTTCATGTATTCCAACACCACAAACAGTTCCCCTTTCTTCAATGGTCCCTTCATTGTGGCATCCACATGCTCACCGGTGGACACCCAGGTTCAAAAAGAGAAGATTGCATGGTGAGCTGGTGCAAGGGGAATGTAATGCACAAGTATCCCCAAAATAAGAGCTTTCTGGGTTCAAGTGGGCAAACACTCACAACAAATGTGTCCATGACTCTATCTTAGACGAACCAAGTGTCCACCCAAAATGGGCCCCTGTCACCGGAAAGTGGACCAAAAAAGGGACGTGTCACACGGTGCGAAAAACACGGTTAAAGAACATGAAGCCAATCCCGGGAAAGAAGAAATGTCCTAAAAAGACAGTGGTTGTGCAAGTACATGAGCAGTTGTGTACCACCGTGTTACCACGCGCATGCATATATGCACTTCAGTGTGTTTCATTTGAATTGCTGCATGTTGTTTGTTGTTCGAATAGCAAAGAGACGCAGGGAAGTTCACAATGTAGGCAGGAAGTCTCATGTATCGAAACTTCGGTTGCACGATTATCTACATCAAACTGTTTGTCCACCCGAATCCTGATAGTCTGTGTATGTGAAAATTAGAATGAAAAAGCAATGATGCTATCGAAATTTCGATTGTCGAAGCTACGTGACAATTTGCCTTGCATGGATCAATCGAAATTTCGATTGGAAGTCTTTAACTACATTCAGAGAGCAGAACATGAAAATCCTTCACGACGGTTTACCGG
This sequence comes from Eutreptiella sp. 'Long Island Sound 2002', assembly GCA_964036045.1. Taxonomy (NCBI): domain Eukaryota; phylum Euglenozoa; class Euglenophyceae; order Eutreptiales; family Eutreptiaceae; genus Eutreptiella; species Eutreptiella sp. 'Long Island Sound 2002'. The sequence continues at coordinate 57,954,877 of OZ038391.1, forward strand.
AACATAGTTGTACTACAGTAGTATATGAATTTTAAATTACAACGATGTAGAAAAATAAAGGTAAAAGAAATAAGAGGTAAAATAAATCAAACACATATGAATGTTTTATCCGATGGAGATGTCTACACAATCGATTTATTTCTAAAACCAATCGAAATTTCGATAGGAGCATCTCGAATCAAAATTTTGATAGGAGCATTCGACAGAAAAGGAATTCAATTCCTATCGAAATTTCGATAGGAACGTCCAATCGAAATTTAGATAGCCGCTAAAGGAATAACTACCCTGTAAAGCATAGGCTGTTTAAACCGCAATCGAATTTTCGATAGTGACAGTCCGACAGAGTCCAAAGATTTTAAATGCTAGACTATTTGTTCTTCTATTTCATGTACGAGTTCCATGTACGCCAAAGATGGACGGCCATTTCATTGCCTACGTGCGAGGATTCCTCGCTTCGCACTCTTGGGAGAATGGACGCCAAATTATTGAAGATGCTTGCGAAGGCGGTACGTCAAGGCGATTTGTTGAATTTGTCCTTGGAATAAGGATAACCAAACGCCGCCGCCAGACATTTGAGCACGTGGTTGCTAACAGAAACTGTACACCTTTGCCCAGATGGCTCAGCGTACTCCAGCAGGAGCTCTTCAACATCTGGCGTGTGCTGCACCTGCGTGCGGCACCCCTCGCTTTTCGCCCGGCTCTGGACATTACTGTTTCGCAGCGCGAACGGAAGTTACTCGCAAGGTTTGGCATAGTTCCACCTCGAATACCGACTCTGCAGGAATCTGGTGTTGCAGCAGCGATGGACCTCTGGAATGCAATGAGCATTGCTTCTGTTGGCATATGGATGGACAATTTTTTCAGAAAACGATTCCTGCAGAACCCAGACGGACCGCCCGGACATCTTGACTGTTCTGCCGTAGCCGTGCTCTTTACAATCTTGCTGCCCCGATTTCCTGGACATCTCACATTGCGCCGCATAGTTTTCAGACTGCCAGGTGTCATGAGATGCATTCGGACCTCCATCAGGGGTCTACTGAAAACTATTGCAGCTGTTACGGATGGGACGTTACAGGCACATTTCATCCGTGCGCCACTCGACATCGCCAGAGGTATCGTGCATCCACAAATTTGGAAACCTATGCTGCTGGACGAGTGTCGAACAAGCACAAACACTGAGCTGCTGCAGTTAATTGAGATGATGCGTCGCATACAGATTCATACAGGCAGGGATTTGCCTTTGCTGGTGGACATGAAAATACATGCATCGGTTTTGCGTTTCATGTACGGTGCGAAGCTCAGAAGTCTTGACTACCGGTCACATTTGGAACGCATTCCACTGCTTTATGGCATTTGGCATCCGTACAAATACTGTGTACACATTACTTTCAGGCGTTTCTTTCCCGTTATTTCTTGGCTTTATAACGGTGCGGACTAAGATTCCTTGTCATCGGAAGCTCATATACATGGAAAAGGTTTTTGCCGGTCTTTTGTTAGCGAGCAACGTGTTGAAAGGTCTTATCACCGAAGCTAGAGATAGATTGTCGACCCTCCGACGACCAATGAATCATGAAAACACTGTGGCATATCAAAAGATTCAATCCCTGTACAGTCTGTTGTTTGTTTTCACACCTGCACTCTGGGCCATTGGATATGGGGTTCGAGAATGTACTTGGGCCGGGGCTGCTCTGGATTCTGGGAAGACCGCACGCACTGTTCTTGAACATTGTCTGCTTTTACTGGTCTCCCTTACACAAAAGCATGCTCCCAAGATAGAGTATGTTCGGACCTTATGCACTGCACTCGGTACATGGCAGTTATGGTATGACATGGTTCCTGGTTGTCTGTTCGTTGAGGAAAGTTGTGAAGCCTCTTTGTCACGTTTGGGACATGCTCTCACTCTGCTGCCACATGTCACAGATCTTTCTCGCGCAAGTGATGTTTACTGCACCCTTCCCCCCTTGCAGAAAGAACGTGTTCTCAGATCTTCGGTCCAGCCACATCTGGTTACACATTTTGTTATTACGATACGTTCATTTGTTCAACGGGCTGCGGATATCAACACGCCGTTCACACGGTTCCAGACCAAACACAGGACAGTTACACCTGATCCTGTATGGGATCCCAGTTACCTTCCTCCACTTGACTTAACTGTTGATTCCCCCTTACTTGATATGTGCATGATTCGGGCTCTCAAGTTAATGTGCAAACACAGAGATGTCACAGAGGGAATCCATCAATATATGACCCACATTCCTAGAACACCTCTTCCTGATCGTGTTTCCTATGTGAAAGCTTGGAAAAAATTACAGACAACACGGTCGCTTGAAGCACATCCCCCTCCGGACAGATACCAGGGACGCCTTCGTAGACAGCCACGAGGCCCGCCTCCTGCCCTCTTTGACCCGCCATCCAGCGAGAGCGAACCTGATGAGGACGACGAACATATAGTTGATGAGGCCGAAGGTCCGCGGCTTCTTGCCGCTGAACATTGAGATTTGAGTCGCTTATCGAAATTTCGATTGCGCGTTTGTTTGTTGCAATTTCAGTGCCTAAGTACTTGATCGAATCGTTTCATCATGTAATAATTGGTCCAATAATTGGTCCAATGCTCCTTCGATCTATTTTATGCATATATGATGTATTTCATCTCCTGCGAAGTCTATGTAAACCTGATCAGAAAACGTTTCTCGGTACCTCGTCTGTGGTCTATCGAAATTTCGATAGACCAGTGCCTCAATCGAAATTTCGTTTGCATTTACGAGATTTGGACTCTAAGTTGGACGTAACCGATGAATCTGAGCTTATCGCTTCACATTTAGAGGTACTGAAAAACCTTCATAGAAATATCCGGTCTCACAAGCAAAGTAGCACTTTCGTCGCCCCTATCGTCCATTTGCGAGTTCCTCAGCTCGTTTGCGCACAGGTTTTACCTCGTTAATCACCCTCAGTCCATTTGCCCAATGTCCGGTGAGTCCCATTTGTCACCGAAGAAGCGGATCAAGAAGAAGAAGCGGTCGCAGCCGGCAGGGGACTCTGATGAGCCTCCATCTCAAACGTATTCGCAGTCAACGGACACTGCAAGCCCCCGAACGGATACTTCCGAGGCCGCGCTTTTCTCACAGTCCCCTCCACCGAAGAAGAAGAAGAAGATCGTTGCAGAGCAGAGCAGACCAGCGACATCCGCAGAGGTTGAGGAATGGCACGATACTTCTCAGGTCTATCTGGACGATTGGGTTGAGTCCCGAGAACTTGTTCATTACTCGAAGATCGAACTGGACCGCGACATGAGCTTCGGCCAAACAAGAACGGTTACTACCAAGAAGAAAGCGTTGGTTGGTGATGACATCCTTGCTGCTCCACCACCGAAGGACAAATACATCGAGTGTTTACTCTTTCCAACAGGTATACCTTGCTATCGAAATTTCGATTGATTACCGTGCTGTGTTACGGACGATTACATCGTACCTTCTATCGAAATTTCGATTGTACGATTCCTCGTCAGGCGCTACATTCAAGTGTCTCGGTGGACAACATGCTTTCGAATGGACCCATCCTTTCTATATTATGCTATCGAAATTTCGATAGCATCTTGTCCGGAGTAATATGTCTTTCACTGCTGAAAGGCTCATCGTTACTTGAAGTGAGCACTCCTTGAGCTGCTCGGCACAATCACCGAGTACACAGATGGCATCATTTGAAAGAGATCATCAGAAATTGTCCTTATTCGTTTTGGCCCTATGCTCTGCGTGCCTGTTTTGCGTTTGACGTTTATGCGCTGTCAATAACTGTCAGGTTTCCATGAGGTTTTTAAAATGTTTTCAATTGTCCATCTCAATTTTCCCCTCTACCCTACCCCCGACAAATCAGCTATGTCCCCTACCCCCGATTTCGAGGTTCTCCCACCACATTTCTTCCCTTCCCATAGTAAATACCCCACTTTTGACTATTGTTTTTCGGCTACGTTTTTCCTCAGTTTGTGTCTCACGGACCAGAAATCGAGGTAAAATTTTTTGTTACTTCAAATTTCGGTGCTGTAGCTCGACTTTTTTCGGTTCGCCTGTTACGATTTAGATAGCCGGAGGCAGGTTTTCCGGGTGGACACTTGGTTCGACTAAGTCTATGTAACTGGCAAATTTGTAACCAAAGCCATGTCTTAACAAGTCAGAACCATCGCGTGGAAGCCTGTCACTCTCTAAGTGTGTGTTTTCGCTGGCTTTTTTGAATTGGACGCCCATGGCCGATCCTGCACCATTGGGAAGCCTATGGGCTTGGCCATTTCCCACTGCATATTCAGGTATCAGACTCCGCTCATCCGCAGTACTCCCTGTGACAGCCCCCCCCCCCTTTTGCAGTCCCCCAAGGGGGGGGGGTGCGTCTATTTTTTCGTCATAAAGCATGCAGACACTGAGTATATGCCAGGGCTGTCGCTCCATTCCTGACGCCCGCACCCTGAAACGATGCATTGTGACGCTATTGTTCATAGTTGCGAGCATCATGCACATAGTATCTCAATGACTTTCAACCTTTTGCAGTGGAATCATGATTGTGTCTACTTTTTCGACCTTTTCACCAAGGGCCGTTTAAGGCTCTTGACAAGCTTTTCTTGCCCCCATCGCAACAAATCCGCATGAGCGCGGACCTTCCCCCCGATGTGACGTCGTGGTCCGTGAGCGACGTGTCCGTATGGCTGAAGGCGGTGCTGCAGCAGAAGTACCCCGAGCACAGCTTCGAGGACCTCAGCAGCAACGTGCTGCGCCACATGATCGACGGCCCGGTCCTTCTGCAGCTTTCGATGAAGGAGTGGAAGGAGGCCATCCCCCTCCTCGGCCCCCGAAAGACGCTGCTCGTGGGTGTCCGGGGGCTGCAGGCCCAGGGCGGCGGCCGGGCCCGGGCCCATGACGTCGTGCGCGCCACGCAGACCCAGTTGCGCGTCGTGAAGGCGATGTCCGCCGCGCCGCCGCCGCCGCCGCCGCCGGCGGACTACGCTCACTGCACCTCCAGCAGCTTCGTGCGGCGGGTATCCGCCGGTCCCCGCGTCCACGCGCCCCGGTCGGCGCTCGCGACGCACGGGACCTTCACGCGGGCCCTGCTCCGGAGGGCGTCCCGGGAGGAGTCCCCGCGGCCCGCCGGCGCCGCGACCGCGGGGGTCCACCTACCGTACGCGTCGGCGGCGGCCAGCAGCCCGCGGCTGCTCGTCGCGGAGGCGTCCCCCGCGTCGCGTGCGCCGCTCCCACGTCCGCCGTCGATGGAGGGGCCGCTGCCGGCACCGGCGGCCGCTGGCTCGCAGCCGTGCGGGGCGGCGGGGGTCCCGGAGCCCCTGCGGTCCCCGTCCCATGGGCGGATCCAAGAGGAAGCGCTGGACGCAAGCGGGGGAAACCGGGTCCCCAGTGTACGCGACTTCGTCCGCGTCAAGCGGCCCGACCTCGTGAAGGAATCGGTCGTCTTGGTGCCAAGTCGGTCCCTTGACGATCTGACCGAGGGCGCGGACATGCCGCTGTTCAGCCGGTCCGCGTTCTGCAACCTCCCCGTCGTCGACTGCGGGTTCGTGCCCCTCGGCTTCGAGCAGCTCCCCTGGCACGCCCGCGCCTGGTTCAACCTCCGCCACACGTGCTGCAAGGGGCTGTTCTTCGTGGACACCATCTTCCACATGCTGCGCCTGAAGGACCTGCTCTTCGTCGCCTGCATCGTCGTGCTCACGTGGCAGTGCTTCCTCCACCGGTGGACCCTGGGCATCTCGGCCACGCTGCTCCTCAACATCCTCCTGTTCCCCCTGGCCTTCGCCGTCAACGCGGCGTACCAGCGCCGGAACGGCGCGCTGCATCACTTCGGCACCTTCAAAACGGCCACCCTGTACTTGTACCTGCAGCACCGCTGCTGGCAGCTCGAGCCCGACCTCCCGATGGACTTCCTCGACTGCAGCCGCGGCGCCATCCGCGCCGCGTTCGACGCCGCGCGCGCGTACCTGACCTCCAACAGCCAGGGCGAGAAGCAGATGCAGCTGGTGGTCTTCTACAACACCATGGCCGACATCATGGTGATGAACGATGTGTTGCGGCTCTCGGGGCTGCCCGCGCCGCTGATCGCGTCTGCAATGGGTCACCTCAAGACCGCACACGAGGCTTTCGAGCACCTCCGCCAGTTCAGCGACTACCGGACCCCCTCCGGCATCCGGGCGTTCATTAGCGTGTGCAAGTACAGCATCCCGATCCTTCTGACGCCGTACTTCGCGCATTTGGGGTGGCAGGGGGAGACGTACGTCCACGCCATCCTGGCCATCATCTCCGGTGGCCTGTGTACTTTCCCTTTCCTCTTGCTCAACAATCTCCAGCTGTCGCTTGAAAATCCCTTCTGCCAAAGTGATGGCACGTCCTTTGACCCGGACGACATCAAGCTGGACGAGCTGTACCTGGAGACCTACATCAAGGAGGACGCAGATGCCTCCAATACCCGCCACGTGCGAGACATCCAGCGTCGCATGTCCAGAGCCTCCGAAGCCGCATCCAGCAAAGACACGGATGTTGTGGGCGTCCTGGATGCACCGCAGCCTCCATCCAAGGTACCGCTGTGCGGGGGGGATCCCGATGCACCGCGGAGCAGTTCCCGTGAAGAGCCTCGGCACCCCCCAATTGCAGGGGTACCTTCTTGGGAGTAGTGGGGGCCGCCCCGCAGGTTCCGTGCCCTTGCCTTTGCGGATACAGCAACTGCCCCCGATGATGACCACCTGAGCCGCACAGTCCCCAGTGCACAGGTCTAACCCGATCGCACCACAGGCCCACGGCACGTGCCCACGGTGGCAGGCACCCGATCTATTGGGCGCATGAGGATGTGATGACACACGGTGTACGGCCACGAAAACCTGCTGGGGACGGGCGGGGGGCGGGAGCAGGTGCTGCAGAAAACACAGCCGACGGCCCTACAACCATTCTGCCACTACCTGTCCATATGCCGTGCTCCGTTCAATGCACCTCCGCCCCCTTGTGTCTTCTGACCCTAACCGGTTGGTATGCATGCTGAATCCAATGGAGCATGCAGCCTGAGAACGAATCGCAACCGGGGGGAGGGGGCCAGGGCAGCGAACACTAGTGGCAACCACTTGGCGGAACTCAGAGCACGCTTGGGTGGTAGGTGATGAACGCTGTCGGTGACGGGCACGGCCAAAGCCTATTGCGGACATTGCAACCTGACCATTCGAGGCCCGCTGTCTTCAGGCGGGCCAGGGCTGCGAATGCGCTTGCGATGCCATGACGCAAGGTACAACTTTGCTTTCACTCGTTCCACCAGCCCACCTTTCCGAACCCGTACCCCAGGGCAGGATATACCAGGGCAAGGGCTCGTGTCCAGCTTCAGACTCGGACAGTGCCCCTTGATGGTGAACACTTCTGTGGACTGGAGGTCTGTGTCAAAAACAAAACCTACAGGCTTCACAAGCAACATGCCTCCTGTGATGGAACCTGTGAGAAATCCCCACGCAGCGCTCCGCCCACACTGTGAAGCAGGGGGTGCGTGGCAGCCGGAGCCGTGGCAGCTGCAATCTGTGAAGCGGCAGCTGTCGGATATGCTGGCTGCCTGCCCACAGGCGGTGACCGGACGAGGGCCCCTGCTGTGCTGATTTTCCTCTGGGACATGTGGGTTACCTGCCGCTGCATGCGAAGTGCAACAAAGTGTCCCACCTATCGCCATCGATCAATCTTATTCGTTTACTACATTTCTCCGTTTGGGCCTCTTCCCTTCACAAAATGGTGCACTTGTTTCCAATATGGAACGGGCCATGTATCCACTTTGAGTCCTCCCCGATCCGTGTTCTTTGGCTTTGGATATGCTGTAACACCATGCTTTCTTCCCGGGCCTTGAGTGAGATCACCCCCCCCTTCTTGAGGTCTCTGAACTGGGGCCCAAGTTCTTACAAGATCTGCGTGTTGCTTTGCACACCAACATAACCCCTGCTGTCTCGGGGGACCCAACATGGCAAGCCAAGTACAACAGTTGTACACCTGGGCTGTGTGCCGCAACCCGGGTACGAAATGGGGGATGAACTCAGAGGAGTGTATCCTCCGACTCCGTTTGATGTACATGCACAGAATTTTTTGTTCAGCAAACTAGTGAACGGCCAGCTGGTATTGGATGGACCACTCCTGGGCGAGTCCTACAAGGTGTCCACAATTGCAGCCGAATCCATGCAAAACATTTTCAGGGTGCCAAGCAAAGCCCAGGACATGAAAGTGGACGGTGTAGGCTGAATTGAGCCCTGTAGATCTCGAAGCCATCGTGGTGTATATGACCAAACCTATGCACAACACGCTGGCGGCTAGTGGTGTCCCTTGCTAACCCTGCAACTGAAAGGTATTCAAATCACTTTAGTTAGCCACCGGAAGAGTGATGTAAACTGCACACATGTGTGAAGCGGGAGAAGGGAAGGGGGGGGGGGGGGGGGGCAGGGCTGTGTGTATCTTGACCTATGCTAATCTGTACATAGTTGATGATTTGGTTGCCACTCAACCAACCCATTTCACAGAGATGGGTGGTGACAGCAGCTGCCTTGTATATTGCATCAGAGTGCCTTGTCCGTGTGTTTGTGTTGTTGCAGGAGCAAACACACAGGTCACAAGCAAAAATGGTTGGAGAAGGCCACCATCATTTCAGGTTGTCGTAACGGCACAATGTTCATTTAAAGAGTGCCTGCTCGAACCTGAGCTTGACCTCACCAACCATTCACATAACACCCATGAAGTATAGCATAGCCAGGGGAGGAGGGGGGGGGGGGACTGTGCAGACTGCAGCTCAATGTACAGAGGCACACATGCAGAAACACTGTGATGCTCAGCACGCCACGTACATCATGCAGGCACCTGGTATTGTGCGAAACTTTCTGTCACTTTAGGTTTCCAAATCCCAAATGGAAATGGATTGAAAGAGATGAAAAACAGACAAAAAAAATACAGCAACCTACCTATGCAAAGCCCCTACACGTGTCATTCACAGTAATGCACTCCACAGTCAGCCATAATGATGCTCGGGGGGGGGGGGGGGCTGACATCATGCACCGCGATCCTCTGGCATACGTGCAGGCAAAGCAGGTGTAGACTGATGGAGATGCGGCAGGTCAGTTCAATCTGCCTATTGCACTCACACACACACAACAACTTTGCACAGTGCGCGCATAGTCCGTGTAACCCTCTTTTGACTAATTTTACAGCAGACAGAAGCGTTTCATGTCCACAGGGCTGCATTTTTCGGGCTGATGATGAGGGTTGTAGACATAGCTGAGGGCAAGTCTCTTTGGACTCATCAGACCCTCCATTTGCACAACAGCCACCCCCTGATCAGACAGGCTGTTTTGACTCTCAAAATTGTCTCGCAACCATCCTGCAGTCAAACGGTGAAAAACAACCGCTCATTGCACGTGGGGGACGGGGGCGGGGGCGGGCAGGAGGGGGCAACGGGGGGCGGGGGGGGCTGGGGGCTGCTTCCATTGGGCAGTCAGTGTTCTTGCCCTCTTCTGGTTTACCGTTTGAGGCGACGTTTTTGCCACCATTGGCTGCATGTCACTACACTCCAAACAAGCAAACATCTGTTGGGCCTGGTCCTTGATACTTCGCACTCACTCGGCCAGATTGTACACCATATTTCCTCCGTTCCGGGACAAATGTGTTGTACTTTGACTGTCAGCTTGATCCGGTCCGTCTGATCGAGCACTTACGAGGCACACGTGAGTCTGAGCAAAAAAAAAACCCATATTTCCTCCTTTGCATCGATGGAGCGTTCGGGGTTGTTCGGGGTCCTTTTAGGGCCCATTCCCCTCACCGCGAGAGCCCCCATGCCAGGAGCTTAACAACCACCCGCCCACCCCCTCTCACAGGGACTCCTATGACAGGAATACAAGCAATACCTCAGACCCCCTCCATCCCCAAGGGGTCTCCTACCCTCACCCCCCCGTGTCCAGCCCCCCCCCCCCTTGTCTAGCCCCCCCCCCCAGGGGGGGGGGGGACCGTCACTTGCTAGTTCCTGCACAAAACGTGTCGCTGCGTGAGTGGATCATTGATCGCCGAGACAAGCGCATCGTGGTCACCCGGAGAATGGTCGTTTCACGGGCCAGGCTTTGGGACCGTAGACTTGCATGGCACCATCAGCATCTGCGCATGTCAGCGTGTATCACAGATCCTTGGGTGACCTACAATAAGCAATTGACTGGCCATGAATTGTGCATGTCATGCGCTGGTAAGTGGCTGGTCGGGAGTGGTGGGGAGCTGGACAAGGGGAGGTGAGGGTATGACAATAGCCCCAGGAATGCGCCAGACCCGGCCGGCCGGCAGGCAAGCAGAGAGAGAGACAGGGAGGGAGGGAGGGAGGGAGGGAGGGAGGGAGGGAGGGAGGGCCAGCGAGCGAACGGTGGGACCAGGGTATTTTAGGCCACGTACAACCGATTCCTCAACGAGCCAGGATTTAAATGGGCGGAACTGGGCTGATGCGCCTCCCCAGCCACGCGCAATCCACCAACGATGGGGCATGTTACGATTTCTTGGGTGTTTTTCTCTGAGCTGTGCGCGGGCCAAGCCTGGGAAATGCGCAGTTGTCACAAACGTTCGGCCGCCTGAATTCGTTGCACCGCGACTTTTTGCAGGACGCACGTTGTTAATGCCCGCCCGGTCACTTCCTGTGCACTCATCCCCTCCCAAGCGTCGGTCGCGGTCGCGCACGACGCAACCCCCAAACATTGACACGTCGCCGCCCTTGAGACCAACTCCAAGTACTAGAATCAGTGATCCGCTGCCGGAGTGCGTCCCTGCTTCCCTCCGGAGATCGTCCTTTTCCTTCTGCAACACGTCAAAGCCCTCGTACTTCACGTTTCAGGCCCACAAAAAAACCTGGGCGGAGCGCCGACTCGATGCCGCCAAGTTCGTGTCGAAGCAGGGCCATATTGTGGATGCCTTGGACGCCGTCCTCAGCACCCTTTTCCTTTTTGTGTACGTGGCCCTCACGTACCGACCGCCGCCCTATGTCGAGCAGGTGCTGTGTCCTGTTCTGGCCAATGGGCTGTATTGCCTCTGTCTACGCCCCCCCCCCCCCCCCCCATGTTGCTGTGGTGTGGTTGCCCCGCTGGTTCTTTGGCCCTCTGACCCCTGTTGATTGATTGGAGTGGTCACGTTCTAGTCTTTGGCCCAATGAGACCAGCAGTGGCACGGGCTGCAGGGTTTGGAGTTGCAGCCCCCCTCCGCCCCGCCTCCCCTGCGTTAGCACCTCGTTAGCAAATACTCGTAGCTAGGGTGCGAGTATTTGCCGACATCCAAAACTTCGCACTGCGTGCGCACTGCGTGCATGGCATTCCCTACCTCTGGAGCCCTGCCCTGCAGGCCTTGCGGTCGATTGACCCAACTAACCCCCCGAAGGTGTGGGGGTGCTTGGCTTCGAGATGCAGAAGTGCGGCCCGCCTAAGGCTCTCCCTGACGCGGTGCCGCAACAGGTCCCAGTCCTCCGCCACCATGTCTAGGACATCGTGTTGCCCTGGAATGGACCCCTTCCACCAGCAGCCTTGCGGCACCAACCCTAGGGCCCGTGCCGCACGCAGGGCCCTCCCCCACGGGGGGGGGGGTCCACTGGCTGTTCCCACCCCCCCCTTGCGTCCTTGGCTGCCTTGTGGCGCTTCTGCTGGCGTTGGGCTCCATCCGCAGGAAGTGACCGCTGACCAGGATGTACGCATAGCCCGGTAGAGTCCAAAGGGCCAGAGAACAGCGTGGAAGCAGGGCACAGGGGTGAACAGTCAAGGGACACCCAGTGAAGCGCCGGATGCTGACACGATAGACAGAAGGCGATGACAGCTGTGGGGCAGGCGCAGCCAGAGCCTAATGCGGACAATGCAACGTGACCATTTGACGCCCCCCGCCTCCCTTTGCGAGAACAACGCCCGTGTCAGATCAACACGAGGAGTTGTTTCTGCAACTTTTGGAGCGCCCATCAGCCCTCGGCCCAGATGGAGATGGCTGGTCGGTGCTGGACATGAGGGCGCTTCCGCACACGCTCATGCAGTGGCTGGCCGAACTGCTCAGTTTGGTCGAGAGCAAGGGCCGATGGCCCCGGGTGCTCGCGAGGGGGGACACGGCGCTCGTGCCCAAGGAGGGCCCGCCCGGGGCCCTCAACATGAGGCCACTCATAGCCGGCCCGTCCGCAGTGCGGCGGATGGAGCCGCTGTCACCCAGCTCCTACTGGAGCTTGGACGGCGTAAGGGCTAGCTGGTGCCCGGAGTGGGGCTGGACTACTGCATGTGCTTCGACCTCATGCCACAAGGCATTGTGTTTGAGGTCTGCAGGCTGGGGATGCGCCCCGGGGTCTAGCGGGCCATGGAGGCCATGTACGGCCAACTGGTCCGCGCCTTTAAGCTGGGCTCGTGGTGGAAAGCCACCAACGGCATCCTTCAAGGGTGCCCGCTGTCGAGTATCCTCATCAACGCCCTTATGGGCATCTCGAAGGCGGAAATCGACAGCCTGCGCGAGCAGGTGGTGGTGACCCACTGCCGCCACAACGTATGCGTGATGCTAACAGCCAGGACATAGTCCTGGTCCCGCAAGAGCCCGGCAGGGCGGGAGGTTATGCCGATGACACTGAGGCTGTGGAGCCAGCCCTGATGCCTTGCAGTGCCTCGCCCCGGCCACCGAACGGTGGCTGAGGCTCACGGGGCAGGAAGTGAACGTGGGCAAGTCCACGACATGGATGCTAGCCAGGGAGCAAGCGCAGCCGATGCGCCTGCTCGGCGCCCCCATCCCCATAGAGGGTGAGTTCCGCCGCCTCGGAATCGGGATTCGGGTGAACCCAGAACGAGGAACGGGCCCCTTACTGCAGCAGCGGATGGAGAGAGGGGGAAGTGTCCTCCCCCGCGGGCCGCACCTTGCCACGTACCACCGGAGGTCGGTTGTGGCAGGAGGACTAGCGATGGCCGTGGCATTGCATGGGGTGGAGCTGGCCGACGTTTCAGACGTTGACCTTGCCCGGCTGGAGACCAGAACGGTCCGAGCCATTTGGGGCCCCATGCGGCCTGGAAGGGCCAAAGAAGTGGTCTACTGCCTCCTGTCGCAGGGCCACCGGACTTCGCCCGTTATGCGGACAAAGTACGACAGGCTGACCTGGCTGGCCAGGGTGGCAAGGGTCCCGGGAGCGACACAGGTCCTCCTGCAAGCCGTCTGGGAGTGCCGGGAGCCCCCCCCCCCCCTCACCGGACCAGCAGGAAGGGCTCTGCGCACGGCGCGCGCCCTGGGGTGGGTGCCACAAGGCTGGTGGTGGAAGTGGTCCGTTCCAGGGCAACATGACCCACTGGACATGGTGGCAGAGGACTGGGGGCTATTGCGGCACCGAGCACGGGAGAGCCTCACACGGGCCGCGCTTTTGCAGCTTGAGGCAAGGTGTCCATGCACCTTCGGGGGGCTGGCGGGGTCGATCGACCGCAGGGCCTGAAGGGCAGGGCTCCACATGTATAAGGACGAGACGGAACTCTCCATCCTGCGTGGCCTCCCCGCGGGGGCGACGTGGACTGCTTCGTGGCGACGTGGCCAGCAGGCAGCAGATGCGGCCGTCGCTCGAGTGCCCCTACTGCTACCAGAGACGGAGGCCCACATTTTGCGGGACTGCGCGAGGTGGGCTGAGGTGCACGATGAGTGGCTCCCCTAGGTCCGCTCGCCGTCCGCAGCCCTTCCGGCGCTGGGACACCTGAACTGGTGGCCAGCTTGCATAAGGAACGCCTGCCTTCTCCCGGGCTGGGCCACGGACGGTGTTGAGGTGGACGCCGTGGATGGCTTCGTCCATCGGCTCTTCGGACTAGGGCTCGCCGTGCTGAGCTGTGCATGCGCTGCTAGCGGAAGGAGGCTGATGCGGGCAGAACAGGGCTGCTCTTCCCTGACGCGCCCAAGCCAGGGAGGGGGCGCTCCTATCTGTGGGGGGACCTCGTGGGGCCGCTTCCAAGGCCTACTGAAGACAGGTCGCGCCTCTAGCTCATGCCAGGCTGCCTAGGGGCGAGAAGTGGGACCGGTAGCTGGCTGCGGACATCCTTCGATGGGCCCGGTGCTTGCAGTGGACCGCAGGCGAGGTGACGTATGCCAAGCTGGCACTAGATTTTGAGCTCACGGTGAGGTGAGCACTGCTTGCGCGGCCCGAACACTCGCTACGCATGACGGTGCTCCCGCTGACAGAGAGGGCGGCCGTCCTACGGCAGGCAGTGCGGGCACTCCAGCCACACATGTTGGCAAGGGAACTGCTACCGGCTGCAAAGGCCCCGCGCTGCAAGTCCCTCATACTGCTAGGGGGCAGGGTTAGCCTGGGGGTCGCGGGCCGCCCATACTTCGCGGTGCGAGAGCAGATGCCTGGGCAGCTGGAGCACCTGGCCGCGCATTGTGTCATGCAACGGCAACAAAGCCCGATGCCCGCCGGCACGTGCGGCCTAGGGCGAGGGGGACCAAGCGGAACGGGCCCCGGCAACGGGGGCAGCAGCACCCAACGGCAGGCGAGGGCTGGGAAAGGGACACGGGTCTACGGGCGTGCTATGCCCCGTGCATGGGGCGCCTTCGTGCGAGCGCCGTCGGGCAACGGGACAAGGAGTCGCCAACTGCTGCCGGTACGGGCACGTTGGCCACCCTAGGGCGACGGGGGCACCTAAGGGACAGGGGTCGTACGTTACGCAACCGGGCATGCGGAGGCTGTCCCAGGTGGAGTAGGTCTTTGCGGCTTGGCTACAGCAGCCGCGCGAGACAGGCGCCCCGAGTGCACAGCCGGCGCCGCCGCCTTTGGCAGCTCCAGGGCACGTCAACCGGTCGGAGTCGAAAATGGACGACGGAGCAATCGCCGGAGAACGAGGACCGGCGCCGACAGAAGCGCCACAGGGCGTCCAGAAACGCAGAGGGGGGATCGCAGCCAGAGGAGTACGCCCCCCCCCCCCCCCCAAGAGGCAACCTGCCCCATAGGCCGGTGGCGGCAGAAGGCAACATCGTTTCCCCTCCAGCTTTTTTCCCCCTCACCGAGGGGGATGCACCAGCATCAGCCACCCCTCGCACCCCCACCGGCGAACGGGCTCTGGGGGAGGAAGATACAATCACAACGGCAGCGTTGCAACTGGCGGCACCACCCCGTGGGGGGGGGGGGGGGGGGCGGGGGAGGGGGACAGCGCAGGAGGGCAGCCAGCCAGCGGCCCCGCACAGGGGGGGGGGGGGAACCCAGCCGGCCCCCGGCAAACCGCCGTCACGTGGCCGCAGGCAAGCGGCCGGTTGAAGCCGGGTCGCCGGGAGTCTCCACCCCCAGCAAACCCAAGAGGGGACGAGGGATCACAGGGGCAGGTATGGCGGGTCGGGCACCCACGCAACAACACCGCCGTACAAGGGCAGCACGCGGCCTCTTCGCTTTGGGGTTCACACGAGTGGCAGCAGTGGCGTCGTCCAGAGATGGGAACAGGGGGGGGGACGCAGGAGAGTAGCAGGCACCCCGAGCCAGGGCACAGAAGGGCCAGCAGCGAGGAAACCTGAGCCCTTGGCACGGGTTCTTCTCTCGTGCCGTGTACACTAAGGGTGAGGTTTGGGGGGCGGCACAGTGGCTATGCCACGTGCTGCTTCTGCGCTGACCCCTGTACGCACAGCGTGCAGGACCTTAATCGGCTACTTTCTTTCTGCAACTTTTGGAACCGTGGGATTTGGTAGTTCCTTTGTCTGGTGGCACATGAAGACCAAGTTTTTGCTGTGATTTGGGGACGGAATGGTAGTTTGGGGATGCCCATGACTGTCCTGCCACTTGTTGCCCCTCGTCCGGTTGTCCTGGCGCGCAGGTCATCGTACATGGACCGGGCGCCGAGGCAGTGCCTGCCTGTGCCTTCTTAGGGCGCACACACAACGCCCTTGTCAGAACAACGCGAGGCCTTGTTTCCGTCGGTTTCAGTGTTTTTGTCCTCACGAGGGGTTTGGGGGGGGGGGGGGATACTTTCATGACATGCGGTCGTGCCTGCTGTCGCTGGGGCATCGTTGGTGGCCTGGGCTCCACCGGGGCTGAGGAGCTGCGCTTGGGGACCACCATTCGTCAGCAACGCAACAGCGCTTGTGAAGGGGAGGGGGGGGGGGGCAATGGAATGCAGAAGTTGCGCGTCTCGTCGAAGGCAGCTTCGAGCAATGCCCATAAGGCATTGAGAAGGACAGGCAGAGGCTCAGATGTCCCCAGCCACATGCGCACGTGGGTGGCTATCATATTGGCAGCTTGATGTGCCCCTCGTCTTCTGGGATGGGGGTTGCATTGGTTTGCCGTTCACTTTGCTTCGCTTTGAATGCCAACAGCAGTCCCAATGATGCCAGCGGTGCGGCCGCACGGTGAATGGAATGATGACACGGCGCAATGCCATTGGCCAATGGGGCTGTAGGAGCGCGCTTCTCACCTCAGATTCGCAAATCTCAGGCGTGTGGGTGGCGAAGCCGGACCAGTACCGCCGGACTGGTACCCCGATTCCCAAAGGAAGGGCTCCTCCTACTGTCGGCTGCGCTCAGGGCAAGCACTGCCTCAGTCGTCCCGTTGCCTCTTGATACCTTCGGTGTCAGTCGACCGACCCATCGTGTCCCTCAATAGTGCAGTCCTGTGATCCCTCAAGTAGCCCAAGCGCCCCCTTTGCATGCGACAAGAGCCAGTAACCCCCCCAAAAAAATATTTTCAGCGTCCTCCACCGCCCACACTTATGGACATCCCATTGATCGCCCTCCGGTTTGAGTCGTGTTATGAACCGATGTCTGTTGGGGCGCTGTCCCACCGTGTTCCTGCATTTCCAGAGGCTGTGGCTTGCGGAGGTGTCCATGGCATTCTTTTTCCTGATCCGGATGGTGACCCTCAGCATCCTCGCCTTCGAGTCCTCGGCGATATATTACCGTATCAGAGGTATGGGTTCCTCCAGTGCGCGCACATGGCCATGTGGCGTCTCCGAACTGCACGATACTACCCCCCACCCCCACCCCCACCCCACTACTTCTCTGCGAACAGACAACCATGACGAGGGGAGTCCATTCACGAGATTTTTCTTTCATTTTCTCTGTCATGCGAGTACCTTCTTTTTTGTAGGCCTTGGCCGTGACAAATCCGCGGTTGGCGCGCACTTGTGAACAATCCACCGTTGATGAAACACCTCCGTGTACGTATGCGGTTGACGCATGAGGGCTTGTCGGCGATGGGGATTCGAAGGCACCCACCATTCGGGCGTCGTGTTTGTGGTAGAATGCATGAAAATGCACAGGCCGTGCACGGAAGTCAAAAAGAAGCGCATTCGCCTGGGACCCCTACAGGCACTTCTATCGGCCCCTCATTGTAGTTCCGAATCATGTGTGCGTGGGTGGATGTCGTTGCGTGTGGACCGCCCCTTAAGGACAGCCCTGTGGGCCGGCGGTTGAACGCCGATTGATGGCCAAATGTTTGATTAGTCAGCACCGACTGCGGGTGAAGGTTCGCGTGTCTTCCCTATAACAGCAACACACTTCAGATGGATGTGTCGCTGGATGATTTGAATTTTTTGCTGCCGGTGAGCGCCCAGCTGCGTTCTCCGTGACGGTGTGCGCGTTTGTGGGTTCCAGCGTACATCCACAAGAGGACGGACCCCTCCCCCCCCTGGCCACAACCCTTCAGCAGAAGATTCTTTGGGTTGGGTTGAAAACGGAGTGGCGGGTTTCGGGCTGGGCTCTCGTATGATTTTGCCTCTTGGCAACCTGAAAATTGCTCTGCGGGGGGGGGGGGGGGTGACATGGACGCCCGCCGAAGGAGGGGGGGGGGTTGGAGAAATTGGGTTCCGTGTCGGGCCCTTTGTTTTGTGTAAGAACGGATGTTGGCGCCAAAGGCACAGGAACACAAAATTTGCCCCGAAGAAGTTTTTTCCACCAATAATTTCCCCCCCCCCACATTTGAGTAGTCAAAATGATCAGCGCGACGTGGGTATCATTTTGAGCCATAGATGTTGGGTTGACCCCCCCACCCCCCGGCACGGCAGGTCGGGCGCCCCCACCCTGAACCCCCCCCTCCCGTCACGGCGGCCAAGGAGGGAGGGGGGGGGGTTGGGAAAATGGGCTTCTGTGTCACCCCCCCCCCCCCGCAGCGCAATTTTCTTCCCGCCGTTTCACCCTCTGCAAGGTCACAGGGTTCCCATGGGGACGGTTTTGATTCTTTTTTCCGGGGGGGGGGGGGGGATGGAGAGTCCGGGTGCCTCCAGCGAGGATGATGACAGTGATAGGCACTGGGGTGAAAGAACTAAATTCAGCGTAAATCGAGCATAACTGCCCAAAAATCTAGCGCAAATCGAAACAGCTGGGTTGTTGTTGTTGTTGTTGTTGTCGTTGTTTGCAAAAATGATTCATTCCCACAAGGTGTGAAATAAACGCAAAAAGCAAACCCAAAAAATATTTTTTTCAGCTGCATGCTGCTGCACACCCTTTCACAAAAATTCGCAAAAATGAAATAATTTCTCGGACCCTCCCCCCCCTCCCCTTTTTTCCTTCCGTTGATTGGTGTGTTGCTTGCGTCGCTGCTCCCCATGTGTCTGCCTTGTTGGGGCTTTGCAGTTCTCATCGCGCTGACCTGTGTGCGTGTGCGCGGGGGGGGGGGGGTGCAGGATGTTGGGGTTTTTGTTTGTGTCACGGGGTCTTGTTCTCAATGCGATGTGCGATGTGCGGCAGGGCATTGTGGGTTTTTTGGTGGTGTGGCCATCTGAATGGCGCCGAACAGGGCCTGGACAGGACTGCGGCGGCACTGCAACAGAGCCATTGCATGTGTGTTCCCAGGCTCGTGGATCATCGACTTCCTGACCATTGTTCCCGTCCTCCCCTTCTCCTTCTTCACCAGCATCACCTATCGCCCTGCGCATCACTCCATTCTTAACCTGGTGTATCCCATGAAGGTGGTGCGGGCGTACCATGCCCTAGACAGGTATGTGGGGAACGGAATGGGATCCTGTTCGTGATACCCTGTCGCATTTGTTGCATGGCTGGCTGCCCCCACCCCAGTCACAAGCATGAATTAAGTACTGGCCAGGCCACTGGCCAAATGGCAAATAAACGCGTTTATGCGTTTATTTTTCGAAATATGCCCTTTTTGGGGGGATAACCATTGTTTATCGACGTTTATTGGTGTTTATTGACATTCCTGCATTCATTGCTTATGGTTTTTGTACGTTGTGTGACGTATTTTTAGATTATTTGTGCATTTGTGCATGTTTGAGGGTATCAAAGTTGGAATGTGGTGCAGGTCAGGGTGAATAGCATTGTGTGCCGGCCGGCATGGTGCATCATAGCGGGAAGATCTAGGATGTGGCTCATGGCATGAATGGACACACGGACACGCCATGTACACTCATTCATGCCCCTCATTCATGTCATGTGCATGTGTGCATGTGTGTCATTCACATTTTTTATTGTTCCGTATATCCCTCTGTCAGACTCTCTTTCCCTTCCTCATTGTTCACATGGGGTCTGACGTATGGATGCGCCCACTTGGCCCGGTTGCGGCTTGGATGCACTTCCACAGTGTTGCCGAGGCCCTCCGTTACCTGCATTCCGAGGCGGGAGGGTCTTTGCGGCACCTCAAGCACACCCAAGTCGCCCGTGCAGCCAAAAACGACGGCACCCGGGACGGCTATTCACCTTCAAGGAGCCAGCGTCCATGGTTGTTGCTAGGCCCGCGCGTCCGCAGCCGGCAGCCACACCCACTTTGGCATCATTTGGGTTGACTGATGTGCGTTGCGCTTGTTGCAGTGCAAACATATGTGGTGTGAGACACTCTTGCACTAGGTGTAATGCGACTGTCGACGAGGCTTGTATGGCCCGTGTCGGAACCGAGGTACAGTGCTTTACATGCACGTGTCGGGCTTGCAGGCGTGCACTAACCGCCCACTTGGTGCAATGCAAGAAGTGCAACTTTCGGGTGCATGGTGAATGCACCACAGATGGTGTTTGCACCCTTTGTAGTGCCACATGCGCTTCCGGTGGGAGTGCTACAGTGCGGAAGCCACGCAAGTTCAATCCAAGGTGGCTCTTGTCAAGGCCTTAGCTTCGGTACGACCCGGTTTGTGTCTTGATGTGGTGCGAGGCTTGTCGCACGCATCCACAAATTGGCTGTTCTGTGCCCTTTGTTCAAGGTACCTCCAACTTCAAGGTGTTCTCTTTGAAAGAACATGGAAAATTGGGCACCCATTGCGTCTCTCTTGC
This sequence comes from Eutreptiella sp. 'Long Island Sound 2002', assembly GCA_964036045.1. Taxonomy (NCBI): domain Eukaryota; phylum Euglenozoa; class Euglenophyceae; order Eutreptiales; family Eutreptiaceae; genus Eutreptiella; species Eutreptiella sp. 'Long Island Sound 2002'. Next base: position 57,975,063 of record OZ038391.1, read on the forward strand.
CCTGTGGAAGATTGGCGGCCGTGTCACCTCAGTGATTCGTACGTTGCCAACCGAGGTACAAGATGGGATCATGGGGTTGTTTCGCACGGTGTATACACTCGTGCAATCCTATCAGCCCATGACTAACCTTGAGGGTAATTCTGAATTGGTAGCACTCAATGGGGGCCACATTCTCCCCGGTTATCCTTCCTGCTTTTCATGTGCTAAGATTTTGAGGTTCATTGTCCACCCCTTCCGTGCCTCGCAGGGTGCCATTGTGACTAGATGCAAATTTTTCGCCGTCGCATCAGATTCGAGGAGGAGCTTTTTTATGTTCGTACGGTCGTGGATGCACGAATGGTGACCAATTTTTTTTGCATGCCAACCCCTGCCCTCGGGTAACGCCAATGGCATCGTCACCGCTTTGAAGCGTAGTATGGCCGCTGCCGGGGTGGATCTTGAAATGTGGTAGCCAAAGATTTTTTTTTCATTGTGGCGACGGTGCGAGCGTTGTCCAAGGTGAACATGGTGGGGTAGTTGCCATCCTCGGGGAGTTGCAGCAACAAGTAACAGGGTATAACGTGATTGTGCCTTACCATGCGAGTTGCCACAGGTGTGACCTGGCCTTCAAGGCCGCCATGCAACTTGACCACACGTTTTTGGATCTTTTGGGAGATACCTTGTAATCTACCGCGTCATTTTGGAATAACGCCCCCTCTAGGCTGAAAACCTTGCAGGCTATCGCACAGAGTCTTGAGGTGGCTGCCTTGAAGTTGGGTGTCTTGCACACCCGCCGGTGGTTTGCATTCGCAAGTGATGCTCTGCGCCGCCTTAAGCGGTGCTATGTGATTGTGGTTGTTGCATTGCATGAGATTCACTTGACCAAGGCCGCAAACAAGGAACACCGGGATGCCTTGCTTCTGTCCATGATGAATTATGTCTTTCTGTGTGCCCTCTTTTTTATGCGGGACGTCATGAAAGCCTGTTCGCTGATGTCACACACATTTCAGATTACGCAGGGTGTTCAACACTTCAGGACCATAGTGTGACTGCTTGCCTCCTCGAAATGTCTAAAATTGGCGCCTGGGAGGGGGCTGAGTGGTGCCAATTCGCTATACATACCTTGGATGGTCATATTGTGTGGTCACAATATCAAAAAAGAAGTTTCGAAAACTTCGATTTTTGAGCTGCCCAAGGTGAAAACTGCATAAGCAGGTTGTGCACCAATCCCTTGGGAGACAAACCCAAACCCCCGGCACCCAACACCCAAATAAGGTGAAAAACACATAAATACGGCCTAAAACATGCTTTACATACCTTGGATGGTCATATTGTGTGGTCACAATATCAAAAAAAACCAAGTTTTGGAAACTTCGATTTTTGAGCTGTGCGGGTGAAGAACTGCATAAGCAGGTTGTGTACCAATTTTTCAGCCATTTTTGCTTGTTGGTTTGGCGACCTCGGTGACCCCGTGGTACCCACTCTGAGGGGTGTGAGTGGGGATGTTGTGGCAGTATATGCCTACTAGGATACGAAAGGACGCTTTTTGCAGTTTGTAGCCTTGCCTAGGGCCGGTCAACCCGTGCCAAAAATGCGAAATGATTGTTTCCACCAATAATGGCCTAGTGAATGGGCCCGTGCGCAACCTGTTGATGCAGTTTTTCACTTTGGGCAGCTCAAAAATCAGAGTTTTTGAAACTTATTTTTTTGATACTGTGATCACCTAAAATGACCATCCAAGGTACGTAAAGCATGGTTTAGGCTGTGTTTATGTGTTTTTCACTCTATTTGGGTCTTGGAGCATAAACTGCAAAGCGCTCGTCCCACTCCACCCCATACAAACCCCATGGAGTCGGGACCCGGAAACACTTTTTCGGCTCAAAATCGAAGAAAAAAAAACCAAAAGATTCATGATTTGCAACCCAAAAAAAAGGGGGGGTCATTTTTTCACTCTACCCCCCCCGCCCACCTCCCTCAAAAGCTCAAAAAAGTGGGTTTCAAGGGGGGGGGGTTTGGGTGGTCCGGACCAAAAACTCATTGGGGGATGCATTTATTGGACAAAATAATGATTTTACAAGGGGTTAAACTAACAATTCAACACCTTGGGGTAGGGTACGCGAATGGGCCCAAAAGGGCCGAAAATGGGGGGGTATGTGGCGTTTTCCCCGATATACGCCTGCCTGGCTTTGATCTAGCAACCTCTACGAGGTGATTCTATTGCCTTCGGCAAATCCACCTCGCACAGAATCTACCCCAAGCAACACACACCCAAAATAGGGTAAAAACTACATAAATACGGGCTAAAATGCTTTACGTATCTTGGATAGTCATTTTAGGTGAACATACTATCATAAAAATATGTTTCGAAAACTTCGATTTTTGAGCTGGGGGTCTCCCATGGGATTGGTACACAACCTGCTTATGCAGTTTTCCACCGCGGGCAGCTCAAAAATCGAAGTTTTCAAAACTTTTTTCTTTGATATTTTGACCACACAATATGACCATCCAAGGTATGTAAAGCATGTTTTAGGCCGTATTTATGTGTTTTTCACTCTATTTGGGTATTGGGTGCGGGGGGGGGGGGGGTGTCCCCAGGGATTGGTAGCGAACCCGCTGATGCAGTTTTTCGCCCGCACAGCTCAAAACTCCACGTTTCCGAAACTTTTTTTTTTTGATATTGTGACCACACAATATGACCACCCAAGATATGTAAAGCATGTTTCAGCCCGTATTTATGTAGTTTTTACCCTATTTTGGGTGTGTTGCTTGGGGTAGATTCTCTGCGAGGTGGACTTGCCGAAGGCAATATAATTTTGTCCCCCCAACCCCCATCTGAAATAAAGGTGGCTGCTGCAACCATCACAAACCTCATGCGCCATCTCAACACAATTGGGAGAGGCCACGAGTCTGCACGCAATTCAAACCGCAGGTTGCATTTTGTGTTGTTGCCATAGGTGATGCCACAAACGAGCAACACAACTCTGATGTCATTGTTATGATCTACTAGGAACAAGTAGTGATGAAGGATGAAGGTAAAGGTGCAGAAAAAACACCTCCGGAACAGGTGAGTGGAGGGCGGGGGGGGGCATGGAGGCCGCATGCCCGCCACAAGGGTGGCAATAGGGCCATGACTTGCCCGCTGCCTGGCGGGTGGGCACCAGCCAGCGGAAAAGCAGAATCCTTGCAAGAGGGGGCAGGTGAATGGGGCAGAGGCAGGGGCGCACAAGCGACAACGTGGGGCGCGAACACTCAAGGGCCGGGGCAGCACAACAAGGCAAGACTCAGGAGCCACGACAAAGCAGCCAGCAACGGGCAGGGCAGCGGGGTGGGGCAACAAGGCAGAGGCAGGGGCAACGAGGATAGCAGGGGAAGTTGGGATAGCATGCGCATGGGAGGCGGCAACAACAAAGCATGGCCAGGCCAACTAGTCCTGTCGCTACAAGATGCCATGGCAACCCTTGCTCCACCGGCATCTGGTGCAGGGTTCCTCCCAGACGGGCCGTCTGCATGCCATAACCGGGAGCCCACCAGGGGCCGACCACGAGGGAGGGGATGGAGGGCGGGACAGGCAACCCACACTGGCAACAGCAACCCTCCCTTGGGCGCCCATGACCCCCCAGTGTGCCTGTGTCACCTGACTTTGCTCACCAGGGAGTGTCAACACACGTCCAACACCGACGCAAGCACCAAGACCCACGCGCATATCCGGCCCCGGAACCCACCGCGGTAGCCGGGAATTTTGGTTTACGTCATTTTCTTACATGCCCAGGAGAGCCGGCACCCAGTGGCCCACCACTGGGGCTCCTGAGGCGTTTGCCTGGTAGGACTCTTGCGATGGTGTTTGTGCGCGCAAGAGTCGCCGCGCCCTGAGGCCCACCAAAGGGACCCCTGCAGCGCAGTTTGCCCAGTTTCCAGGATTGTGCAGGAAAGGGAAGGAACCCTCAACAAAACTGGGGTGGGACGAACCAAGGACCACTGTGCGGCGCAAACCACCCAGGCCACCGTACAGGTGCACACGTGACCCGCGCCAACCATAAAGGAGCGCACACCACCTGCCGAGGTGCACATGACAGCCACGGAAATCAGGCAGTTGCACACAATGCCCACATGCGCCACACACAGGGATGGAGTTTCTGAGCCCCACGCACACAGCGCGCAGAGGGGTGGAGCCCTTGGGCCTCACGCACACAGAACCGTAGCGAGGAATGTGGTGGACGACCTGAGTGTGGAGGGGAGCGGGCAGCAAAAACCGAAAAGCGACCCCGTACAACCCCAGTGCGCCAACTACTGGGCTCCACTAACATGGAAACGACACCATCAGGAACACAGGCCGCAGCGGCTGACAGAGCACAGCGACCCGACGCAGCATGCGAACGGAAGAACAGGTGGCTGTCCAGGGCCCCGTAAAGAAACAGCAACCCGACGGAATGTCACACAGGGGGAGCATGGAGGAGCCGGGAAATGGAGGCGTTGGGCGGCAGGGGTGCAGCGAAAAGCAGCCAGAATGTTTTTCTTATGGTGGATGTAACATTGGGAGCCCTGCATGCAGTGCAATGAGATGCAGTATTGCATTTGTTCGTCCTCTGCCACTGCTGTTTGAGGCGGACAAGCTCAGGGGGCCCCCGCAGCTGGCGTCGCAAGGGTGGATTGCAAATGGGTTGGTTCAACAAGGACAGCTGATCTTGGGGGATCCGTCATGAAATGTTGTGCTAGGGCCGTGGTGGACGACAGTCACTACCGTGTCACCGGAAAGGGGGTGGGGGCAAGATCCCCATCCTCCCTTCCCTTTCTCCCCCTGTCTCCCATGCCGCAGAGTATGCAGCAGGACCCTGTCAGTTCACACCCCGTCCCCAGGTATCTGTCTGGCATGGAGAACATCACAATCCTCACCCGCCAAGTGGCCCACACATACCTCGTTATCTCTGCCATCGTGCTCTTCACCACCTGCTTCATCCAGCAGACGCCCTGGATTGAAATTGACAACTGGCATAGCGTATGCCCCTGTCGCATGCAAGAGTTGGGAACTGGAACCGCTGCTGACCACCAGAGGACCCCCCCCCCCCCCCCACCGCGCCCCCCGACAATGCTCCGATCTGTACCATGTTGTGGCCAGACTTTCGAATGTGGGTATTGTCCCATACATGAGGGGGGGGGGGCTCAGGTGTAGACTGTACACTGGAGGAGGGGACGTATTACACTGGTTGGTGCCCATAAGTGGGGAGGGGTTCCCCTTCATGTATGCCCCCCCTCATCCCTCCTGTAATTGAAAAACAGTCCAGCGCATTACGAAGCAAAATTATTCGGATGAGTCTTTTTTCTCTAGTCTGTTGCGATTTTCGCAAGAGTGTATTGGCACTGCCACTGCATCAAACAAAGTGTTACTCACATTACGCTTTGGACCGGTGGTACAATGTGTGTGGGTGTGGGTGTTGGTGTGTGTCTGATTGGATGTGCCACACACTGAAATTTTCAGTTTTTTGTGTAGAATTGGTTTTATGTCAGTTCCACTTCACCCGACTCATATATCAGTGGTACAAACGTTGACTCGCTGATGTCACTGCTTGAATCAATGCATCTTTATGTTGGAGACTGAAACTCTTGAGTGAAGTCAATGCCTGCATTCTCTCTACAACAATTTACTGTCTTGGCACTTTTCATTGACGACACTTCAGGTACATGAATCCTTGTTGAGAAAGTCTCTTTCTTTGCATTGCTGCATTGCATTGTGTGTGTGTGTGTGTGTGTGTCTGTGTGTGTGTGTGTGTGTGTGTGTGTGTGTGTGTGTGTGTGTGTGTGTGTGTGTGTGTGTGTGTGTGTGTGTGTGTGTGTGTGTGTGTGCCCCACCCCCCGAGGGAGCCAAAATTATTGGTGTTTCAAACCCAAAGTACAGGCACCAGAAACTGTTTCCATCACCACACCAATTCCGCTCAAAAGCCACTTGGAGCCACAACAAAAATTTGTTGGGGATCTCAAACACGTCATTTGAGTGCACGACCCCCCACCCCCCGCCCCAGCGAGAGCCCAGCCAGACCTGCTGGACCACATCACAGGGTCTTTCTTCTCCCACAAACACTGATGTTCCTATTTCGCTGCCCCCTCCCCCCCCTCCCACGTGTGTCTGGTCGAAATCGTCGGCATTTTCTGGGGCACTTCTTTGAGCCTTTTTTTTGTCACGTCAAATTGTCGCTGGGACTGTGGCACAATACTTCTGTTGAATCCCATTTAGGTGGCGCAGCACTCGCCACATTTTCTCCCCTTTAACCGAGGTTTGGGTTCCCTCAAGAGTCAAGAGTGCTCTGGTGTCAACAGACCGTCATGTCAATTCCTCATTGGCGTGTCTGAACAGGTGGCGCTCCAGAAGGGAAGGAGGGGGCACATTGTTGTGCGCCCGTCCCTGCTGTTCTGTTCTGTGCCGACCCATGTCAGCCATGCCGCAACCCCCACCCTCCGTTTGCAGTGCCATGCGGTCTGACCAGAGGAGCAAATCTCTCTCATTTTGAGCCCTTGGGTGCATCAAGCGTGCTATGCGGGATTGGAACCCCCGCTGACCGTTGGTGTCCCTCCCATTGGATTGCCCCTGACCCCCCCCCCCCCCCAATGAAGTCAGTTGCTGCAATCAGCCGGGCGATCGCCCGCCGAAGAACATTGAGAGCTGTGCCCCCAAGCACCACCCCGTCATGCTCGCAGACATTGTACTGGACACTTGTCATGGTGGGCACCATGGGGGTGCTGGAAGTGAACAGTACCCCCGGCCAACTGATCGTGATGATCTTCATCATCGTTCTCGTCATCGCCATCCCGATGCAGTTGGGCTACCTCATTAATGTATGCCCTGGACTTGGACTTGGGCTTGGGCTTCGGGCAGTGCGGCGGTTTGGGCTACCTGCAGAACTAGGGGCCGAGAGGCAGCCAGGCCAGACACCAAACGGCAGGATCTGATATGCGTCAGGCAATTCGCCTGACACACATCAGACCCTGCCTACTTCAACACGTCCTGTCGGGGCTGTGGGGAGTGGGACGTCCACCGACAAACTTCCCTCATCTTGAAAACAGCAGCAGATCGGCGTGCTGCTGTCCTGTGGGCTGGTGGCTGGACCCCCCACCCCCAGGCCCCCCCCACAGAAACAAAGACCTCCATTGACCGGAACCCCACCCCTTCAAGCCCCTCGGGATGGCCCGGCGGTGGTCCAGACCCCAAATTTCCGAAAAAGCAACAGTTGTGTTTTTGGGACCTGAACGACGAGAAGGTTCGGAAAAGCCATCGTTTGTCTGTGATTCAGTGACATCTTCTTTGACCATTTGTTGAGCCCAAACATTGTTCTTCGGCGCCGGATGTCACGATGGCTAATGAATGGGGCGTTCATGCCGGAGGTTGCTAAAACCGCTGTCACCTTTCCCTGGACTGTTGACAGGGACAGGGGGGGGGGCTTAGGTGTCGGGCCGCCCCCCCGCCCTCCCCCCCCCACCCTCCCTCAGGACTCCCCCCAAACCCACACCCATTGTGAACAAGGAGGTGTGACAGACTCGGGCGCCAACGGCACCCGGACAATTTTTGGCCTCTGTGGTCGAGGGCACAGAATTTTCAGGGTATTGTACCCCCCAGACTTGTGTGTATTCAAAATGCTCAGACTGAAACGGGGGTCTCAAAAAGGCTCCACAAACCCGAAAGAAAATTTTGACCCTCCCCCCTTCTGGACCCCCCTGCCCACGCCACAGGGTTTGGGGTCCAGAACTGAATAGCCCCCCCTCCCCACCCCCATGCCGACAGATGGCCCTAGACATGAACTGCGATGAGAGACCACCACATTCTCTCACTGTGTTGAGAGTTGGAGCTGCTTACTAGACAGCCCCATTGTTTTTTTTAACTGGAAAAGGCTCTGGCACCCACAGGCGGGGCAGGGCGGGGTCGGTCGGTTGGGTGGGAGGTAGACCCCTCCTGGGGGCAGGGCAGGGGGCGGGGGGGAGGGCGGGGCTCTGGTACTGTGGGCGGAACGTTAGAGGGGGGGCAGTAGTCGGAGGGGGGGCATAGGGGGCTGGGCGCAGGGCCAGGCCAGTGCTGGGTGAGCCCACCACCTTTTTGGGGGGGAGGGGGGGGGGGGGCGCTGAGGCCTGGGTGGGTCATTTTTGTGTTCCCAAACTCCTGCCAGCCGCCCTCCCCCCTGACGTCTGTTGCCTGTTGCCCTGTGAGATGAGCTGTGCTGTGCTGTGCCCGGCAAATGGGATGGCGGGAGAAGAGTAGTTGGGACCCTATGGCGTGCTGAGGCGGGGTCTGGCGGCTGGCGACCCCCGTGTGTCTCCCGCTTCGCCCGCCGTCAGCGGCGGCAGTGGCAGCCCCATTGGCCTCCCGAGTCCAAAGAGACCGCCGCAGGGCATAAGAGGGCATATGAACCTTCGCCCGCATGCCAAGACAGCCCCGGCCAGAACGCTGCGGGCAATGATTTTCTTTCCCAGCGATGCGCCATCCCCCCCGGCCCTGTGCCACACGTCCCACATTGCCAGTGCAGAGCAACCTCCAAATTCTCACGGTCTGGGGATGACTGAGAGAGTGGCTGGTGCCGGCACTGGAGTGGACCCCACGCCGGCAGAAGCAGCAGTTGTGACTGGAGAGATATCACCTCCCGAAATCCCCCACCGCCTGAGGACAGACGGTGTCTGCAGTTTCCTTTCCAAAACTTGAAGAATTGCACACTTACCGAAGTACCAACCGGCACAAATATGTACAGGCGGAGGGAAATTTTCGGGCGGGCATAATTTCGTGGGAAATTTTTGTCTTTAAGGAAGGTGGCGGAAGGTGGCGAAATTTTCCCCTGCCGAAATTTAGGGGTGTTCGCAGGGCAGTGAAGATGCGACTGGCACTGAATTCTGTGGGTCCAGATTTTTGGGGCATGTGTCTGGGACAGCAGATTCTTTCAGATTTTGTGAACTAATGCTGCTTTCAGTGGCCATTTGCTTTGCAAACCTTTCTGCCTGAACGGAGCATGGGCTTGCACGTTGGGGTGTGCGTGAGGCCGGTGGAAGGTTGGGATTTCCAAGGGTGGTGCAACTTTCCCCATATGTAATTTTCCGCGGCGAAATAATCACCGTACAAAATTTTCCCCCTCCGTGTAGCCCTCTTCGCCCCTCCCCCCTGTGTCTGGTGTCATGCTGACATGAAGGAAAAAAGTACTTTTTTTGTGTCACTTTTTTTGGTATGCAATTTACGGAAAAAAACAAAAGTTTACCCAATTTACGTCCAACCTCCGCTCCCCCCCCTCCAGGTCCCACCCAACGCGGGGAGGGGGGTCCAACAGGAAAATACCCTGGGGGAAATTCAGATTTCATTCTGGAAAGGTCTTTTGGGCTAATTTTTGTGCTCAAGTCCTTGGGTCTCAGGCGCCCCTCAGCCCCCCCCCCCTCCCGCTCCAAAGCAAGCAGTTTCATGCCCACCGTCCACAAAAAAAATCGGAGCACCGGAGAACACCCCCACCCACTCGCCCCTCCCCTGACACCCCGCTCCTGCAGCCCCGGGCGTTTGGGTCGGAGGCACGGTGGCCAATACCCGAGCCGTCCTTTGAGGGGTGAGAGTTGTCTTTTTGTCCCCCACCCACTACCGACAGCCTGAGGTCTGGGGTGGCAGGATGGCGCTTAAATGACGGCGGTTGATGGTCAACCGACGCCGGTTAGACTGTAACCGACATCAGACACTGCCAGCGCCATTTTGAGGTCCAGTTGTCGCGGAGTCCGGCAGTTTTTGCTTTAGTTTTTTTGCAGAGGACAGCCCTGCTTCAGTGGAGGCGAGGTCAAGTAGGGGCATGTGCACTGGCCGGGGCTGGACCTGCGTCGCCCTCTGTCTGGCAGGCCTTATCCAAGTACTCGCAATACGGCGGGGCGTACCGCGGCTCGAGGCATTCCTCCCAAGCGCCGCACGTCATCGTGTGCGGGTTTGTGCTCTGGCCCTCCATCAACACGCTCCTGCGGGAGCTGCTGCACCCGCTGCATGGCATGGACGCCCACAGAGACGTCGTCATTCTGGACCCCCAGGAGCCCTCGCTCGGCATGCAGGTCTGCCTACCCCTACCCCATGGGGCACACAGATCCGCCTGTCAAAACCCTCGCCAAAACCTCAACAAGAACGCCAAGACGGGGCTGTCCCTAAGAACCCAGATTTTTTTTGTTCAGAACAGCCCGTAAGGACAGCCCCCAGGGACCGCCAACCGCCGCCAACCGCCGCCAACCGCCAACCACCAACCGCCAACCGCCAACCTTTGAAGTAGAGAAGGTTCCATGACCAGGAAGCGGACAGCGTCCCCACGAACCTTCGTTTCTGTTGGCGTTACGAACCCTTCCCACATTTTTTTCCTTTGCGGACAGCCCTGCGCCCGGGACCTCACCTCACTTTATGTCGGACGGATGGCGCAGGGGGGTCATATGTACAGACCTCCTGACGCCGCATTCCCCTCTCCCCCACACCCACCCCCCACCCACCCTCTTCCTCTAAGTCTCGTCGGTCTTCCTGCAGGACATGCTCTCGGACCCCGCGTTCTCGCGCGTGGTCTACATCAAGGGCTCGCCGCTGGACTCCACGGCACTGCGCCGGGCCCGGCTGCAGGACGCGGCGGGGGTCATCGTGCTCACCGACAAACGGGGCAAGCCTGAGGCCGAGGACGCCAAGTCCACGATGATCACCGCGATGGTCAACTGCCAGACGGACCCGAGCAAACAAACGCCGGTCTACGTGCAGGTACGGGCCTTGCGGTGCCGCCAGTCGTTCAGGACAAACTTTGTGTCGCGAGAATGCCTTTGAGGCCCCGTGCACTGGCAGTCCCAGAACAGTCCTGGGGAGACCTGCCTGGCCACATGACCATGTCATGTCATGTTATGGAGCGCTAGAGCCATCGTCCGCTGGCCCGCCCAGCGGGCGTCCATCGGCAGAACGTCTAGCCGTCACACACACACGCACTCCGATGGAATGGGCCCCAGGTGAGGGGGGCCCGAGAGCACCAGGCATGGCGCGAAGGAGAGAGGTGCCCGGACCAAGCTAGGCCCACCACGGGCATGCGAGCGGACGCTCAGAGACACCAGTCCCGCCGACAGGCCCCAGCTTTCTGGGAACTGGTGGGTCTCACCTTAGACGGTCGACGCGCGCACTCGAGGCACACTTTGTGAGGCAGTGGTGCGTCTGCCCCTCACAGGCTGCACCGCTGACCCCGGGGGGCGCCCAGGGTGGGTGGCGGCGTCGTCGGACGGCCTGACTTGGTGGCCACATGACCGACAGCCGCTTTACAGGCAGCGCATCGGAGGTCACGCAGGTGGAGCCCTTAGTGTGAGAGGTCTACCTTTGCGCATCTGATTGAGGCGGATGCTGCTGGTCACCCGGTGCTTTTTCTCAGTCATCCCGCGGGTCAAGACTCGTCGTGGGGAATGGACCACCACCTTCAACCGTCCCCCCTCCCGCGACGAGGTCACGTGGCTCAGCGGTCATACCACATGACGCTTGAACCCGAGGTCCCAGTTCGAGCCCCGGCTGGTGCACAAGCACGACCGCATCGTGCTCGGTGCTAGTGTGTGAACCCGCGAACCCGATGGGCCGCTGCGAGTGATAACAGGTAGGGCCCCCTGGAGACCGCACATTGGCCGGGCAGCCTCCCCTGTGGCCGGGGGGCGCATCCCACAGAGCCCCTCGCTACAGAGAGACCGAGGTACAGAGTTGGGGGCGGCCCTGGTCGACGGCAGCTTTGGTCAGGGGCAGCCCTGGGCAAGGGCAGCGTTGGTGGAGGGCGGCGCATTGGCTCCTTTACTGGCCTGCCTGGCCATTGAAACAGGGCTGCAAAAGCACCAACTCTGCATACCGCCAGTAGCAACACCCCAACAGACTTGCAGCTCGTATCTGGGCAGAGTGATGGGGTGTATCTGGGCACACCCGGGCAGGGCAGGCCCGACACACAGGAGTCATCAGCAGCAGGCCCAGGCAGAGCAGGAAGGTGCTTCCGGGCAGACCCGGGCGCCCAGGTACCAGCTGCAAACCTGCACCCCATGCCTGGACCTGCAGTGCCCCGTCCCAAGCCGCAAGGCCTCCGGCTGTGGCTCTGATTCCATTACCAGTGCCATGTTATGCCCTTGGCTACCTACATCTGCCAGCGGTCCACGGTCCATGCCAATTGCCCTCTCGGGTCGCGAAACCCCCCCAGCGCCCCCCTCCCGCCCCCCAATGAAAACACTTCCCTGTAAACACCGCCTGGTGGCCAAGGGGGGTGATCTGTGACGGAAAAATGCATTTGGAGGCAACCCCTGAGCCTCAAACACCCCGAAGCGAAGGCGTGGCATGGGCCATCGCACGAGCCACAGAACAGGCAGGTGTTTCGGATCGGCATCTGCTCCTGGTTTGCCCACCTGTGCACCTTCAAACGCTGACCAGCACCGTGCAGCCGCATGCATTGTACCCGGAGGATGCGATCACACCCCGAAGGAACGTGGCTGGTACCCGCGCACGGACACAGTGGTTGGCAGAGGACCACCGCTGGTCCCCGGCATACTGCGGTACTGTACGCGAGGCCCCGCAGTCGGAGGTACCACAACTCAGCAGCCACTCTGTCCGTTGTGAAACTTGGTCCTTGGGCCCTTTTTTATTTTCCCCAAGTCAAAACAGTGGGTCAGGGATTTTGGGGGGAGTGGGTGGGCCTAGGGATGCATTAGAAGGGGAGGGGCCTCAGAGGCGGGTCCAGAAGCTGCTAAATAGGCGGTTGGAGGAGGTTGCCAAAGTGGTTGGGGGCGGTCACTGTCGGTTACAAATGCTATTGAGCCTGGCACTTCTGTTTTGCTGAGTAGGCCACTGGTTAGGAACCTGGGGCAAGTAGGTTGGGCCAGACACAGGATATGGCTTGGCCACCCTGGCCAAGCAACTGAATTCAGAAACAGTTACAGAATAGGACCACAATAAGTAGATGAAACATTTGAGTATCTAGGTCCTAAGGTGGGAGATCACTAGGCTTAACCTTTATGGAAAAAGGCATGAAGTGCCTGCCGTCAGGGAAACAGTGGCTGGGCATAGGCTGGGCACCCTGGAGGGGGGAGGGGCGTCCCCCCTTCCAATGCATCCCTGGGTGTGCCCCAGAGCCAAAACACACACACACACACACACACCCGCTTCTGAACACAGCCTGATGACCACGGCCGGCCACCTCGGGATCTTGCGTGGTCTCGGACGCCCATTCGCAATCGTCGTCGGGTGGCCACTGGGGGCGTTTCTCAACTTTGAGGCCCATGGTCCCGCAGCCCTCAACCCCGGGATGTGTTGGGAATGTATTAGAACGGCTGCCAACCACCGGAGGAAGGGGGGGGTTTACTCCCCCCCTCCTGGACCCAGATTTTGAAGTGAGAACAAATGAAATTTACCAGAGGAAAAAATTATTTGAGCCAGCTTTTGGTACACAAAATTTTGGGTTCCAGACCCCCTCTTCCGTCCTCCTCTTCTCCAATCCATCACTGCCGCACCCGCCCATCCTCCGGCAAACCGGAAGTGAATTTTGTCGACTCGCAATCAGACGACTTTGCCATGTCCAGAGGCTTGAACCCCCGGTGGTCGTGGTCGTACCCCCCGGTCCATGTCCATTGGTGCGCAGGTGCATTTGCCGGTCAGCCACCGGCGCGTCATCAGCGCAGGGGCCCACGCCGCGTTCTGCATCCAAGACCTGAAGATGATCCTGGCCGCCAAGTCGTGCCTCTGCCCGGGCCTGCCCACGCTGTTGGCCAATCTGTTCAGATCGTTTAGCATCAGAGACCACCCACGGCTCGAGGATGCCCCGTCCTGGATGAGGGAGTACGTCAAAGGTCCGCGGCAGTTGGGGCCCTGTCAATGTGCATGGGAACAGGGGGGGACAGGGGTGGGCTGGGCGGGGGCTGAAGCACTCAGGGCGGTTACGTGTACGACCGGACCCGCCACCCCTGCCCCACCCCCAGTGGCACTCGCCTGTTCCTCACCTGCCCAACCCAACGGCATTTATAGCGGACAGTAACCCCCTCCAACCGCCTTCGTGAGTGCTCCTGACACCGCTCTGCGGCCCTCTCCTGCATTCCTTTGCATCCCTGGGGAGGGGAGTGCTAGGGCTGGACCTGGGGGATAAATTACCGGACGAGTGTGTCTTGATGCATACACCGCCCACCAGTGTGGGAAATTGTGTTAAAGCGGGATTAAGAGCACAAGCCTGTGAAGGGGGTCCAGCACATTGGAAACATGTCCTGGGCTTTGGCGGTGGCCAGAGGGGTCATTTTGGTGCACTTTCTTAACCCTGCCACGCACCTTGTGCACCTTTGGGTGAGACGCCGGCCGCCAACCGCCGTCACTGGCCAACTGCCGTCGGTCACCAGCCAACCCGCATCGGTTAATCGCCAACCGCCGTTGATGGGCAGCCAGGCTAAGGACCACAAATGCCAGAGGCAGCTCCTCTGTATTTTGTTCCTTCAAGGACCCCCCGGGCAGCGGCAAGGGACCACAATGGGAACGCTTTCCCTGCGGCGCCTGCGGCGCGCCCCGCGGTGCACAGTTTGGGGAAATATCCCAGAATACAAACGGAATAGTGCCGCATACATGCACACATTTTCTACCCCCCCCCCCTTGCAAACTCCCACCCCTTGCAATCCCCCCCCCCCCCCCGGGAGACCGTCACTTCCATGTTTTTCTAGTTAACATGTATTAATTGTGCTGGTTTGTGTTGCCCATCTGCTTTACGCATGGCCTTGCATTGCTTTCCCATTACTTCAAATCAAGCACCTGTGTGTGTTCTGTGATATTCTGTCTCCAAAGGCGTTGTATGGGTGTGTTGTGTTGCTACTTTAGACCCAAATGCTTTCTCCCGGTGACCATGTACGGTACCACTCAGGCACACTTGGTGCACATGTGTTGGCCACTGTCGTGGGCCCTTCACCAAATGGGCCACAGTTTTGCCATATTCAGTGCCTCCAAAGCAGTTGGTGACTGCCCCCAAGGCAAGAGCAAAGGCTGCCCCCCAGCCAAGAGCAAAGCGAGCCGCCAAACGGACTGGTCTGGGTGTGCAAGCGGGTGCTAAAGCGGCTGCCAAACCAGCCCCGCGCGCCATTGCCTCCTCCTCATCAGCCAGTGCAACACACCCCGTGCCTGTCATGCAAACTGAGCATGTGCAACAGTTCAAAGTGTGTTATTCTCGTACCCAGAAGTTCTTTACCGTTCCTTTGGATCCTCAATAACATTTGTGTTGGATGAAACACATTGGCACCGCATCAAC
The DNA here is from genome assembly GCA_964036045.1 of Eutreptiella sp. 'Long Island Sound 2002'. Lineage (NCBI taxonomy): Eukaryota > Euglenozoa > Euglenophyceae > Eutreptiales > Eutreptiaceae > Eutreptiella > Eutreptiella sp. 'Long Island Sound 2002'. The sequence continues at coordinate 57,990,278 of OZ038391.1, forward strand.
GCAAAAGTCGCTTCACACATGTTCTCTTTGCTTGCATCAGTGGAGGGTACCACAGTTTGCCTTGAAATACCCTTGCAATCCCCCCCCCCCCCGGAGACCGTCACTTGGCGACCGTCTCCCCCCCCCACCCAGGAGACCATCGCGCGCTAACCCGGGAGTTTGTAAGGCGGGTACATACTATTTACCCCCCACACATCCCTTGTTCTCATGTCTCCTGCTACATTTTCTTTTTGGGACCTCCTTCTTACACAAATGTAGCGCTTAATTCAATGCCCAATGCAGTATGGGCCCCCAAGATGGTAGTGGTCAGGTAGTGATGGGCTCCCACGTTTCGGTGTGGCCCCTCCAGTTGGGGTGATGGACTCCCACACTTTGGAGAGTAGGGTTACATTTCCCTCCCCTTCTTGCTGGTCAGTTGCCAGTTTCTCCTTCTAGCACTCTTCAACACACATGAGTGACTGCTCCTCGGGAGAGCCTACGTGTGGCCAAAAGCAAATCCGGAAAAGAACCGTGGCACGCAACATCTCTTTCACCCCAAGTCCGGACCAAGTATAGGAAGCTATAGCGTGGGTCAATGACAATGTGGGATGGTACCGTGGGATGGAAGAAAGTTGTGGACCACTTCATGGCATGGCACAGCAGAGGGCTCACATATCACCATGCAAGTTGTTTGATTCGAGGGAACTTTTTTCTTCTGTTGTAAATTTCTTGGACAGTTAAGCTAATTAGCCTTTCCCTGCGGCGCCTGCGGCGCGCAGGAAGCATTCCCAATGGTCAAATTCAGTTTTGGAAGAAATCCTCAAGGAGCAGGTGGTGAAGCGAGTATTCCCGAGACGACCCTCTTTTGCCATGAGCCACAGCCCACAGCCCAAGCACGTTCTGGGGTGTACACAATTGTTTCCTCTTTTCAGATGTGATATTTGCAGGTCTTTTGCGTGTGATTTGCCCCTACACAACCACCGAAATGCCGAATGCAAGCGTTTTGGGGAAATGGAAGGGAGGACAGACAGATGAATTGCAGGCCCCTTTGATGGCAAAGGCCCACAAGAATGAATTCGTAAGTCGCCCGAAAGCAAGTCACTGCGGCAGCTGGTTCACTTGGTTTGTGCAAGAGGCACACAATGGTGTTTTCCAGCAACACATACTCTGCATTCTACATTAGCAGTATTCACATCCCAGTGCCAGAATGGGGCGCCTGGTCCCTCTTTTTGGAAAAACATTGCGCCAATCGTGCCAACACCTTTGTCACGCTGACTATTGTTTGGGACACAGACTCAGTATATTTCAGCCGATCATTTGCATTTTGATTCGCTTTTCTGTGCCCTAGTTATCTTTGGCACTTCGTGTTGGTATTGAGTTGCCTGCTGCCTGCTCTTGTCCCGCTGACCTATGATGCCACTTGATCCCCCCCTTCAGCACCGCTGCACCCACCTCTCATTGCTCAGGGATGGAGAATCAGATCTATTGCGTCCCCATCCCAGAGGCATTCATTGGGAAGGAGTTTCTGCGGGTGGCCACTCATGTGCACCGGTCGTTGGGTGCCGTGCTGCTCGGTATCGTGTCCAGTACGGAGGCGTCTCGTGTGCTGTTGAACCCGGGGCCCCACTTTCATTTCAAAGGCCAAGAGCAGGTGTGAGAGTGTCAGGTAAGGCTGCGCTGGAGCATTGTCACAGGAACCCAACCCCCTTCCTGACGCATGCAGCGGTCTTGCCATGCATTGGTCCCCAAGACATCATGCATCGCAAAGCAATCCATCATTGAAAACAGGCACTGCTGCCCGGGATGACTCTCAGTTGCGCCCCTTCCGCCTCTGTCCGCCCCCTATTGCCCTCCAACCGTTTTGCGACCACCAGCACAGCCACTGAAACCGCTTTCCAGCCGCCATTAACCGCTCCCGCAACCGCCGTTGAAATCTCTCTTCAGCGTCCCTCCCCCTCACAGCCCTGCCACTCCAGCCCCCTGGAGCCCTTGGGGCCGCTTGTTTGCCTGGGATTCCTCTCCATCGCTTCCTCTTCCCGCTTGCAGGTGGTGGTCATCACCAAAAAGAAGTCGCGCGCCGAAAAAATCTCCCTCATGCAGTGGACAATGGAGGATCAGCAGTTGAAGTTGAGTGGTGAGGGCCTCTCGGGGCCTAGCAGCCCTACATCGGCCTGGCGCAGGATGTTGAGTTTTCAGAGCTTCAGAGGCTTCAGTGGCTTCAGTAACTTGAGTGGCAGCTTCGGCAATTTCGGCAGTTTCACTCGGCGTATGTTCAGCAGCGCGCATGCGTGTCTGTCGTGACGTGTAAGGAAACGGTCCTACGTTTTAGTGTGTTTCACCCATTTTAGCCATTTTTACCCATTTTGCCAGGTATATTCGGTATAATAGGTATCATAAGGCAAAAATCCTCGATTCTATTGTACCCATCGCACCAGGCATCATGGGTCTAATAGGTATGGTAAGGCAATGATGTCTAATAGACCTATTGGGGCGAGAGAGAACAGTGGGTTGGTGGCGGTCCAGGCGGTCACCCTCCTCGAGGTGTCCAACCAGCGGCATTAGCCAGCTCGGACTGGTGGCTTTGCATCTCAGGAGCGTTTCAAAGGCCTTGGCCTGCCGGTCGTTGGTAGCAAGTCTGGCACTACCTGACGAGGACCAAGCGCTGTGCAAATCTTGTGGCGAAACTATTCTCTTCCCGTGCGTTTGTGCGATGGTGCGTGCCCCTGTACTTGTCGATGGCCAGCAGCCATCGGTCGAGCGCCAACCGCCGTTGCTTGCGTGCCAACCGCTGTCGATTTGCGGCTGCCCCGGAGTTTGCACGCGGTGGTGGTACCGGGATGGATCTGTATTGTACCGGCGGTACTGTGAGTGGACTGCTCGCTGCGCACCCCGTGGATGATTGCATACATAAACCTAATTGGGTGTAGCCGACCCCTCAAAAACCACACACTTCCTTTTTGTGAAATGCCAGCCGACGTGCGAAAATGAAAAGATGTTCACCTGTTGAACACCAAAATTGGGACCCTTGGTAGTTTTGTGCCCCAAGGTGTTGCTTGTGGGTCGGGGCCGGCTTTGCAACAAGGCGCCATGCCTGCACCCATGGCCATCCTCAAGGAACTGTGTCATTGGACTCCAAAGCTGACTCATGACAGCCTTGCCATTGGTTACGCAATGGAAGCAAGAGTTCATATTTTTAATTATTTTGCTGCCGAGTGTATGCGGTAGTTAGAGGTCATTGCACAAAGGCAGTTCCCATCGTTCAGCTGTTGGTTGGGGCTATGACTGCCCCTGTGACCCCCCCCCCCTCCCCCCCTGCATCTGACGACAAACTCAAGGAGGGCCAGGGCTGCCTTCAAGGGACCACATCTTCTTGCACTCGGGCCGGTGGCCCTCTGGGCTGGTGGTCACCGGCCAAACCGTGGCCAACAGTCTTTTTACGAGGGCTGTATGTATACGCGCGTATTTGCGTTTTCATGCCCTTGTGCACTCTAAACGCCGTTAGTGGACCAGTTTTTAGGGAAGGGTGCACAGTGTCTACAGACTTTACGTGTACGCGAAAGTGTCACGAAAACGCGCGGAAACGTACATATCTGCTTTTTACCCCCAACTCGAAAGGCTCAGCTCAATGCAGAGCGCAAATGTATCAAACAAGACAACAACCAAAACAACTTCAACCCCTGGAAAAATTTTCTGATGTGGGTGGGGGTGGGTGGGGTCAGGCGGAAGAGCCCACGCTGCCATTCCGCTCCTCCCCCCCCCCCCGACCCCTCGGGTAACGGTAAGCCGTGGCCTGGCCCGCGTTGCCGTGCGCTCGCCTGCCACGCCACCGCCGCTCCCACAGAGGCCAGCGAGGAGGAGCTGCGCCCCCTGTCGACCAACACGTCCAGCAGCTCCCTGTACAACTCCTTCAGTCGGCGCGAGTCCAACCCCTGCACGCCGCTGTGGATGTCGATGGACGACGGCTGGGGCCGCACGCAGGCCAAGAGGGGGGTGCAGGACCCGGTCACCTTCACGTCGTTCGTCACGCAGCTGCGGGAGCAGGGCAGCGATCTCGAGGCGTACTTCGGCAAACTGTGGCCCTATTTCCACGTGCTGCACCCGTCCCAGAGGCTGACGCTACAGGACGCTACACTGCAGCAGTATGTGCCGCGGCGTCCGGTCGATTCCAGGCGACGTCAGAGCGCCCCATACGTACATCCCCGGCGCCTTCGGCGCCACCATTCTGATGGGCCGAACCTCGCTGCCCTGTGCCCTGTGGAATGGAATGGGCCCGCAGCAGGCCTCGGGTTTAAGGAATGAAGTGGAAGGGGGGGAGGGAGGGATGGGGGGGTCCCGTGGGGGGCCGCTTATTCAAATTTGATTCTTCCTGAGCCAAAGTTTGGGTCAAGATTTGTTTTGCGTGGGCGGGTGTTTGGAGGCTCAGGACCCCCCCCCCCCCCCCTGAACGAGTCCTGGCCCGCAGGGCAGGGGGGGGGGGGGGGGGGTTGCGTATGGAAACCAAGGGGTCGGCCTCCTCGTGCTTGTGGTCAAGCACTGGTTTGCTATCATGTCTATGTTGCATCGCAGGGAAATCCTGCATTATCTTGTTTTTTTTGGTGAAGAAGTGCCGCCTCAAGGTCGATTGGCCGAGGGCGGTCCATTGTCAGTCAGGGCTGTCTGTCGGCGGGATCCGCAAGGGATAGGGTTAGGGTTAGGGTTAGGGTCACCGAGCTGGTGGAACCAGTCTTGGTTTTATAACCCTTTTTAGTGTCTAGGGTGGACCTACCAGGTTTAGCAGCAGCAGCAGCAGCAAGCAAGCAGCAGCAGCAAGCAAGCAAGCAGCAGCACGCGCGAAATGGGTAAAAATCAGAACTCCGCCGTGGTGCTTTGGATTTGGTTGAAATTTTGGTGGATGATACCTATGGGTGTGAAGTACAATCACACAAAGTTTGAGCAAGAAACTCAACGGTGGCGACCGGGAACGGGATTCGGAAGTGGCGGACCTCAGTTTCAAAAACTGCAGTTTGGGGCCAAAAACAGCCATTTTTGGGCCAAAAATGCCCTGGAACACATTCAAAACGGCCAAACAAAGGGAAACGGTGGGTACACTCCACGTGCCGCTTGACTTCCCCGTGTCAACGAGCTCTTTGCGGCCCGCCCATGATATGTCCCGGAAACGGCCCAAAAAGGCCCCCAGAAGCTTCAAATGCCGACAGCCACAAACCAAGAATAGGCCATAGCTTTGGCTACATGGCTCAAAATGCGATTCCGAGGGCACCTACTCCACCCGCAACCCCCCACTTTTTGTGGTTTCCACCCCTCAAAATTGCCCAAACGGACGCCAAGACCCCAATACCTAGGCCCACTAGGCTGCGGCAAGCTGCAAGCTCAAGCCCAAACAGGTGGGTGCCCAAATGGGTCAACAGGGCCCAGTAGGGGCAAAAAGATGACTTTTCTCGAAAATGATCCTAGACCATGTGCGACGCTAAAACAAGTGTTTTTGGACTGTTTTGAGCTTGTGGTGGCCCATTTTGGTCCTCCAAAAATCCCAAAATGCCTTGAAAATGGGCTCTTTTGGGACCAAAAATGGGTCAAAAATGGGTCAAAAACGCATTTTTCCAGACCTCATCCTAGATCATTTGGGGTGCACAAACGGGTGAAATGGGCCCATTTTGAGCCCATTTTGGGGTATTTTGGCCCCTCAGAAGTCCAAAAAGCCTTGAAAGTGGGCCTCGTGGTGATGGCGTTCACTTGCAAGCTGATTTCACTTTGTCAAGAGCCATCAATGTGTGAATCATTCTTGATGTCCCTCACCAGTCATAGCTAATGTTCCCTCCCCCACCAGCTCGGTCCAATATTCAGTCTTGATTAGGGTTAGGTCCGCAAGGGTTGCAGGAGGGCGTGCATGGGGTGCACGCACCCAGCGCGGCACCCGCTTGGGGGGGTGTCAGCAGGGGAACAAGAATGCCGGACACATCCCGTGCTCCCAGAAGAGGGGGCGTGTTGCGGCAATCCAATGCCTTGTTCCATGGCAATGCAGGCGCGCGGCCCATGCATGCGTCCTTTGTCGCCGTTACACGGGCATCATGCAGGTACGTCCCCACGGCGGATTCCGACCCGCACATCATCATCACTGGTGACGTCTTTCCTTTGTTCCCGCTGCTGCTGCCGCTGCGGTCGCGGTATTTGGACCACATCCATCCCATTATTTTCCTGTACAATCACTTTCCTGAGGAAGAATGGAAGCATATCAATCTGTTCCCCAAGGTGCCAGCCCCCTTCCTGCGGGTGGAGATATGGATGATTCTCCGAGAACATCACTGCCGCACATCCTCTGCCACCCATTCTCTGACATCCATCCTCTGGGGCCCGTGCTCTGGCACACATCCTCTGGCACACATCCTCTGGCACACATCCTGCATCATTCTGAGGGCCCCCACCCACCCAAGGTTGTTAATCCCCTGACCTTAGCTTGAGGCATGAAGCCCGCAATCGTGAACCTTTGGCGTGCTCCTGGTATATGCCGCAGATCCCTTTCGTGCAAGGGACGCCCGTCAAGCCCGTCCAGTGCCCAGGTGCAATGCCTGCCCATGCATGGGAACGGTGCCCTCATCTTGGTGCTGGTGCAAGTTCCAATCATGTCCCAGGGGTGGATATAATAGTTACGACATTACCAAGGTGGGGGTGGGGGGGGGGGGGGGCTGTTGAGCCAGGAGGCAGTGATGACGGAATGACGAACTGCGGGCAAAATTGCTAGGTCAGTCAAACGGGTAAATCGTAATCGTAATCGTCATCGGGGGGGAGGGGGGGGGGGCTAGGGGGGGGGGACCACCCCCCCCCCACTATATCCACCCATGTCATGTCCCTCGCACACATCCCCTCGCACACATCCCCTCGCACACATCTAGTGGCCGTTGATTGTCATGCGCACCACGGACCATGACGACCCTTTCTGTCTGCAGGTGCACCTGGTCAAAGGATGCGTTACGCACACGACGGACCTTCACCGCGCATCCGTCCATACGGTGTGTACCGCCTGAGGACCTGCGGTGCTGAGGGCAGGCGGTGAGGGCAGACCTGGGGGCTGAGGGCTGAACCAGGCCTTTGCTTAGTGGCTGGTTGATACTATACCGGGGGGGGGGGTGGGGGGGGGGGGGTCAGAGGCCAAAAAAAAGTTTGTGTACCTAAAATCGACCTCCAAGTTCGGGCCCCTTTGATAAATTTCATTTTTTTCGTGAGGAAAAATTTTCTGATGTGGGTGGGTGGGTGGGTCAGCCAAAATCCCGGGGGGCCAATTTGACCCCCCCCCCCCAAGTATCACTAAGCAAAGGCCTGGGCTGAACTACGCGACCTCGTGGACACGTATTTCTACCATCCAGTTCGGCTGACACAATGCATTCCTCGCCTGTTCGGTGGCATATCTCTTCTTGTTCCTATGTTGTTCTGTGTTCTCGGGCTCGCTCTACCACCAGGAGTCTCTTGGGTGTTGTTCCGGACATTGTGCTGCGCATGTTCGCTGCAGGCCCTCCGTGTGTTGATCCTGAGCCCATCGATTGGGTCCAGGCTAACTACAACGGATTCGAACAAATCCGTGGCCCCCGAGAGCCACGGAGACTGCCTCGAGGACGCCAACACTGTTATGGGGTTGCTGGCCATAGAGGAGTCCATACAAATGATGGTATGTCCTTTAGGCTGAACATAGCAGTGGTCTGGAGGCTGGAGGGAGGGGCTTTGGTTGTGGTTAAAGCTTTCCGGGGTAAGTTCCTACCCCATACCCCTTGCGCATACAACTAAGTCCAAGGAGCTGGGGCCAGGCAAAGGATCTTCTAAGGTTGCAGCCCAGTCCGGGCATGTTTTAGTGAACGAGATTGTTTTCCTTTTTTTTTTGGAAACAAACATCCGGTCCAAGCGCCGTCGGTTGGCCCACAATCGCCGTTGGACGCCTCAGGACGGGCGCCTTAAGTCTCCGTCCGATGCCAGAAACCACTGTGTTCTTTCTTTGTGCCTAAATCTGAGGGCGAGTGCTGGACGACCCTGTTTTTTGGCTCAAAATTCCAACACGTCCTGAGCCCACCCACCCCCCACCTCTTCTCCCAATTGTCCAGTGGGTCCTCTTCTCTGGCTCACAAGGAAACCGCACGCAAAGCAGCTCGGCGACCGGCCACAAACCTCATGCACCAGCATGACAACCCTGCCCCAGTTATACAGGCCGAATTTAAGCGAACTTTCCCATAAAGATACCATGTTGATGTGCAGAGGCATGTAGCCACTCTACTGATAATATTTATAGTACATAGTACGCAGTCCTGTGCGCCACACAAACATGCGGAGAGCCACTGTTGGTTTGTTCTCACGGGTGTTGGCGACTCTTTCAGACAACCTAGTGCCGACCCGATCACACATTTTGCCCCGTAGAAAAGCAAGCAACGCAGTGTGCGATCCCCGCGCATCTCTGGTGACGTTGATCCAGAGAGTTTGGTTCACGTCTTTGGTAGTGATGGAGATGGGCAGGTTTCCCGCGCTATACTTTCCATGTGTTTGCAGCAATGCGTTGTGGCCGGGACTGGTGGGGATTTGTAGTGTTGCATTCGACCACTAATACATGACCGTATTCCGCATCATCACGTAATGGTCCATTCAAGGATTGCGCCATAAATCCAGGAGCATTTCCACAATAGTGCTCTATCCTCTGCTCTATCCTCAGAATTATGCAACAGATATTTCTGAAATGGACAAGAGTATCATGCGTCCTGAGGCAAGTTCCCGTGTCGGTCTGTAAAACAGATGGTGCTGCAATACACACAGCAGGCACAACAGTACCCACAGCATGAAGCCGTTGTACCCATTGCTGCCGCAATTTTGACGAAGTCACATTTGGTGCCCGACCCAGAACTCACCGGGGCAGGGGAGCTCAGCCGCTGTTCCTGCGCTCAGACTTTGAAGTGGGATGGTGCACCCGTTCCTCTGGTTGTCACACTCGCACGGGAGCACGGAAAGGATTCGTTCCAGGGCCCACGGGGGGGGGCGGGACGCCGGGTGGGGGAGGGGGTTCTGGAAAGGAAGTCTGGTGACAATGATACGCGCCTCCACATGATCAGTGCATTGTGGGGAATCATCTTGAGTCACCCCAAAGAGGGTGGGCTTGCGTGGCGACAGCACGCTCTGCCCACCGCCGCGGTGCCCCACCCACAGCACACCCTACGTCCCTCTTTTGTGGCATAACGGGACGTGTGGCTTTGTAGGCCACCAACGAGCCATTTCCTCTGTGCCGTGTGTGCGCTGATCTTTGGGCGCTTGCCCCCGGGCCTTAGCACAGATTTCGTCCGTGGGCTTCAAGCGCAAGCCCGGCCACATTGCACGCATCACATGCCATGGGCCGGGGTTGCGTCTTGTGCAGTGCTTCTCGCCCCCCCATCGACTGGTGTCGCACTGCAGAACGGGCTTGACTCGCCGTGGAACGGGCGGAACACGCCGTCGCCGCAACCGGAACACGCCGTCCTGTCGATCGTGGAGATCCGGCACCGAAGGAGTATGAACCTGCTCAAACCGCAGATCATGCTCGACAAGATTGTGTCGCATGCGCAGGTGCGGGATTGGTGGTTGGGTGCGCTGCCACAGACCCTGGACCCCCCCCCCCACGGCCGCCCTACGGTCCTGGTGTCTGCCCTCAGCAGCGAAGCTGTGGTTCATACACAAACACGCACGCACGCACGCACACTCACACAGGCACCTTCTGGACCCCTGTGCCAGGGCATCAGTAGTGCCGAGGGCATGGGGCTGTGAAGGCCCAAATCACCGTTGTGTTAGGGGTGACGGAGTCATGTGTAAGGCGCTTGTGTGTTGCGCCGGACGGTATTCCACAGGGAAAGGGCAGCCCCAGGGCGTCTTTAGAATGATTCACAACCAACGGGGGGGGGGGGGGGGGCTCCCCCAAAACCGCCTCCCCCCCTCCCCAGACCAAAGTGACCATCGTGGGAAAACACGAAATTTGCAACGGGGAAAATCTTGTCGGGCCATTTTTGGCACACAATTTTTTGGGTCCCAAACCCCCTCCCCCCCCCCCCGCTCAAAAGACGCCCTGGGCAGCCCCCTGTCCTCAGGCTGCGTGAGACGCTTCAAGTCTACCAAAGGCCAGTACCAGGGCCACCCATCGCTCTACCATGACTGTCCATTGATGTGAATGATGTGACTGGGGGCGTACGCAGGGGGGGGGGAGGGGCATAATGGGTCGATAGTTCTCCTCCAGCTCACTTTTCTTCGCCACGTTTTTGTGCCCTGTGCATCGCAGCATTGTGACTTTGTGTTGTGTGTGTTGGGGGGGGGGGGGATCTAGTGCATCATGTGCTGTGCTGTGTGGAGTCCAATATTTCTGTGCCCGGGATGTGAGCACTTGGCAGGGCTCGGCGGGAGAAATTTGGGGGCTGGGCAGCGCATGCCAAGCACCATTCTCAAGTCTGCCTGGCACGCATCCCCCACCCCCGCAGTCGGGCTGAAGGTCCGCGGACTCTCAGCCCGAGTACAGACCCATCGGGAACCCCCTGACCTACGGCACACGCTACGCCTTCGAGAAGCGGCACCAGGGGTACCGTTTTGGGGGGGCGGGGTCCGGTCCCGGGCTGGACCCAACCCCAGCGTTTGTGCGCGGTCGCGCGCGCCAACACTGCGCAAAGCATTTCCTCTCTCGGGGGCTTGTCGCACCGGTTTTGCCGCGCGTTGCAGTTCAACTACACCCCGCGTTTTGCTGCCGGCCTCAATGTGACGCCGATCATCGCAGACGTGTTCTTGGCCGAGAGCGTGTACAACGATGATTTTCAGGTCCGACCCTCCGGCGCCGTCCAAGCGCCTCCGGCCGCACACTTGTGCTTTGTTCCACAGAATTTCGTCCGTTTTCGTGTCTGTCCCACTGTTTTGATGACAAGTGTACGGCCCCCGACAGGGACAAGGAGTTAACCAGCAAGTGCAGACAGGTCACAGTGGACTAATGGGTCAGGGATTGGGGACCATTTGAGCCGCATGGGCACCCAAACTTAGTTACAAAACGGGACGCTGGACTACACAGTCTGCGCCCCCTGGTCAACAACGCAGGCCTGTCCTCCACAGTCCGGGGGCCCCTTGGGGTGCCCTGGGGGGGAATCCTTGGGAGGAAAGCGACCTTAGTCGTGAAAACTTGGAGTAGGGCACACCACCGAATAGATCGGAACAGGTTCACAGTGAAGCGCGGGGCGGGGGGTTCAGTACAGTTCCGGACCCCAACCGCCGCGGCGTGGGCAGGGGGGGAGAGGCAGAAGGAAGGGGGCGAGGGGGGGCTATATCTTCGGCTTTTGGAAGCATTTTTGCAATTCCCTGTGTTATTCTGGGCAGGTTTGGTGCACATACGCCAGTCCGGGGGTACAATCTCCTTTCGACATTCGCCACAGAAGGGGAATCGGGGGGAAATGGGGGAATACGGGGGGGAATTCTGTGCCCCGGTCCACAGAGGCCAACAAATGCGCCCCAGTCGGTTGTTCTTCATTGTTCACCGTTGGTGTGGGTTGGGGGGGGGGGCTGAGGGGGGGGGGGTCTCCGGCCCGACACCCAAGCCCCCCGCCGTGCCACGAAGGTCTCGCACAAACACTCGGCAGCAAAGAAGTGATTTCACGTCCTTATCTCAGGCCATCATCAACCAGCTCCTGTCCAATCTGCCCACCAGCGCCTTCCTGGCGCAAGAGCGGGTGCCCGACCACCTGGTCGACATGCCGTACCGGGACGTGTTCGCGCACCTCGCCCGGCACAACATGGTGGCCCTCGGGCTCTACCGGTACCACGGGGCCGAGAACCTGCCCTTCGTCTACACGAACCCCCCGCAGGACACGGTCGTACAGCAGGAGGACATGGTGTTCGTGGTCCGGCGGGGGCAGCCCTCCCTCTGAGTGCGGGGCTGCGGCGCCGAGGCGCGCTGCAGGGGCTGGACGTCGTGTTGACGTCATTGTTTGTGTGGGGACCCAAGTCCAAGTCGCTCTGTGCATCCCCCGCCACGCCCCGAGATTTCGCGGGGCACCCCACCAGTCTTTCCGAGATAGCCCCCCCTAATCAAGACTGAATATTGGGACCGAGCTGGTGGGGGAGGGAACATCAGCTATGACTGGTGAGGGACATCAAGAATGATTCACACCTTGATGGCTCTTGACAAAGTGAAATCAGTTTGCAAGTGATCCCCTTCACCACGAGGCCGACTTTCAAGACTTTTTGGACTTCTGAGGGGCCAAAATGCCCCAAAATGGGTTCAAAATGGGCTCATTTCACCCGTTTGTGCACCCCAAATGGTCTCGGATGAGGTTCGGAAAAATGCGTTTTTGACCCATTTTTGACCCATTTTTGGTCCCAAAACAGCCCATTTTCAAGGCATTTTGGGATTGGGCCACCACAAGCTCAAAACGGTCCAAAAACACTTGTTTTAGCGTTGCACATGGTCTAGGATCATTTTTGAGAAAAGTCATCTTTTTGCCCCTACTGGACCTTGTTGACCCATTTGGGCACCCACCTGTTTGGGCTTGAGCTTGCAGCTTGCCGCAGCCTAGTGGGCCTAGGTATTTGGGTCTAGGCGTCCGTTTGGGCAATTCTGAGGGGTGGAAACCACAAAAAGTGGGGGGTTGCGGGTGGAGTAGGTGCCCTCGGAATCGCATTTTGAGCCATGTAGCCCAAGATATGGCCTATTCTTGGTTTGTGGCTGTCGGCATTTGGAGCTTCTGGGGGCCTTTTTGGGCGCCTTTTTGGGCCGTTTCCGGGACATATCATGGAGTTAGAGGGCCGCAAAGAGCTTGTTGACACGGGGAAGTCAAGCTGCACGTGCAGTGTACCCACCGTTTCCCTTTGTTTGGCCGTTTTGAATGTGTTCCAAGGCTTTTTTGGCCCAAAAATGGCTGTTTTTGGCCCTAAATTGCAGTTTTTGAAACTTGGGTCCGCCACTTGCGAATCCCGTTCCCGGCCGCCACCGTTGAGTTTCTTGCTCAAACTTTGTGTGATTGTACTTCACACCCATAGGTATCATCCACCAAAATTTCACCCGAATCTGCAGCACCACGACGGAGTTCTGTTTTTGGCCCATTTCGCGCGTGCTGCTTGCTTGCTGCTTGCTTGCTTGCTGCTTGCTTGCTTGCTTGCTGCTAAACCTGGTAGGTCCACCCTAGACACTAAAAAGGGTTATAAAACCAAGACTGGTTCCACCAGCTCGGTGACCCTAATCAAGACTGAATATTGGGACCGAGCTGGTGGGGGAGGGAACATCAGCTATGACTGGTGAGGGACATCAAGAATGATTCACACATTGATGGCTCTTGACAAAGTGGAATCGGCTTGCAAGTGAACCCCATCACCACGAGGCCCACTTTCAAGGCTTTTTGGACTTCTGAGGGGCCAAAATACCCCAAAATGGGCTCAAAATGGGCTCATTTCACCCGTTTGTGCACCCCAAATGGTTTGGGATGAGGTTTGGAAAAATGCGTTTTTGACCCATTTTTGACCCATTTTTGGTCCCAAAAGAGCCCATTTCCAAGGCATTTTGGGATTTTCGGAAGACCAAAATGCGCCACCACAAGCTCAAAACAGTCCAAAAACACTTGTTTTAGCGTTGCACATGGTCTAGGATCATTTTCGAGAAAAGTCATCTTTTTGCCCCTACTGGGCCCTGTTGACCCATTTGGGCACCCACCTGTTTGGGCTTGAGCTTGCAGCTTGCCGCAGCCTAGTGGGCCTAGGTATTTGGGTCTAGGCGTCCGTTTGGGCAATTCTGAGGGGTGGAAACCACAAAAAGTGGGGGGTTGCGGGTGGAGTAGGTGCCCTCGGAATCGCATTTTGAGCCATGTAGCCAAAGATATGGCCTATTCTTGGTTTGTGGCTGTCGGCATTTGGAGCTTCTGGGGGCCTTTTTGGGCCGTTTCTGGGACATATCATGGAGTTAGAGGGCCGCAAAGAGCTCGTTGACATGGGGAAGTCAAGCTGCATGTGGAGTGTACCCACCGTTTCCCTTTGTTTGGCCGTTTTGAATGTGTTCCAGGGCTTTTTAAGCCCAAAAATGGCTGTTTTTGGCCCTAAATTGCAGTTTTTGAAACTGAGGTCCGCCACTTGCGAATCCCGTTCCCGGCCGCCACCGTTGAGTTTCTTGCTCAAACTTTGTGTGATTGTACTTCACACCCATAGGTATCATCCACCAAAATTTCACCCGAATCCGAAGCACCACGACGGAGTTCTGATTTTGGCCCATTTCGCGTGTGCTGCTTGCTTGCTGCTTGCTGCTTGCTGCTTGCTTGCTAAACCTGGTAGGTCCACCCTAGACACTAAAAAGGGTTATAAAACCAAGACTGGTTCCACCAGCTCGGTGACCCTAACCCTAATCAAGACTGAATATTGGGACCGAGCTGGTGGGGGAGGGAACATCAGCTATGAGTGGTGAGGGACATCAAGAATGATTCACACATTGATGGCTCTTGACAAAGTGAAATCAGCTTGCATGTGAACCCCATCACCACGAGGCCCACTTTCAAGGCTTTTTGGACTTGTGAGGGGCCAACATGCTCCAAAATGGGCTCAAAATGGGCTCATTTCACCCGTTTCTGCAACCCAAATGGTTTGGGATGAGGTTTGGAAAAATGCGTTTTTGACCCATTTTTGACCCATTTTTGGTCCCAAAACAGCCCATTTTCAGGGCATTTTGGGATTTTCGGAAGACCAAAATGCGCCACCACAAGCTCAAAACGGTCCAAAAACACTTGTTTTAGCGTCGGACATGGTCTAGGATCATTTTCGAGAAAAGTCATCTTTTTGCCCCTACTGGGCCCTGTTGACCCATTTGGGCACCCACCTGTTTGGGCTTGAGCTTGCAGCTTGCCGCAGCCTAGTGGGCCTAGGTATTTGGGTCTAGGCGTCCATTTGGGCAATTCTGAGGGGTGGAAACCACAAAAAGTGGGGGGTTGCGGGTGGAGTAGGTGCCCTCGGAATCGCATTTTGAGCCATGTAGCCAAAGATATGGCCTATTCTTGGTTTGTGGCTGTCGGCATTTGGAGCTTCTGGGGGCCTTTTTGGGCCGTTTCTGGGACATATCATGGAGTTAGAGGGCCGCAAAGAGCTCGTTGACATGGGGAAGTCAAGCTGCATGTGGAGTGTACCCACCGTTTCCCTTTGTTTGGCCGTTTTGAATGTGTTCCAATGCTTTTTTGGCCCAAAAATGGCTGTTTTTGGCCGTAAAATGCAGTTTTTGAAACTGAGGTCCGCCACTTGCGAATCCCGTTCCCGGCCGCCACCGTTGAGTTTCTTGCTCAAACTTTGTGTGATTGTACTTCACACCCATAGGTATCATCCACCAAAATTTCACCCGAATCCGAAGCACCACGACGGAATTCTGATTTTTAGCCATTTCGCGCGTGCTGCTTGCTGCTTGCTTGCTTGCTTGCTTGCTTGCTTGCTGCTGCTAAACCTGTTAGGTCCACCCTAGACCCTAAAGAGGGTTATAAAACCAAGACTGGTTCCACCAGCTCGGTGACCCTAATCAAGACTGAATATTGGGACCGAGCTGGTGGGGGAAGGAACATTAGATATGAATGGTGAGGGACACCAATGAGTCACACATTGACGGCCGTTGACAAAGTGGAATCAGCTTGCAAGTGGTCCCCTTCACCACAAGGCCCACTTTCAAGGCTTTTGTGGACTTGTGAGGGGCCAAAATGCCCCAAAATGGCCTCAAAATGGGCTCATTTCACCCGTTTGGCCACCCCAAATGGTGTAGGATGAGGTTTGGAAAAATGCGTTTTTGACCCATTATTGACCCATTTTTGGTCCCAAAATAGCGCATCTTCAAGGCATTTTGGGATTTTCGGAGGACCAAAATGGCCCACCACAAGCTCAAAACGGTCCAAAAACACTTGTTTTAGCATCACACATGGTCTACGATCATTTTTGAGAAAAGTCATCTTTTTGCCCCTATTGGACCCTGCTGACCCATTTGGGCACCCACTTGTTTGGGCTTGAGCTTGCAGCTTGCCGCAGCCTAGTGGGCCTAGGTACGGGGGTCTAGGCGTCCATTTGGGCAATTCTGAGGGGTGGAAACCACAAAACACGGGGGGTTGCGGGTGGAGTAGGTGCCCTCAGAATCGCATTTTGAGCCATGTAGCCAAAGATATGGCATATTCTTGGTTTCTGGCTGCCGCCAGCCAATCTGCACAAAATTTGGGGCTTCTGGGGGCCTTTTTGGCCGTTTCCGGGACATATGGTGGAGTTAGAGGGCCGCAAAGGACTCGTTGACATGGAAAGTCAAGCCGCACATGGAGTGTACCCACCGTTTCCCTTTGTTTGGCCGTTTTGAAAGGGTTCTAGGGCTGTTTTGGCCCAAAAATGGCTGTTTTTGACCCTAAATTGCAGTTTTTGAAACTGAGGTCCGCCACTTGCGACACCCGTTCCCGGCCGCCACCGTTGAGTTTCTGGCTCATACTTGGTGTGGTTGTCCCTCACACCCATAGGTATCATCCACCAAAATTTCAGCCGAATCCGAAGCACCACGACGGAGTTCTGATTTTTACCCATTTCGCGCGTGCTGCTTGCTGCTTGCTGCTTGCTGCTGCTGCTGCTGCTTGCTGCTTGCTTGCTAAACCTGGTAGGTCCACCCTAGACCCTAAAAAGGGTTATAAAACCAAGACTGGTTCCACCAGCTCGGTGACCCTAACCCTAACCGCCCCCCGCCAACACCAGATCCCGCGTGTACCGCACGACACAAAACAGCTCTGACGACATGTCCTGCCCAGCACTCGGCAACAGGTGTGCGGCACCTGCCGGCAGCCCAACGAGCAGTGTATGACGCCGCTGGTGCCGGAGGTGGCCCGCCACAAAAGGTGGGCACAAAGCACACGCATCAATCCCATCCTCCCCACCGTCTTGTGCCAGACCAATATGAGTTGGCGCTCCCCTGCGATGGTACTCAAGATAACCCTCTTTTTTTTCCCGTCTTTTTCTGTCATTTTCCTTCATGTGTTTCACTCACTTGTTTTGTCATCCCTTCGCTGCCGGACCAACAAACACCCTGGGCCAAGGGGCGATTATACAAGGAAAACCCAGGCCGATGGTGCCCTCACGAGCAGTTCCTACGCGCCCTGATTGGCTTTGCATATTCGCTGCAGTCTTTCGGGGAACTTCGGCTCGCCATGAACGCTTGTGGCCAGGCCGCTTTGGTGCAACGCTCTTCGGCGGGGGACCGCCACGCCCCAAACAAAACCATCGTAATCAAAATTTAGAGCTGTCTAATTCGATGATCGCGAAGACCCGCTTTTGCAAAGACGCATCCAGCGCCACGCCCGAAGCACCCCTTCCCTGGCCCACAAGTCACTGGCCATGGCTGAGGATCAGTGCCCGCCGACGCGCTCGCCGTGTGTCCGCCCATCGCATCGGTTTTAGGTCCGGGCCCTCGACCCTCGGGTCTTTGAGAGAGTTCGGAGGCAGCGGCTGTACTCCCGCCGGCGCCGATCGAGTCAGGGTTCGGTCGTGGGTGGAGCAGATTTGTGCTCTCACCTCTCGACCGACCCGCCGAGTGTACGCTTGAGTGGCTTTATCGGAGTCCGTAGGCCATTGTCAGAGTTGGTGTTCTCGTTGGAGGGAGGTATCCCTCCCGTTCCCCTAACACTATCACAGGCAGTGCACTCGCCTCTCGACCGACCCGCGTCTCTCCGGGACTGGAGGGGGACCGGCCGGTCACCGACGACGGTTGGACGGCGACCATTGGCAGAACCGGCGATATCTTGAGGCTGCTCGGTGAATCCCGGTGCTGACCGACGCCGGTTCTGTCGGGGGTGGCGGACCGCCAGCCGTCTCTTACAGTGAGGGCAGACTTGGGGACAGTCTTCAGACCAAAAAGCGAGCTCCGGTCCACTCGTGCACTCGTATTTGGGCAGGTGTCCGGTGAATAATCCAATGCTCCGTCGCGCATCTCCGCGAGTTGGGCCACTGTGCTCATCGGCACTTCCGCGGGTACGCACAGGTTTGGGTTTGCAGGAATTGTTTGGATTGCGTGTCCACAGCCGCAGGGGAAGAGCATTGTTGGTGGGTGAAGGGGGGGATTGCGGTCCCTTTGGTCGCAAGTGCTGCTGCTGCAGAAGCCCGCTTCCATACCCAGTCCTGCTGGTCTGGGGGCAGGGGGCGCGCACCCATCGGCCGTCCGCTGGTGCTGCCAGGCACCGATACCTACGCATTCTGTGTGCCCCCGATCTTCTCTGAGACGATGCCAGGGGTCGCGCCGTCCTTCGCCAGCACACCAGGGCCCAGGTCCAGGATGTTGTATGGGCGTGTGCCCCCTCTCCGTCTCCAACAGCTCCCACCCTGTGGGGCTCGGATTGAGGATTGTGAGAAGGGGGGGGGGGGTAGAGCCCCCTGGCTGGACCCCGCCACACACACCAAAAGGGGCTCCATGGGCCAGACCCTCTGAACCCCCCTCCACGATAGCCCGGGGGTGACCAGGACCTCAAATTTCAGCGCGACAGTGGGGTTCGGCAGCATTATTATTGTCTGGGATCCAATGAAACGAATTGGAGCATTTAGACCTGACCCCATAGATATTTCTCCGGATGTTGTGATTGGTCACGATCAATTGAGCCCCTAATCCGGACACCCGCCCCCCATGTTGGGGGGCTGTATTGACGCCCACACACAAACACTGCAATTGTTAGTCCGGGATTGTGTCGGAGTCCCAGTGCCAGGCCTTCGACACTCCCCTGTGTCCTCTGAGTTGAAGGCAAGAATGAATTGGCGGGGGTGGGAGCTGGAGGGTCCAGCCACATTGGCAAATGATTGGGGACCCGCAGGTGGATCATTTCGGTTGGTGTGCAGCCTTGTTGGTGCTGGTTGTGCTGTGGTTTAATGCTCTAGTGCTCTAGTCGGTTTGGTTTGGTGCTCTCCACCTTTTCCTGCTTGTGCGTTAGCATTTGATTTGTCTTGGTAATGGCTCCCTACCGCTAAATTTTTGCATATAAACGTGGCTGTAATACGAAAGCAGCCCCTGCTCAGGCTCCTTGGGTTTTAAATTTTGTTAATCGCTGTTGTCACTGGCTCCCTCCTCTAGCAAGTGTAGTGCCTCCCCCATCCAACAGTTAGGCTTCTGGGATGCGCAGCAGTGTGCATCTACTCAGCCCAGCCCAGCCCAGCCTGCGTCTTTTTGGCTGCGGACATGCTCTGCACAAGCCTTTTCAGCGCCCTCCGGTGCCCGTGGGTGTGTTTGTGTGTGTGCAGCTGCAACAACACACTCAAATCACGGAGCGGGACTACAGCAGGCCCAAGCGTTCTTGAACAGTAGGTACAGCAGGCATTGTTCCCAATTGTCTCTTAGGTCAAGACAGCAGTGTGTGCCCAGTGCCAAATGCTAAATGCCCCATCGCAGTGGGCTTGATTCAATCTCTCAGCTAGTTCACATGTCGTGACATGGCACTGTCTTGCCTGCCATCACAGACCAGCACCTCTTCTCCACATCTTCTCCACCTCCGCTTCCCACCGTCTCCAGATGAGCAATCTGTACATCAGACAGGTCCGGTCTGGCTGCCCCTCCCCCCCCCTGCACCTCCCACAAAGCATCAACAGCCACCTGCCCAAACACTCTGCAGTCAGAGCGAAGGGGGAACGGGCATGAAATTAGCACAATCTTGCTCAAACTGTGAGGTCCATAACAAACTGCAGCAAACAATCATTCATTGTTCTTGTGCCCCACTGCCAGGCTCAAAAACTTTCTTTTTGTGGTCCAAGGTGAGCTGGGGTACCCTGTTCATCATATGGCACTCGAGACAACGTCTCGGAATCAAGGTTCAGAGCTGTCTGGTGCTACGATGATCCCACGAATGACTGTGGTAGCCACTGACTCACTGCCACATGCCCACGATGTAGTGTCCATGTTCTGGCACAAGAGAAAGCTCTTTGCAACTTGTTGAGGGCTACAGATCCCATTCACACCTGGTCAGCACTTTCCTCATTTAAATTTACCCATACATTGCACCAGCCACCGCAGAGCAGCACAACAGACATATTCCACATTTCCCAACCATGACCAGCCATATTTTGCATCGTGCGGGACCTTGCCCTTTACCTGAAAGCGATGAAGCCAAACTAAAGATCCGTGAAACCACCAAGGTTTGTCTATCAAGACGCCCTCCTGCGGGCATATATAAAGACATTTAGAGGCATGTATATTCATGGTGCCCGTAGAGCACCAGTCAAGCCATGATCACCTCAAGGACAGTCTTCCGTTGCGGGAGCGCCTTTGAGTGGGAGATAGGAGTGAGGGTGCGAGTTCAAATGTCCACTGCAGCACACAGTTGCTAGAGGACCGACATGCCCTTGACTGTGGACCGTTGCCCATGCAGAGTTCAAATGCTTCATGACCCTGTGAGCTCTTGTCATCAGCTGCTTGCAGCATTTGATTGTGTTGGACTGTATTGGTTTACATGTGCATAGAAAGATGCCCCTGGGAATGCGAACCCCTGTAGCGGGAGTGTTTCCTCGGGTCCACGTCTGTATCCTGTAGCTTGCAGGTGTCTAGTACCCTCCTCCTTTCAGTGCCCTCCTCGGCTGCAGAGTTAATGTGCTGGTGGCACAGCATCCCAACCAACCCATGAAACATGGCAAAGTAGAGGCACCATGCCACCGGGGTCGAGTCACCTCATCCATTGCCATCCTGTGTCCATCAGCTGCGCCGAACAGAATTTTGGAGCTCAATCAGCGTTTGCCCTCCTTCCAATGCCCAGTCAATCGCTCATGCAGGACTGAGGTGTGTGGTGCCATGCAAGTGTGCCGTTGATTCCCGCCACACCTCAATGCCCTTCGTGCACTGTGCATGCATATGTGGTGTTTTCATAGACAAATCTTTTGCAGCATTGTTATATGAGTGGCGTGCGGGATACAATTTTATGCAAGTGTCGAATAACGATGTGGAGAGGCAAAAGCAACACAAAGATGCGAACATGGGAAAACCAGACACCAACAGTAAGAGGCCAACAACCCTGGTGCAGAAGCAGGTGGTGCATACTAAAAAACCCCCGTGTTGATACTAAAAAACCCCGCTTTTGTACTAAAAAACCCCCCACTCTAAAATGCACTAAAAAAACCCCTGTCTTATACTAAAAAACCCCCGGGGGGTTTTTGAGTATAACTGGGGGTTTTTGGGCGGGGGGTTTTTTAGTACATTTCGGGGGGGGCTTTTAGTACATTTTGGGGGGTCTTTTAGTACATTTCGGGGGGTTTTTTAGTACATTTCGGGGGGGGTTTTTTAGTGCATTTCGGGGTTTTTTTTAGTACATTTCATTTTAATACATTATATGCTTACAGAGTCAGTGATCAGTATTCCTTGTCAGATCTGCTACTGGACTTCTGTGGGGCCATTATGTGAAGGGACAGAAGAATTGTACAATCGAATGTCAGTGGTGTGGTGCATTTCAGCTTTAGTACATGCTTACGTGCTGTTTTGCATTCATATTGCCTGAGGGATGTGGCAGTTTCCTTTGGGGGGGGGGGGGGGGATGCTGTGGAGGGCTGAGCTTGGGCCCGAAGAAAAGAAGCAACTCAAGAATTCGCCGAGGGCACACTGCAGGGGGGGGGGGTAGATATGCAGTATCGCAGCAATGTGGGAGCACACGGTACCATAAAGGAGGAAGCAGCAAGTAGCTGCAAAGGACAGTTTTCACCCCCAAAGAACGTGGGTAAGGGTGTGCGGGGTTGGCAGGGTTTGAGACATGGTAAAGGGGGCTTCTCCTGCTTGGCGGACGTAAATTTTTTCAAGGGAATGCCATGCACGCAGTGCAAAGTTTTGGAGTTCGGCAAATACTCGAACCCTAGTTTTGGCCCCTTTTCACAAGTTTTTGGTTCCGTACCAGGGTTTTTTTGGCTTCCCAAGCATTTGGGATGTGGCATATTTGAATTGTCAACCATTTCCCCCTAGAAGAGGCCCATCGACAAAGTGTACACAGTCGACACGACCCGGATCTCGACGTCGTCATTGTTGACACTGCAGCGAGCCTCGTATCCGTAGAGGCGGTTAGATTCGCCCTGCAGAGTACTCTTCCGGACAGATAGTACGTGCACCAAAACCTTGGTCGACTTCAAGGTGATTCTCGAACCGAGATGCTCAAGATCATCGATCGGTATGGCCACGTCCACAACTGCAAAGAAGTCCACGTGGTCATCGTCGCTCGAAGGCTCTCGATCTCCCTGCAGAGATGTACTCCCTGCAGAGATTTTGAGATGCATACTCATGTCCAGCGAGAAGATCCTGCCTGCCGCGGCCGCCATCTTGTACACGTCCCTCTCTGATGACGGAACCGCTTGCGCTTGCACTGCCACCTGTGAGGCCACTTGTTCTTGGTACACCCAGGCCATATCCTTCACGGTGGATCCCGGTCCCAGCGCCGCGCTCCACATCTCCACCGCGCCGTCTACCAGGCTACTTTCCCGCAATGCCGTTCTCGTAAGACCTCCGAACTCGCTTTCCCCCGGGCATCCCACCGGATGCTCAAGTACTCTTCCTTCTCTGGTACATGGCGCACTCGGTATCGCGGAGCCACCTCGTCCTGCCGGCGTAGCTGCCGCACCACGAACTCTTCCGTCACTCCCGTCGTGGTTGGCATTGGCAAGGTTGTCCCAGTCCGAAGCTCATTAATGTGTACCAATGCCAGCGCGCATACCACGGTCCCCAGGCAGGGTCGGTCTTCTGTCATGGCGGCTGCTTGACGGGTATCTGTCTGTCATTGACTGTGACGGAGAGTGCCGTGATGGTGATCGTTGTCATCGACTGCTTGGTGCTTCTGACGAGTCCCTCCCGCTCCGAGGGATAGGGCCTAAGGACAAAGCAGTTAACAACTACTCACAGACTACAGCAGAGTTCTTGAGATGCATACTCATGTCCGGCGAGAAGAGGCATCAGCAAGCAACCATTTTGGATGGTTCAGGCCTACGGCTTGGCCACCCCTATCCCCTGTCGGCGACCAGACGGGTTGGCATTAACAAGGTTGTCCAAGTCCGAAGCTCATTACTGTGTACCAACCCACCCAGATTTTTGGCAAACCCCAAACCCACAAATGCTATTGGACATTCACCCACCCAACTACCACAGGCAAAATGCCTCACCAAAGGCAAAATGCCTTGACCAGGCGCCGACCCAAAATCCTCCACAATGGCCTACCCTACGTAGAAGCCACCCAGCCTAAAATTCTCACAGACCCTCCCTAGGGTAGGACACACACTAAAAAAGCGCTACAGTGTTTGCTCGCTGGTGGCGAGTCGACACCAGGACCGCACAGTTCTTCTTCGACGATGCTGTTGGTTACAACTACAACCAGAAGTATCGATGGACACCTGGCCAACCCTATGGTATTGACACCTTTTAGTCTTCCCCCTAGTAAACAGGTGACAGGTATTCTTGGGTGAGTATCCTAGCCTCTGCGTGCACAATATGCACGCAATTCGCACGCAGTGCAAACACTTAGCCTAAGTGATGAAAAGGGGGGTTTTTTTAGTACAAAAGGGGGGTTTTTTAGTACAAAGTGGGGGGTTTTTTAGTACAAAGCGGGGGGATTTTTTAGTACAAAACGGGGGGTTTTTTGGTACAAAAGGGGGGTTTTTGTTAGTACAATAAGGGGGGTTTTTTTGTACGAAACGGGGGGTTTTTTAGTATATCTCGGGGGGGGTTTCGTATTCACCACAGAAGCAGGGGCACAATTGGGGCTGGAAGAGGCTCACTATATGCTGATACATGCCATGCTTTGCCTAGGGCAAATGAGTATTTGGGCCAAGTAAAAGGGCTCTACAGACCAAGAAGTAGGGGCCACATTGACCCCCACATTGGTCCCCCCCCCCAAGGGGGGGGGACTGTCACTTGGCCCATGAGCAATAAGAAATCAATAGGGAAACACAGGCGCTGAAGAAAAGTTTTAATACCTAGCGTCGTATCCATTCGGCCTTTGTAGTTGTGGCTTGACAAACATATTAATAGCAGCAGTAGCAGCAGCAGCAGCAGCAACAGCAACAACATACCCAACAACCACAACCATACATCTATCTGATACGAATGATTGGTCGGTTGCCCCCCCCTGCTCGGAGGTCCAAACCAAATCTTATGGAAATTGATAGAGAAGGGCTACAAGGGGGTTTCAGGGGTGCAGGGAGACAGGGGGGTTTCTTGGGCACTCATCTCGCATTCACCACGGAAACGGCGGTCAGACGCAACAGGGTCGCCGTGTTGAGACAGGGCCGCACTGTCGCAGGGAGACGTAAGCACGTCTGGCACTAGGTGTAGGCTTTTAGAGGAGGACTGATCCTAGGAATTATTGTTACGTCCACAACGGCACACCAACCATTTTCACTGCCAGATCTTGCCCCCAACCGCTTTTCCAACCAACAACAAACCTTTGGCAACCATTGTTGAAAACCCCCTTCCGCCTCTTGCCCCCTGAAGCGCAAATATTTTGGCATAGCAATGGGGAGTCGCCGCCGCATCAACTGCTTCTCACAGCGCCAAGCAAACCAGCATCAACATTTTTGTGAATGACATCTGACCTATGACAACCTTCCCGAGAAGCCAAACTCCCAACTCATTTGAGGCTTGAGGGTGCGGATAGCCTCTACTGGCATGCCCTACAAAGCCGCAAGGTGATGGACAGCAGTTGTTACATTTGATCTTTAGTTCACATGTGCCTTGGGCACAAACTAGACAGGCGAGAAACCGGACTGGAGGAACCACTTGCCAGCTGAGTGGGATTGGTTGTGTATTCAGCAGCCACAAAATGTTCCACCCATACCCATACCTTGAGGTCCCAATAATGTTGGGATGTAATTCACCAATTTCACCCACACAGTCACTTCAATAGAAAGTAAGCAAGGTTGCAGCTCCTAGCCGGGGAGCCAGAGAGCCTACCCCAACCTTAATCAATCAAGTCAATCAATGCAGTGCTCACACATCGCCGCTTTTGCTGCTCAATCTGGACATTCGGTAGTGTGCCACCACAACCGAATAACCTCCTCCATACACTACCACATCCGATTTGGCAAACGCACGCGCGTTCATATGCGCACGGTGGAGCGGCATGGCCGCGCGGGAACGGAAGTTTCATAACTCCATACCGTACAGAGGCTCTGGCCTAGGTGAGGGCAAGAAGCAGGGGGTGCCCACTTACCCGCCTGAAGCGGAGATGAAGTACCCCACAATGCCAGCCGGCCCGGAGACCCATTCAGGCCTCTATAATATGGCATCCCCCCCCTCCTTCTCCTGAAAACGTACACACACACATGTTCTTTGGCCTCAAAGTACTTGATCAGGCACACTTCCTCACCTCGTTCTTGCTGCCTGCAAAGCAATGGTATGAACAGAATAAAATCCCCTGTGCCGCTTTTGAACTTGACCTAGATAGGATGTTCCCAAATATCAGGAGAGAACGGGTGCCCCTGGCATATGAGGACCTGTGCAAAAGATACCTAGACCTGGTTGGACCCCGTTGGGATACCAGTGCAGTTTTTGTGTCCATTGCAAAGGGGGGATCCAGAGATATGGATTGCGTCGGGCAGCGAGACTCTCGCTATCTTTTTGTACCCCCCCCCCCTTGTCGTTCCCCACCCCTTGTCGTTCCCCGGGGGGGGCTGGGGGACCGTCACTTGGTCAACCCAAAATTTTTCGTTGCGGCTCATTGTGTTGTTGTGTGGGTGCCTGTGTTGTGGGGCACTACCACTTGCATCCCTTGCACTCATGGCAGGACAGGAAGGCAAAACCACCACCCAAGAGTGCTGCCCAAAGCATTCCAGTGGAAAGTGGTGAGCATGTGCAAGAGTTCAAGGTGAAGTGGAGCAGGACCAAGAAATTTTACACCGAGCCGGTCAAGGAGTAGGTCTCCGTACATTGGCAGCCCTTTGAACGCATCCTATGCTGAATTCTTTTGTTTTATGCTGCAATTTTTGTGCCTGCAAATGTGCCTGTAATCCCGTGTGTGTGGTCCCCCAGGGGGGGGTGGGGGACCGTCACTTGGTGACCATCCCCCAGGGGGTGGTGGGGGACCGTCTTCCCTGGGGTGGGGAACGACAAGGGGGGGGGGGGGTATTAACACTGGATGAGTTGCACCAGGCAGTCGCCATGAACCTGCACCTCAATGACATTTTTGGGTTGGGACGAACCCTGCTTGAAGAGTGGACAGGTGTCAGCTGAAAGACAAATATAAACAACACACTCCACTGCAACCTGAGTGCTTAGTGAGCCGAGCAGTGGGTTGGCAAATGAGTTGAAATGTCAAAATTCAACAATCAAAATTCAAGTGAAAATCAGCTATACAATAGTCATGCGTATCCCAGAGCCTTGGGCGACCTATAGCAACTGACTGGCCATGAATTCTGCATAGTATGCGCCGGTAAGTGGTTGGTCGGGAGTGATGTCCATCCCCCCCTGGGGGGGGGGGGGTCACTTGGCGATCCTCCCCCCAGAACCGTCGTCCCTGGGGGCAGTGTAAATGGCACATTTGAATTAGAATGCCAAACGTCTTTATCGAAACACATGGTGAAATGCAAAGGATCAAGTGAATTGCATGAGAAGAGGGATGGAAAAGATTAGGCCCTACAAATATTTGCAATTCTCAGCATGGCCCGTGTTTTGGATCGTTGTCATGAATGTAGTAGTGGTCCCCTATATTAGCCCACCCAACTGACTACATTCATTGCCAATCACCCTCATTGTTCTGCACTACTAATCTGTGCAGGGTTCTCTTTTGGCGCACCGCAAGCTGCAGGGGAAGAGCGCTCTTTGTTCCCTGCTGTTCAATGGCGTCCCACCAGGGTTGGAGCGAACATCTCCGCCCTCAGGCAGCAGATGCCAGACCACCCAAGAGGAGGCGTTTGACTGTGGAGGAAGACGAAGCGGAGGAAGAGGAAGTGGAGGAAGAGGAAGCGGAGGAAGAGGAACTGGAGGAAGAGGAAGTGTTCTTGGGCTATTTACCAACACAGACACTGGAAGAGGATGCCCAAGTTCCCCAGGACCTGCAGCTCATTCCCATTACACCTGCCAATTTTCCATGTGTTGAGGCTGCGCCTGCGCTGGCCCGCATTGCCTTGCCAGACCAGACCTACCACCTGCTCCTGACCCCGCCGGATGTGGAGCAGTACTGCTTTTCTGCGAGAAGGCGAAAAAGAGCAACGCAACGAAAGGCTCTGGCACCTTGGGAAGGACTGCATGAGTTGCTCAAGCAGAATGTGATCGCTTTGAAGGCGCGCGTGCACGGCAACAACATCAGAGTTGGGGTGTATCTGAGGAGCACGTACCGAGGGAATGGGGATTGCAAAGATTTCTTCTGTGACGCAAGTATGATGGGCAATACATCATGCGACAGATCATTTTTGTGCTCGCTCCTGCAGGACGTGATCGAGTGGATCTGTGAGGACGCAGCCAATGACCTCCCGGAGTCTGTGGCTGCATTGTTTGGGGCATCTTTGCGGGTCACAGGCTTTTACATGCATTTGCACGAAGACCACACGAAACAGGAAATCGAAGGCTCTGCACCTTGGTTGGACGATCCTCTGCCTCTCCCCACACAACCTTTCTACACACCGGGGTGGCCTGGCCTGACCGAGTACCAGCAGAAATCTATTGCTTGGATGCTCTGGCGTGAGCGACAAGGGGGCAGCGACGTGGTGAGCCCTGTCTGGACCCCGCTTCCACATAACCCAGAGGTTTTGTATAATCGGACGACAGGCAAGCTGGCGTGCAAGTGTGACTATGATCAGTATGAAGACAAGGCTGCAGATATCTGTGGGGGAATTCTGGCTGATGCCCCGGGCCTTGGCAAGACATGTATGGTGTTGACAGTGGTTGCACTGACCAAGCATTTTCGGCGCGCCTCTGCCTGGGCTGAGTCGGGCAGTGACAGCAACAGTGGTGCCCTGCCCCAGAAGGGGATCCGTGTGGTGCTGAAGAAGAAGGAGCAGAAAGAGGAGGAGGAGGAGGAGGAGGAGCCGAATGGATCGTCCCTCATTTGTGTTGGATGCAGGGGCCGTCATCCCATTGCTGATAGCTGTGCCGCTCCAATGCATCCCCCTTCCTTGCCATTTATGTGCAAGACGTGTTGTCCCGAGAACCAAAACTCCAAACCAAACCAAACCCCAAGGGCAACGATTATCGTCGTCCCTGAGTCGCTCCTCATGCACTGGGTTGATGAGATCAGAAAAGTTTTGCAACCAGGATCGTTGAAAGCAGTTGTGTACCCTGTTGCCGATCAGGAAGTCCTGGCGGAAGCGGATGAAAATTTGTTCATGTGGAGCTTTGGTCAGCAACATGTCATGCGAGAGAACCGAGCGACCATTGTAAACGGTTGCCATGGAAATGATGGTGTACGCTGGCACTTCGAGCCACGACTTTTGGCACGAATGGACCTTGTGCTTACGACTTTAGAGACTCTGCACCGTGAGTCCAGGGTGCAATCGCCACTGAACGAAGAACACTTGTGGTGGCGTGTTGTGTTGGATGAGAGCCAGGACTGTAAAAAGTTTTCCTTTGCGAAGTTGATGTCAATTTGTAGCAAACTGCAGGCGGTATGCAGATGGGCAGTGAGTGGCACCCCACTCACTGATGGAAGCTTGCTTCGGGGAGAAACCGGGCAGTTGCAACTGCTGCAGGTGCCTCCCTTTTTCAAGCACGAACAGTGGTGGTGCAAAGCCATTGCTGACCCTTGCAAACAAGGAGACCGCAGGGCGCAGTACCAGTTTGTGACACTGTTCAGCCGGATCATGCGGCGCACTTGTCGTAACCTGCTGACAGAACAAGCCATGGGCATTAAGGAGCTGAAGGAGCACTCCCATTCAGTACCTTTCACACCCTTGGAGCATGATTATTACCAAATAGAGCATGCCAAGTTTGCTACGCTGGTAAGAAACTGCCAGCAGAAGGGTGATAAATGCAGCTTGGCTGCCGTCAAACGGCTCAGCAATTGCCTCATGAAGCTGCAGAAGTTCTGCTGCATGCCGATGCTGAACGGGATGACAAACATATTCGACTTCCGTGTGGAAATCAAGAGCGAATCCCTCAGAGAGGTGCACCGCTACTGGGAGCTGGTGTTATGGCAAACGTACGATATGATGCGTGTGCATTAACACGATTTCCCACGGATGCAGCAGGCTTTTAAATCGGGGACTGCCGCATTGCAACACATAGAGCCTGAAGATTGCCCCTGGAGTGATCATTTCCTTCTGTATTACCACATTCTAGAGGCCGCAGGAGACCAAGACTTCGAATGTCGAGGACAAGTGGAAGGTTTGCTCCGCGATTGGAAAAAGAAACATTTTCCCTCAATTGCTTTCGACAATGCAACACAGAGTGTTCATAACAACGTTGAAGTATTGTGCTCCGACAGTACCATCACTGCCATCTGTAGCAGCATTCGACAGTGCCCTGAGTTCGTTCCTCAGTTACAAAGCCTCATGGCTGAAGGCGTTGCCAATTCCTCCTTCAAGAAGTGCACTTGGATGGTTGGTGGGCGTCTGGTTCTAGGAGCTGAAGAACTGGCGTTGGAGGTGCAAAACAGGCTCCGTTCCCTGAAATTCATGCACCAGGAAATGGCACATGCGCTCAGACAGCTTGTCCAAGGGTACAAGGCAGAAGAAGAGGAACAAGCCAACACACTTTTGGTCAGAGGCCATCCATGTTTGCGTGGCCAGGACAAGTGCCTGAGCTCCTGCGCACGGCACACTGCTGCTTCACGGCGTGCAGTTGTCAACCATGGTTTGGCATGCCGTTTCTTCTTTCAGTTGCAGTATTACCTGAAGGCGCTAGCCTGGCCTGTCAACTTCGATGAACACAAGGAGATCTCAAACCGGATGACCTTGTTTGCTGTAATGGCTGCACTGGGGAGCGATCCATTGGCACGTCAAGCCATTACGACCTTGCAAGACCTGTGGTCGAAAGCCAAGAAGCTGTATGATATTCGAATCGAAATTCAGCACTTGATCGTCAAACAAGTTGCTTTGGATACTGCATTCAACAACCCTCGACCATACCGACACTGGGAACACATGAACTCGACCGTTGCTAAACTGAAAAAAGCTTATTCCACCTTTAGGACTGCATGCAGACAGTTGGGGGGGTGTCCGGTATGCTTCGAAGACATGGAGAATAAAGAGACCGGCACATTGGGATGCCAAGCGGCTCACGCGCTCTGCAAAGTCTGCGTGGATACGATGCTAGCTGCTTGTCAAGAAACAGGCGAAAGACCACAATGTCCCCTGTGTCGAGAAAGCTTTCATCCAAGCTGTATCACGTATGTGATGCCCAAACAGCCAATGCCAGACTTCACTGTCGTGGATCCGGAGAATAGAGCGGTCCACTCTGACCGCAAGTTAGCCGTGAAGGGGGCCTGGAGCTGCAAGATGTTTGCTGTTGTGGCTCTGCTGAAAACGATCCACAAGGCTGAGCCGGATGCAAAGGTCATCATAATGACACAATTCGACGACGCCGTTCAGCAACTGCACAAGTTGTTTGAGGCAAACAACTTGGCATATTTGAGCTGGGTTGACAACGAGCAACAGGCAAGGCTTTCTTTTGCCAAGCAGCGCTTTGAGCGAAACGATTCGAATGCCAGCAGCAGCAGCAGCAGCAGCAGCAGCAGCAGCAGCAGCAGCCCTGGTAGCGATTACGCAAAGGTGCTCACTTTGCCTCTTTCGATAGGATACTACGGCCACAATCTGACCCAGGCCAATCATATCATTTTCATGGAGCCAGTCCTTGACCCTTCAGTCCGAAAGCAGGCAGTGAGCCGAATCCATCGCATGGGGCAGGAGAAGCCGTGCCACGTCCACACACTGTTTATTGCCGACACTGTAGAGGCAGTCATCCACACTGGTGGCAGTGTGTGGAGCCCTAAGCATATGTCAGTAGATGATATCTGTAATTTGTTGCGGGCCTACAACGATATGGCAGAGCTTCGTCCAAGTTGTCCTCGTACATATCATCAGACACAGGCCGTCGCTGGTCAAGTTGATTCGTCAGCATCCCGGCCAGCCTCTGAAGCTGTCGTCCCTCTCCAGAGCCTTGAAGAAGACGAGAGTGAAGACGACGATTGCGGCATGCCCAGTGTCAGCGAGTCTCCATTTGGTCAGCTGTTGTCAGCGCTGGAGGAGAAAGGAATGCCAATGAATGAAGACAAGGTGGTTCCCACAGGTAATGAGTTCCTGGTGAGCATTGTTGATGACGAGATACGTAAAGACACCACAAGGCGAATCAAATCCTTTATGGAGGATTTGGGCTGGGTCAGTGGTGTGGGCTTTGCGAATAGCTCGTTGCTTTACTCGACCCTGAAGGATATGATCTTAAGCAAGGAATCCGAGCAGCGTGCAGACGGTCGCAGGGTGGCTGATCCCCCGGTGAATGTCCACACTGGAGGGCTCTTGTATTCACGTCTGTCTGTGCAAACCCTCTTGGAGCAGTGGGGATTGTCTCAGTACTCAAGCAACCTCATCGAATATGGCTGCGATTCACTGTCCAATCTAGCGCTGGTGGAGGCCACTCACTTGGAAGGACTTGGTATGAAGCCACTCCACCGAACGCGGTTGATGGCTGAAGTAGCCCAACTCCACGAGGTGGCCCAGTGCTTACAGGGCTGGGGCCTCAATGAGCACTCTGAATGCATAATGGAAGCTGGCTGTGTGACAAAGCACAAGCTATGCCAAATGCCTCGGTCAGACCTCGAGGCTCTAACAGATATCCCAGGAGACAAGAGGGAACAGCTGTGGCTGAGAATTCAACAGTCTCATGCTGGTGGGGTGGCTGACCAGCCGTGACAGTAAATTTCCCTAAACTCCCCCCTCCATGCTGCTCAGTGAGCGCTAAATTTCTCAGACTGGAGTATAGCACTGGGTCCCCCCTTACTTAAATAAGGCCTGGTCCAAAGAAGGGCACCCTGTCGGAGTGCGCTTTTTTTGAGGGTGGTTTTCATGGTACCGGTGTAAAACGGAGAAACGCAGGCACCACTCCTGATTTGTGCGGTTCACTTTCTGGAAATCTTGGATTTGCTCAACCACCGATACCCTTCCCCCAGTTTTCAGTGAATATTAATCTTGTGTTGTGCTTTGTTGCATGTGAAGCAGGCGGGGTACCACGTGTTACTCGTCACGAGGCATGCAACTCCCACGCAGTTTGCGGTTACCGTGTTGTGGCTCAGGGGATTGCGTCCGCGTTTCCACCACCACCAACAACAACAACAACAACAACAACAACAACAACAACAACAATAACAACAACAACAGCCTTTGGTGAAGCTTTGTATGCACAAAGGCATGTACAAGATCCAAAGCGTCATCATGGAGCTGGTCACTTTCAGTAGCATACATCTGCTGCCAGCTCATTTTGGCATCGCCTCGGGTTCAATGCAATTGCCCAGGTCTCTCGGATTCTTTTCACGGCGTCGGATGATTTGGCTGGATGTCCCCTGGATGGTTCACGTCTCGTGCTTCAATGTGACTGTATCTATAGCCATTGCGGAGTGATGTGTCAAGCTGCCCGATACAACCAGTCAGCCTACCGCATGCGGACACAGAGGCACCGCCTCCTGGTGGCCCTCCTGGGTATTCAGGTGCAGGTGGGTGCGCCCCTGCACGCCCAACTGTGGGGCGACCACCGGCAGGAGTCCCTGGCCCAGCTCCAGCGCGCGGGGGTCCGGGCGCCCACGGTCGTGTGGATGGCCGCCCCCCACGGATGGCAATGGTGGCAGGCATGTGTATACAGTCACCCAGTCTCACAAGAGCCTGCTGTTGACTGCTGCTGACTCAATGAGGAGATTGTGCCTGACAACATCCATTTTGGACGCCTTTCAGCCCAGAAACAGGGTGAAATGGACTCAAAAATCCGAAGAATTCAGGAAAATACGTGAACAGTGTGCAAGGGTATGGCATGGCAGAGCCCCTGACGGTATGGTTTCCTGGATGCGCATAAGGAGTTTGTTTTGATATGTCTATGGCGAAAACTGTCAATGGCTAAGAGGATCGCGTTTTTGACTATGTCGGCCGGGGGGGGGGGTGGGGCGGGGCGGTAGATGACCATTCACCGGGGGGGGGGGGGCGACTCCGAGGGTCCAAGGACGCCAACTCCCCCCCCCCCACCCCGCCCAAGGGGCCTTCGGCCAACAGTTAGTTGTCACAGGAACCAGCCCAAGGAGTGCATGGGCGCCAAAGGCCTCCAAAGGAAATGTCCTCCACTTTTCTCCACTTTTCTTCACTTTGCACCCCAACACTATCCTTACATATGCACTCTTGATGCCACACACTTCAACTTCAACTGCTACACTAAGATCCTTTCATCCTTCCGCCTCCATTACCGCCAGTCGTTTTAACACCTGATCTCTATAAGCCCCCCACTTCTTTTCCTTGGCGTCGACGTCCGACGCTTGTACCCTTGGTTTTGGGTACACTGGCACTGGCGCCCTCCTGACCACAAACATCTTGTTTTCAAACCACCGCCCCAACTGTTCTATGAGATAGGTCAGCTCTTTGCGGGACACCGACATGTCCCGCGGGGATCTCCATACTACTCCATACTGCATACATACTACATTTTAACAGGGTCACCGACCAGCTGTCTGGGACCTGTCCCCGTACCAGGAATGCTTGTAGTGCCGCTGTCATTTTTGGTACAAAAATTGCTGGAAACTTTTGAAACAATTCCGCTGGCAGGCCATCCTTACCTGACGAGGACCCTTGTTTTAACCGCTCTAGCGCCGCCAGGGTGACGTCGTCAGAGAGGGGCTTCATTAATAGGGGCAACGTGTTACGTATTTTCTGCGGTATGTTCAATGTGTTCATATACCGTGCACACCCGGACTCTGATGGCCCCCCTCCCGCCATTACCCCTTCCCAAAAATCTTTTAACACCTGTGCTGCACACTCCGGCTTGCTGTGTCGCGTTCCCCTCAGGTCTTGCACGCACTGCAGCTGCTTGCGGCCTCGTAGCTGCGTGACCAGACTGTGAATGCGCTGTTTTCTGTCTTTGTGGTCCTGTGCCTGCTCTGCTTTCGTTTGCAGTTGCTTGCGTAACCTCTGCTCTTGTCCTGTCTTGAAAGCCACTTCTTTTGCTTGCGCCTGCAGTCGGATCAGCTGCTGGTATGCCTGTTTGTCCGTTGTGTACCGAAACCCTCTGACCTCCAAAAACTCCCAACCCCCGGGGGCCAGGCGACACATGGTACTCTCTCTGACCAGCACATCCAATTCTGTGTAGCCCTGTGAGGGGTGGGAGCGCCTCCATGCTTCCCCCAGGCGTTGCATCGAGTCCCATGCCCCCTCCCACCAATCCTCCACAGACTGATCCTGCTCATTCAGTCGCAGTAGCTCACTCTCTAATTGTTCCTCTCCCCCCTCGTCCTCCAGCATGTCTGACGGGAAACGAAACCGTGGCGGTCCCTCTGGGCCTTGCACGAGGCCCGTTTGTACCACCACTGCACGGTGGTCACTCAGAGCCACCGTATACGCCGACCGTCGGCAGCAGTTCACTGGACAGGTGAATACGGTCTATCCTGCGGGATAGCGATGGAAAAGTGTACCCCTTGATTTCGTCAATTTCCCCGTGCAGATACGGCCATACATCTTCCAGTCCTTGATCCGTGAGAACTACCGCCTCCTTCTCCCGTGCTTTCACTGTTTCTGGCAATTCCTTTGGCACATCGTCCGAATCTTGCCCCGGCACCATGACGCTGTTGTGATCCATGAGGGAGATCAGCGGGAGTGGACTTTTTTGAGCCAACGCCTCCTGCACTGCTACCCATTGTTTTTTCTGAGCTCCCGGCTCACATTCCATATGACCAGCCAGCACCCTCACTTCCCCTCCCACTGTATGTCGCAGCTCTGCAATGAGGATTCGAGGAGACAAAAATTGGGAGCTCTGCAGCTCCCGCTGATCTTGCTTTCCACAGTAGTCCTAGTAGTCCTGTGGAGCCTTTGGCATTGCCCTGTTGGGCATGCACCATTAAACCATATCCTTGTTTTTCCGCGGAAGGGTGGACAGCAGCATACACAGGGGGCGCGCTTAGTGCAGTGTGCGCGCAGTGCAACTATTTGGGCATCTCGCCGTACTAGAAACCCGTACTTTGTGGTACTAGGGGCATCATTGTTGTTTGATAACAGGTATTTTGATGCTTCTTCTGAATTGGGGATATGGCATATTTGGAAGTTCACCCAATTTCACCCATTTTCACCTTCACTCGCCGCATGTTCTACTTTCTAGGTTGATTTGTCCCCACTATGGTAGCCCTCAATGTGGGCACTCTGCATCAGCCTCCGTTGATTCGCATCCTGCGTCGGATGCAACTTTCAAGGTTGAAGATCAACATGCAAATGACAAGCTTGCAAATGAAGATCAACCATTAGACAAAGAGCGGCCTGAGGATCTAAGGATGCATGGTGGGCAAGTGTGCATCGTGTGTGACTTGAATGGTTTTGTTGCTGACATTCGATGGGCAGAAAGACTGTCCTTTGTCCCTTGTGACATTGGCGGGTGTTCTTATTTGGGATCCTGAAGGGTGTAAAAGATCCAGGGGACATTATTTCATGGCGTCTTATGGTAAGGGAAGGTAGTACACAACTGTGTTCAGCTAGGGAAGCTGGAGTGGCATTATTTAGAGGGCATTTGGAAGGTGTGTGTCTGTGGCTCTTCAGGGGAAAATTCCGTCTAAAAGTAGCGCGCAGTGCGTGCGACGTGCGCGCGCAGTGCAAGGATTCCCCCACAGAGGGTTCAGCAAAACAAGTGGGAGGGTGGTGGCAGGCGGGGCAGCCCACTCACACTTTCCTCCACATATCGACCATCGAATTCTTTTTTGTGTGTGTTGCAAGTTCCATTTTGGGGTCAGTTATCTGGCATCCACCCACTGCGTCGCCATCGCCATTGCGATACCAGCGAATGTTATACTTCGGGTGTATCTTCTTTTGTTGTGCTTATAGCGGGCCGCTGTTGAGTACCATTGCGGCATTCGCCTCGTGCGACCCGTTTTGCGGTGTGTGATTGTAACAAATTCCCCCTTTTCTACCACGCACGTGGGCCTCAACCTAGGTACGTTTTTCAGCCACAGCAAGGTTTCCTTTTGTGCCTCATGCCCGAACATCCAGGGCTGTATGCGTTGATCCGCATTTCTCCATCTCGTCGTCAACCAACCAGCTGGGTTTTCGATCGCAATTCGATCGATAGGTGCCGCAAACAATTTCACGACGAAGGCGATCGTCTTATCCCGTTGTTCTAGGCGATCGGGAAATTTGGGGTGAGTGCGTCTAAACTCCTGGGGGAAATGCTTGTCATCTGGGTGGTAGAGCCAGCGAGCGCCACTCTTGGCAAGATACGTGCAAGGTGGGTGTGCGATCATCATATCCCAGCTTCCATGGTTGTAGGCCACATCTATGGCATCGCCTTGTATGTGCCAATCGGGTCTCTTGCCCTCGCATGGTTCTGTGTCACAACTATATGCCTCATGCCCTCTGTCTCGGAACACGGAAGTTGCCACCTGTGATCTTTCACATGCCACAAGAACGCGCATCCTATTTCTTTGTGTGTGTGTGTGTGTGTGTGTGTGTGTGTGTGTGTGTGTGTGTGTGTGTGTGTGTGTGTGTGTGTGTGTGTGCCTGTCCGGGTCTCATCGGACAGGGTGGGGGTTCACCATATGCGCAGGGAGGGCGAAACTTCCACTGTGGATGGCTGGTGTGTAGTACTTTGTTCTCCCCTCCAGTACCGGTGCCTTGGCTGCTGGCCAAGGTGTTTTAAGTGGGTCGTGTGTGTCTGACATGAATGCGAATGCGTACTGTCCACCCATGAAGGTGGGCTGGAAGCATTGGTACAGGTATGCATGTTTGAAGTGTGACCCGAAGAGGTCCTTGCTGCGTAATTCCCGCAGATGGTCGCGTTGCCCGTACGTAAAACCCACACTGGCAAAATTGCGCACCACTATGCCCCTAGGCGAGAGTACACGCGCGATATTATCCCGGGTAATAAAGTCGTTGAATATGCTATCAGATGCCCCAAAATCCGTGAGGACGATGATCACGACGTCGAATTTCGGTTCCATCGGCATATCCACAAGAAACTTCACCGCGTCTTCGATGTGTAGCGAAACACGTGGGTCCTGGTGCATCGCCCTAGAGACACCGGGTGGAAACATCTTACACGTTTCAACAACCACTGCGTCTATATCGACCACACAGATCTCGGCGACACTGTTGTGGTCGTACTTGCAGAGTTCACGGGTGGCACCACCATCACCCCCACCAAGTACCAACACACGTGCCCTTGCTCCTTCGGGTATGTAAGTTGAAGCACAACCCCCACAAGTCACACAGCAGTTCATCGACCGCCTTTTGTGCTTTTGTGCCTTTTGTGCATCTCCCGTTGTCGACGGCGTAGTTGATGTGTCAGCAAGCGGGGTGTACTCATCATGTGCCCAGTGCCGCAGCTGCCAGCGGGTGCATCGCAAAGGATGCATGAAAAGTCCTCCCCGCCACCCCTAGGTTACCGCCACCCCCTCCCCCGCCTTGGTTGTGTTCATCTTGTGTATAGCACTCAGGCTGGGACATGCCACGGATCGCCTACACCGTGAGGGAAATCGTGGAGGAGAGTCTAGGAGTCCCGAAAGGACGCCCGACAGATACTGAGGTGAAGGGTTAGGGCGAGTGGGCATTCGGTGTATCATGTGTGTCTATTAACAAGAAAAATGATACACCTACTACACTGTGAGGATGTTTTTCATATTTGGACGCTGTGGAGGCAACTCACATTGAAATTCGAGACACTTCAATTCGAAATATCAGGTAAGGTAACCAACGATGCCACGGTTGTCGTCCACATGCCGGAAGATGTGGACGAGGAGTGTGTGGCGGTACCCCCTGAAACCAGCGATTGTTCACTTGCTTGGCACACACATCCAACTATACGTTGCCTCGTGCCCCCCGAGGATGACGTTTTCTTTCATCCCCCATCCGCTCCAGACACCTTTTACCTTCTTCTGGCCGCATTCCGGGGTCTTTATGGCAGCTGTGCTGTTGTCAGCATCGAAGGGGTATACAGCTACAGTGTCAATACAAATTCGCCCAAATTTGCTATCTTGGAACACGAATTGCATGAGCTGCAGTGTGACAGGTGGGATACCCTCGGTGAATGGGGACTGCCAGCAGAACCCATACTCGTCGAGGGAGGGTATACGGGTTGCACGGGTGCCGAGAATCTACCTCATATGCTGGGTAGACTACTGTGTAGTGTCGATGATTCCATGTTTATGTATCATACACACCAAGAGGCATGGGATGGGTACAAAACGTTTTACGAATCCATCGTCGGCGATTTGGTCAGTTTCGAGTTTACACCCAAAGAGCAGCTGTGTAATTACAGTGAACCCATTCCATTGAACGAGCTGCCAGCCCATGCCAGCGGGTTGGTTTATACCTCTGGTCCCTGAAATTTAAATTCACATACGGCAATCACCCATGGGTGATTGCACAGTTTGCCCTGGTTTCGGTTCCGCCCCAAACCTCAATTTTTTGGCTCACGGTGATAACGGCAGACAATGGATGGTGTTTCTGGTTCTCGCCGGTGTTGAGTTCCGTAGGCAGGTTGATCTTCGGCCGAAGAGGAGCTGGATTGGGGAACCACTCAGACAGTGGCGCCGTGGAATGTGATCTCAATTCAAATGTCATCCCCCCCCCCCCCCCCCCCACGCCGCATCGTGTCCATCCACCCGTTGTTTACGGTGTCCATTGGTGGGGAGAAATGCTTCTTTTTTCATGAGGCTAACATATTATAAAGGGACAGTGATGGTGGTGACATTGAAACTTGGAGAGTCTGATTTTCATTTTTGGGGTGAAAGGTGGAGGGGCAGGCTGCCAAAGGACATACGCGTGAAAAGGGATAGGGAAACCGCGATACACCAATCGACATTTCAACATGATAGACAAATTCATCGTCGATGGTGAAAAAGCCCGACCTGAAGTTATGCAAATAACTGAAGTTTTGCGGCAGAGTGACAAGGATCAGGACGATTGTGTAGGGAGGGGTGGGCCAGGACACCACCGAGGGGATGATCCCAGGCAACCCCGTTCTCTGTCTTAGTTGATGTTCTGTTTTCCTGCTGCCAGTCAGCAGCACATTCTGCCCGCACGCATGCACACTTACCCCAGTTCTGTACTATTCCGGCGCCGACAAAGTGGCACCAGCTGCCATGGCGCTGAGCCAGACTCCTGGCTCCATCATGCTCACTCTGAGCAAAGGACAATATCTGAGTTGATTCTTCTTGATACTGTCGTGGGATGTGGGTGACAGCTTTTGTTTTATGTGATGGGATGTGATCACTGTTTTGTTTGGGGGGGGGGGGGCCTTGCATAACCACAAAACATGGGTAAAGGTGACACTCCGCATCGGATTGGGTATACTAAGAATTCAGGTTACTGTTGTGTGGTGGCCGTCCCCCCCGGGGGGTGGAGGGAACCACATTTGGTGACAGCCCCCCCCCTACCCGGGATGGGAGGGAACCATTGTCCTTGGGGGGATGGACATTGGGGGGGGGGGGGCAGGGTAATGATACCGGACAGGGCATAAGTGGAATGCAACCTGCGCCCGGGAATTTCCACACGGTGAAGAGTCTGTGCAAGTACCAAGGACGCAAAAGAAACATGCGTGCCCACAAAGAACTGTGGTGTTTCTATAAATCAGGAATAAAAGGGGGAAGGACGTTTTTCCAAACGGCTAAAGCATGGTTATTCACGCATTTCCACATCACCACACCACAACCTACCATGGGGTCAGTTGGACCACACTTGCCTTTTTTTCATGGCAATCCACCGCACGACACCGCAGAGGCAAAACGCGTTATGCAGTCTTTTTTGCACCCACAGGCAGATTTTGATACTCAACCACCCACATGGCCCGCCTTCTTCAGAGCAATGCGTCAGCCAAAGGAGAAAGCTGCAGGACCTGAAAGTTTTTCTCCGCACTTTTTGTCCCACTTACCCAAGTATCTTTAGTGGGACCTATACCAGGCAATGATACACACATGGACAATTGGGGTGGTCTCACCACCTCATCACCTCCCACCCACCTCATCAGATGAGTGCGTCCGAGATTTCTTCTCAGACATCTCCCTACAGTTCTCCCAAGTTTGGGGAGAGATTTTCCCCACAAACCACAAGTAGGGCTCAGTAGGTCCATAGGAGGTGGGGTTCATCCGCCCCATCAGCTCCTCAAGCTACGCCACAAACTCAGAAATATGGGCAGCTGTGAAAAATTCGGGGAGTGCTTGTGACTCTTCGAGTTCTGTACGGACAGTCAGTTCCGTCTCGTAGATTGCATGCATTTGCTCCAGTTTTTTTAAGAAGCCGCCCCAGTTGGAGCTCTTCCTGATGGCGGTCTTCACTTGCCGCTGGAGGAATTTCTTTTTGCACAATTTCTTGATCAGCGTGCATTTTGTCTTTACATCAGCGTGTTGCTGACCGGTGAGGAGTAGGAGTTCGGAGAACTCCTCAGCGCATTCCGCGCCTAAAGCTTAAGCATATATGTGCAGCAGAATAGAGACGTGATTGATTTTCTGGAGATTTTTCAGTTGGACGTCGATTTTCGACTTAATGACGATATCGCTTTGTTTGCGACGTTATCGCAATGAGTGGTGCATATTTGCGATATTGCTGCGACCTTTCTTACTGTTACAGTGTCTCCTGATGTCTATTCTGAATATGTTCCAATGAATCCGTACAAGTGTGGAGGTCAAGGGCGGTTTGAGTCTTTCGAAAAGTTTAGCCGCAAGTCAGAGGTTTTGTCTCACCGATCGGATAACCAACCAACGTTTTTGGGACGTATCAACATGTCCGTTGTGAGGTCCGAGGCCGCACAAGTACAACGCGTTTAGCAGGGAGGAGCTGTGCTTTACGCTTGTTTGGCATGAAAGCGTTAAATGCCGGTAACATTGAAAAAGAGACAATAGACATTATAGAAATGCAAAAACAGCAAAACTGCAACATCAAACAATGTTACATGCTACAAAGCACATTAGATTTAAGCTCTTAATGTCACCGATTTCATAACTTGTTTATAATATCCAGCTGGCAAATGTACAGAACGTGCGGAACGTGCTAAACGCCCGGACGTGCAACTTTAGAGTGCAACCTCCTCGTTCGAATGAGTAGTCACGCACTCACGTCAGCACAGCCGACCACGATCAGAAGTCGCAGAGTTGCTAGTGAAGTAGTCATCATATTGTCTGTGCTCCAACGTCGTACAGCCTTGCTTTGTTTGTTGTGGTGCATAATAAGACATTGTGTATGGCATGCCTACTCTGCATCATTGCAAGCATCACATTATGCATGGAGCCCTCTTCGAGCTATGCCAAACGGACAATGGTAAGTCCTCAAGTAGGCTGTACTATCAGTGATAACAGCTTGTGGAAGACGGTTGATGTGCTGTTTATTGTTCGTGTGTTCTTGGTTGGGCTGGCAATGGGTTTTCGGAAATGCAGTAGAGAGGACAACAATAGAAAGAGTGGGGATACAAAGTTCCCGACAGGAAGGACGGATCGCAAGTTCGGTTCAGCTTTGTGGCTACGCCATCGTTGACATTTCCGTGCAATGTGTATTTCATTCCTTTTTGACAACCCATGCATCGGCGCTGAAGGGATCAACACCTCAAGTGCCGCTGCCGAAGGAATCAACACCTCAAGTGCCGCCGCCGAAAGCGTCACGGCCCCAAGTGTCGCCACTGTTAAAGGTTGTTGAACTGTAACAGTATGAGTGACTGTTGACAATGAATTTTGACTCAAGTACTATTCTTGAATGTTTGGAAAAAGACATGTTTTGAAAAGGATTTTTAGGACAGAAAAGTTGTTTTTGAAGGTTTTTCATGATGGACAGATGTCCGTGATGATTGCTACTTAGACAACTGCATGAAACTGAAAGTTTCAGAAAAAGCGGTAAATCCTAATTTGTAGAATCACATACATGTCACATCTATATTGATCTATATTGTGTAAAATAAGTTTTGAGCTTTCAGTTTTTCTTCTCTATCATGTTTGTTTTATAGATTGGTGTCTTTTCTTTGGAGATCCAAGACTATTGATTTGAATGCTCAGTGATTTGGAAGCCTGCTATTGATTTGTCTGCTGATCCTGCACATTTGGTTATCAAAAGGTTTTAAAAGTATTTGGGAATTTTAACAGCCACCAGCCAAGCAAGCTCTGCCGGCACTCAAATATGGGGATGACAGTAACCGCCAGACAAGTGAAAGCCGCCATCACTCAATGCTTGGTCTGGTCTTTCGCAGTCAGCTTTGCTCTCTGCCTAAGCGTGTGCGCAACTCCAAGGCGCCGCGCTAGGCCTATGAACCAGTGGTACGAGTGATAAGTCTAGTTTATTAACGCGCAGCCCCTGATCGCCCCAAGTCGTTATCATGCCGCGAAAATCGTCAGCCACCCGCGCTCTGGTCTTGGAGGACTCGCTAATGAGGCACAACAACTCTTGGTGTTGATAGCCGATGCCAGTGTAGTGTTAATCCGCTGTAACAGCGGCGGTTCAAATCCCAGATTCACGGCTCGGGATCGCCACTTCTCCGCTTCTGGAGAATTCGCATTTCTCTGGATAACACTTTCGCCAAAAAGTGCCGCGCACAAGCACTGTTACAGCCGCTGGTACCAGCGGCTGTTAATAGATCTTCAGCCGCGTTCAAAGTTTGGGGTTTTCTCTTGGCTGCCGCCGGGTTTTCAGGGCGGATTTGGACGCCCTGGCAACTGCACTGATGGGGAATGGGATCCCAGGTGGGGGGGGAGAGGATTTGCCAGGGGACCCTAGATTTAGCTGCCTGAAGTAGACGCATTTTGGGGTTGCGTCAAATTTTCATTGTAAAAAACTTTACACTTTGTTCAAAAATTGAGAAAATGTCTGCGCCAGCACCACCATTCGAGAGCACCCGCAGTAGGGATGGAACCAATGCCTCCCGGCTTCGTCTCCAGCGCTCAGACCGCTGTAGCAGCGCCGCCCCTGGCATTCCTGCTGGCGCTTTTGCTTATAGATTTGTCCTAGTACGGTCGAAATTTTTAAAAAAAACAAGGCTGCAGTGGGCGCCCCGGCTCGATATCCTTACAAATTACCACTCAGTGTGCCCTGGGGCATCAATGGGCACACATAGATGTCAAAGATGGGGCCGGAAAGCCCACATAGGCGGCATAATACCACCAACTTACCCAAAACTCACCAAGTGCACACTTGCCTACACAGTCACATGCGTCTACCCCCCAAAAATCTTAACTTGATGCCACCGTGGCCGTTTTGCAAACCATTTTTTTTTGTTTGAGAGCCCTTTTTGTGTACAATACAGCGACGTATTTCAATACGACTCATATCCAATGGGCTTTATAATATTTTGCAATGATTCATTTTCACTGGGTAAAATTTCAGGGGAGAATTTTTTTCTCCCGGGACGTAACTTGGCGCCACCGGTCAGTTTTGTGACGCTTTTTTTTGGAGAATGTCCTTTGAAACATGTCCTAAAAGGATATCCTTGGCCGTGCTAGGCCGTCTCTTGCTCACTTTGAGCTATTTTGGGGAGGGGGGGTAGGGGGAGAAGGGGTTTCGTGGGTCCGCATGTGACTGTCCTTGCACAAACCTCACAAACATACCACCAATCTTGCAAGCAATGAATCAAATGAATGTATTGAAGAAGACATCCTCAAAGGCATTAGCTCATCGCCGGTGTCCACGTCCTCCCCCCGCCGCACCACGACCACGGGCACGGACCCCTCCCCCCCCCGGGCCCCCGCCTACCTCGCCTGGTGGTCTCCCCCCGCTCTGCAGGAGCTCCGCCGCTGGGTGAAGTGGGCCGGAGGAGCGGGAAGGCACGAAGGGGTGCACATGGTGCATACCTTCGAGGAGGTGAGCACCCGCACCCCCGCAAACCCCAACGAGGCCGCCC
The DNA here is from genome assembly GCA_964036045.1 of Eutreptiella sp. 'Long Island Sound 2002'. NCBI lineage: Eukaryota > Euglenozoa > Euglenophyceae > Eutreptiales > Eutreptiaceae > Eutreptiella > Eutreptiella sp. 'Long Island Sound 2002'. Next base: position 58,034,151 of record OZ038391.1, read on the forward strand.
CGGAGGCCATCATGCCGCAAGCGGCATGGGAGGCCCTCCTCCGCGATGCGGTCCAGGGCCTCCGCCCCCCCTACACCCCCCAAGCCCTCCGCCAGTAGCTCCAGGCCACCCACCCCCAGGCCTGGGCCGCCGGCGCCCCCTCCCCACCCCGCCCCTCCCGCCACCACCACACCAGGAAGGGGCAGGACAAGGGCAAGGGAAGGGCAAGGGGCACCAAGGAGCACTCAGGCAAGAGGGCACGGAAGGGCCCCAAGTGAGGGCAGGCACACGCAGGGACAGGACGCCGGAAGCGACACCACATGGGGGCAGGAAACCACCCAAGAACCAGGAAGGGGCGGGAACGGGGACCAAGACACGGAGGAAAAGGGCACCACGGCAGGCACCACGACCCACACCCAGGAAGGGCACACCACGACGGGGGGACCAGCGCCGCCCCAGCCCCACCAAACACCCCAACACACACCACCGAAGCAAACATCGGACGCCATGCGGATCACACCAGCGCACGCCCACCGGCCGCCGGAAACCACACGGAGAACGGAGGGCACACCTACAGGGGGAGAACGGGCCACACCCACAGAGGAAGCCGCAGGGAACGCCGCCGGACGGCGCACCACCACGCCCTCACCGCCAGGGGACGACCCCGGCCACCACAAAGGCCACCTCACAGGCACCGGAAGAGGACGAAGGCACGGCCGCGGCACCCACGACTAGGGACCGAAACCCCCAGAGGACACGGGACCAAGGCACAGGCCCCCAGGGAGGGCAACCCCACGGACCGTCACGCGACCACGCCTTTGGATATAAGGGCCGGGCTGCGTTACCGTCGCGGTTCGACGCAGAGTATCGCTATGCACTTGGATTGACGGCCGGGGGCTTGATCTCAGCTGGTCTCACGTCCGTGAGGGCGTCCGTCACCAACCTGTTGCGTCCAGTGGAGGAATGGCACTGCGGCGGCACGCCGATCCCGTCCATGATGAATTTCGAGCGCCGCAAGGGGAAGTGAAAGGCTGTGATCGCGAAGGCCTTGGTGCTGCTGGACGGTGCCCCCTTCAAGGCCTTCTCCGAGCGCCGTGAAGACTGGAAGTGCCAAGATTACTACCGGTGCCCCGGACCCCTGCAGTTCAGCACCGGAGATATGGACATCCCCCTGACCCTGAAGTATGAGCTCATGCCTGCCGGCGGCACCGACCCGGACCCTCATATCCCTGCCAGCGCAGCCGAGCTGCAGTGCAAGCCTTTCGCCACTCAAACGGCGTTCGGAAGCCACCTCCACCGTCCGACTCCTGATTTCTGTTTGTCTGCCTTGGAGAAGGAACGCCTTTCCTACACCCCGAGTACGCCTGCCTGTCTGCGAGGCCCGGTGAAGATTGAGTCCATGGGTGAGAGTCAGCGTGCACGCCCCAAGGACACCGTGATCATTCAGCAGAATTTCCCGAAGACCTACCCGACCCACCAGCCCGAGCGGCACGCCCAAGCCCCCACAGCACGGACCCAGCGAGCCACCCACACCTAACCGCACCCCCCAACCACCAGCCGGCCACACTCCGGCCCGCACTCCGCACCACGACACAGGCCAGGCTGACCTCCACTGACCCACCGCGGCACCACGCGAGACCACGGCACACCGCACCACAGCGTGCCACAGTGCAACGCACCACAGCACGACGCGACGCGACGCGGCACAGAGCGGCACAGCACGACACAACTGACCCTAACCTGAGGGACTAACCGAGGCCTGCCACCGCACACCCTGGAAGGCGCCGCGCCACCACGCCACACACCAGCACCGCAGGCCACACACGAGGCCACAGCGCGCCAGGCGACAACGGTGGCGGACCACCCAGAAGATTACAGCCGGCACCGCAGAGGGGAAAGGACACGAACAACCCCAGCCCCCTAACCCAAAACCACAAGCAGCCGCCTGGCGCAGCCGCCCAGCCGGCAGAGCCAGGACCTAACCCGGCAAGAAGGGGCGCCGAGCCCACCGTGTACAAAGCCCACCCGACCCATGGGGCCGGAACGCGGCCACACAGAACGCAACTGAAGACAGCAGCCCAGAAGACAACACTGAATGCAGGCCAGTGCGTGCGCCAGCCCAGGGAAGGCAGAGGGAGGAACAGGCAAGCCCCCCCCCCCCAAAAAAAAAGGAGGGGGGAGGGGGAAAAGGCACGAAAACAGCCCACAGCCGCCAAACCGCCCGCCAACACCACCACAGGCGGCCAAGCCCCCCCCCAGAAGGCACCGAAGACAGAACCCCCACAGAGGCACACGGGGACCACCCACCCAAAACCGGCAACGACAAGCCAATAACAGCGGACAACGGGGAAAAGGGACACGAAAAAAAAAAAAAAAAAGAGAGCCACCAGCCCAGCCCGAAAGAAAGGGGATGGAGGGACAGGGACCACAAAGCCCGGAAAAAAAAAAAAGAAAAGAAAAAACCAAAGCGCAAAAAACACACCCCGACAACCCAGCCAAGAAGGGCTGGGCACAGGCGAGACCCGGGCCCAGCACACACGCCCACACCGCACGCCGGAACCGGAAACGGCGGGGGGCAAGCGGGGCGCCCTGGAAACCACACACGTCCCAAAAGCAGGCCGAAACCGAAGCCCAACCACGAACACCACAAACAGCCGACACTAGAGGGACAACACCACAAACCGTGCCCAAACACACCCAACCAAGACCCCAGCCAGGACTGGCGGGGTTAACAAAACCCGCACCCAACCGCCAACCGGACCCAAACACAAACGCCACACAACAGTAGGAAACCCGGTGCCCACAGCCCGGGCACTGAGGCAGCCCGTGCCATGCAAGTGACCCGGCCAAACGAGATCCGGAGACCGGGGGTAAGGCTGCATCCTAAGGCCTGCGCTGCTTTGGGACTCGAGGCGGAGCGTGCGACACCCAAGCGCCTCGGAACCCTAGTACCAAGAACGTGCATGCATGCCTTGGGAACGGGATACGCCAGGAAGTCCGGTGAACCCCTAGGGTTCCGCCCAAAGGAGGGGACGTGCGCAAGCACGGGGGCACACCCTCCCGGCGAGACAAGCATGTCACGCTGGCGGCGATCAGCCCTCCCGGCGTAGCCCGGGGCCGCTTTGTTGGGGTGTAACCGGGGCCCGAGCCCATGGGTCGCATGTACATACATTGTATTATTTGATATTGCTTGATCTGCAGTGATGTGTCGTATTTGTGGTACACATTTATTACTGTTTGCAGTGATACTATGTTTTCAGTTTCGTCTCCGTGCTCATCACTTGGTTTTAGGGGGCCAACAGTCAGGTCTAGCGGGAAGTAAGCCGCCTCCCCTCTTCACGCGCGGAGCCTCTTCCTGTTCGTCACAGGGGCGACGCCAGGGGGAACCATGGGGCGCCTCTCCACGACCGGGTGCACCTACCTACCTACCTACCTGCTCTCTGCCTAAGCGTGTGCGCAACTCCAAGGCGCCGCGCTAGGCCTATGAACCAGTGGTACGAGTGATAAGTCTAGTTTATTAACGCGCAGCCCCTGATCGCCGCAAGTCGTTATCATGCCGCGAAAATCGTCAGCCACCCGCGCTCTGGTCTTGGAGGACTCGCTAATGAGGCACAACAACTCTTGGTGTTGATAGCCGATGCCAGTGTAGTGTTAATCCGCTGTAACAGCGGCGGTTCAAATCCCAGATTCACGGCTCGGGATCGCCACTTCTCCGCTTCTGGAGAATTCGCATTTCTCTGGATAACACTTTCGCCAAAAAGTGCCGCGCACAAGCACTGTTACAGCCGCTGGTACCAGCGGCTGTTAATAGATCTTCAGCCGCGTTCAAATTTTGGGGTTTTCTCTTGGCTGCCGCCGGGTTTTCAGGGCGGATTTGGACGCCCTGGCAGCTGCACTGATGGGGAATGGGATCCCAGGTGGGGGGGGAGAGGATTTGCCAGGGGACCCTAGATTTAGCTGCCTGAAGTAGACGCATTTTGGGGTTGCGTCAAATTTTCATTGTAAAAAACTTTACACTTTGTTCAAAAATTGAGAAAATGTCTGCGCCAGCACCACCATTCGAGAGCACCCGCAGTAGGGATGGAACCAACGCCTCCCGGCTTCGTCTGCAGCGCTCAGACCGCTGTAGCAGCGCCGCCCCTGGCATTCCTGCTGGCGCTTTTGCTTATAGATTTGTCCTAGTACGGTCGAAATTTTTAAAAAAAAACAAGGCTGCAGTGGGCGCCCCGGCTCGATATCCTTACAAATTACCACTCAGTGTGCCCTGGGGCATCAATGGGCACACATAGATGTCAAAGATGGGGCCGGAAAGCCCACATAGGCGGCATAATACCACCAACTTACCCAAAACTCACCAAGTGCACACTTGCATACACAGTCAAATGCGTCTACCCCCCAAAAATCTTAACTTGATGCCACCGTGGCCGTTTTACAAACCATTTTTTTTGTTTGGGAGCCCTTTTTGTGTACAATACAGCGACGTATTTCAATACGACTCATATCCAATGGGCTTTATAATATTTTGCAATGATTCATTTTCACTGGGTAAAATTTCAGGGGAGAATTTTTTTCTCCCGGGACGTAACTTGGCGCCACCGGTGAGTTTTGTGACGCTTTTTTTTGGAGAATGTCCTTTGAAACATGTCCTAAAAGGATATCCTTGGCCGTGCTAGGCCGTCTCTTGCTCACTTTGAGCTATTTTGGGGAGGGGGGGTAGGGGGAGAAGGGGTCTCGTGGGTCCGCATGTGACTGTCCTTGCACAAACCTCACAAACATACCACCAATCTTGCAAGCAATGAATCAAATGAATGTATTGAAGAAGACATCCTCAAAGGCATTAGCTCATCGCCGGTGCAATGCCGGTGCCCGGCAAGCACAAGCCGCCCAAAGCGAGCGTGGGGCACAAGCTGGCAAATGCATATGCAAGCACATCGGAGTCAGTACTGGGGATGGACATAGGGATAGAGGGATAGAGGGATAGAGGTCCCAAGGATCAACCTTAACATCTTCTTGACGTCGAGGAGTTGACTCTTCAGGTTGGGGGGCATTCACCTCCATTTCAATGCAAACTCCTTCTTCTTTCAGCTTCTTCAAGTAGTAGGCAATATGGTTCTTCGGGATAACCTACTTCTCTCCGGCTTGTGTGGGACCTTTGAGAACTCCATTGAGGATGTCCCATGCACCTCGCAAAGCACGATCTTTTTGAGAGAGAGTTGCAATCAACTTCTCATGGTCTGTGACCACAGCGCATTTGCGAGAAGATCTCCTCATAATGCTGAGAAATTTGACAGAAAAGGCAAAAAAACAGTTGTTCAAATATTGGACTTTAAAGAGGCACTTTGGCTCCAATTGACCTAGGGAGGCATCCATTTAATGCGGATTGTAATGCCAATGTAGCAGAAAAGCTCAGAATCAAAAAACATGGCATTGGAATGAAGAAATGTCCAAAATTTGAACGGCAATTTTGGGATTTTGCCAGATATGGGCCAAAATGCCACAACCCCCCAGGGCAGAAATTCTGGTACAGTGCATTGTGACAGAAATTCTGATGCTCCCAGCTATAAAACAGCTCTCAAGATACAGATATGTCAAAAAAATCCACATTTGGTGGTTTCCTGCTGAAGATATTCCCAAAGTTTGAACGAACCGGCCAAAAAGCGCCGCGCGTAAGCATTATTACAGCCGCTGGTAGTGCGGAAACTTGGGAGCGAAGTACCAGCGCCGGTGGTAATGTAAAATGTGATCCAGATCCACAATCCAAGGGAATAAGGCAACTCAAACTCCTGTCTGCCGATCCGTTTTTGATGTCAAAAACTAGAGCATGGCATGCATGCAGACTTTGGCCGCTTTAAGTTTGATGGCTCGGGAACGATTCACGGTGATTGCTACGGTACTAACTAAAACACCCGACAATCATGAGCAATGACTCCTACTGGTTGTCCGGCCCGCAAAATCTCGTCCGTTCCATGGTTGATGACAATGCTTTCCCCAAGTATTTTTTAGAGACAGCACAACTCAACAGTCAAAGCCGAAACAAATTTGAGAGATGCGCCTCCGTGTTTTGGACCAATTTGAAGTTTGGTGTTCGAATGTACATGCTATTTCATGCTCGGATATCACCCAATTTTGGGTGCGGTTGCCTATCGCACCTTATATCCCATGGTATCTTGCCGCACTAGAGGCCTGCAACATCTGTGTGATCCTCGTGTCGGGTCAATGGTAAATAGCACTTGGTTGAAGGATTTTTCGGTCCCAGGGAGAATATTGAGGTTGCGAGGGCTAGTGAGGGGCCTTGGTTCTTCAAACACAAGATGGGCTCATGGCAAAGAGAAGGGAAGCACGCCTCTTCAACTTGACGTACGAACGTACAAACTCGATGATACCTCAAGGTATTGACTTTAGACGAGACGTGCACTCTTAGATAGCATTCCGCACATCGACTTTTGCGAAAATAGGAGCCGCTATCATGAAGGCTTTGAGGTCTAAAACTTGCGAGTATTTGTGGGCCACCAAAAAGTGTTTGCGGGTTAGTGTGAATGTGTCGGATGCAATGTCGAGATATCGAATGACAAGGATGGTTGAAATAATTAAGACCGTGCAAGCAAAACTTCAAGGTGCATGGAATGACGGAACGGGATTCTACTCTCGCCTAAATAGCACCTCCCGAGATCTACACATGTCGTCGCCCAGGTGCATCATGGCATCAAGCATTCGCCACGGGTGCAACGCCGCACACATAATTACCTTGCACGGCAGGCGCTTCTTTCCTTGTCCCAACATTGATGTCGTAGCCAACCTATTGTGAGGTAAAATCCGAGGCCGTTATTGGAAAGTCATCTTTTGCATAGCGGTAGTCAACGATCAGAGACATTGTGAACGAAGTCCTATGCATCTTACACTGTTCAAAATGACATCTACCCATAATGAAATGAAGTGTCCCAACCGGTTTTGAAATGCAATGTCAACGACGTCGATGTATTCTTTGCATGTGTGTCTCAAACGCAATGCCAAAGGCTAGCAAGGGTCAACGTGCCGGTATGTGGCTCCACGCGTGGCGCAAATTTCGTTCTCGTCTTTTACCTCTTTGTTTGCCGTGAGTTTTATCGGTTCCGATGTGCTTCGGTGAAGCTCCACCGAAAGTGTGCGCCGTTTACGTGGACAACTTGCCGGTGGAAACGGTGAAGCGCTCTTCCGGAGCTTAGGCGGTAACAACGCTTTAAACGCGTTTTAGCCGCAAAAGAAACGACATATTGAAACGACATATTACCCAGGATACGGCAATGCCCACGTCAAATGGTCAGTAAGGAGCGAAATTTCCTTATGGTTGATTGCACTTCCGTCACCGTTGTGCGATCCCTTCCCACCAAAGCTGATTGAAATGTTGCATTTGCAATCGTCAACCTTTACATGTGTTGTATATAAATGCGCGAGACCACACCATTTGGGATATTATGGCACCGAAATATGACGATGTCAACTCGCAGGGGCTTTTTACATGTAGGTTGCAATTCCCACATCGTGTGCAACAATGAGGAAATCTTCGACTCAATGAATCAAAAAATCGACAAAACCGTTCGTCTTGCCGTAAGAACACACATTCACGATTCATCAACGGAGCACCGAGTGTTCATCTTAGGATTATTCATGACTTAGTTCGTGTTTGCGGAGGTTGGAAACAAAACATACGATATTGAGGAGAGTGAATCATTCGTTTCGAGCTTGTTAGGTCATCAAACGTGACGCGACGAGTTCCTTGTTGAGTCAAAAATGCTCCAACGCGAAAAAACCATTGGGAAATGAAGCTCGATTTCCACTTTTGTTCGTAAAGTACCATGGCATTTGACGAAATTCGAGACTTACACACCCTAGACCGATTCTCGTAACCCTCAAGTCAAGTGGCTTCGTGTGGGACCATGGTTGTTTTCGTTGCTTTGAGGTGCCCAATTTCTTGCCACGTTCAATAGCGACGTGCACAACGCGGGTACCTTGGTGTCAGAGACTCAATGTTTTGCATCCCCATGCATAGCTTCGGGCGATGTTTCCCGTGCATCTCTGCCGAAAGCTATCAGTCTTTGCTTGCATGTGCTTTTATCCAGTTACATGGTCTTGGAAGCGGATTAGAAACAACCCCGGCACAACCCTCCCAGCTCATGCCCCTTATCAAAGGGCGCAACAGCCCGGGGCCCGCCGCCTACCATGTCCCCTCGTTGATCGGCACAAGGGGCCATGATGTCACGCGAAAGAAGTCTCCAGCATGTAGCTTCGGCATGGCCATACCGGTAGTCAAACGCAACGTGAGCCCGGGTATGAGTCGCAATGGGGACTAAGGTTGAGAGTGATTGCTCAATATTTTTTGAACGTCAACGAATACCGTGGCGCGGGTGTTCGCAAGGAGTTCCTAGGGCTGCAACGGGTTCGGCGGAGCGCAAAACGGCAACCCATGCTTGTGGATGCGGAATTTTCATGAGTTGGTTCATGAGTCCATGCGCACAATTCTTGACACCACGTACAAGCGCGCCATGAGAAATATTAACGAACAACGACGAGCGATAACACAACGTGTATTGAAACTGAGAAGGTATGTACAAAAATGATCGCAACAAGGCTCTTGACCGGTGGTTGTTGTGCCAACCGTGTTGTCTAAACAAGATGATGCACGATACACATTCCAAGGATGGGAATTTGCGAGGTGAGAAGTTTTGGCATTTTATCTAAGCAACCGCCATGGCTAACGTGGGCTTTCTTGCATCAATTTTACACTATGGATATTCGTGCATTCGGGCTGTGGCACTTTGGAACCATGGTTCCAAGGTGGCCCGAAGTTGTGTGAGGGAAGCACAGCTAGGCATGATGGCATTCGCATGTTCTGCCCCCTAGTTTGCAAAATGGTGCACCGTGTGTTCGGTCTAGGCTGCTTGGTCCCTGTACTACAAGCGGTCTACAGTAGACACCCGTAGACACCCCGATCACATTGTTTCCGTCAAGTTGGGGTTCCCTCTTTTGCGATGTTGATTGGCCTTTTGTTGGCAGTGTCATGCCGTAATACCCTTGTGGGTGAGCGGCTTGAGGGCAACCACATTCGTGACACAGGCCAGCATCACGGAACTTTTCTGTGTGAAACGTATGTCAATTTCCGTGACATTTCCGTTTCATGGGAGACCTTCATTTTGCCCACGTCCAGGTCCGGCGTACAAAGTGAATCCAAGATTGGGTCGAAACGGGCTTGACCGGTCACTGCAATACGCCATAGGCCTGCGCCCAGAGCGCAAGCTGCCTGTCCCCGAAACCCCCGGGCCCGCCTCCTACTCGCCTCACGAGTTCCAGCTCAAGAACCGGACGCGGGCCCCGTGCTTCAGCATAGGTCTCAAGACGAAGATCAAGAACGCCCGAGACGCGGTTCCAGGGCCGCAGGATTATTCGCCCGTGAAGAGGGATCAAGCAAAGAGCCCGGCGTACAGCTTTGGGGTGCAAACGCCCAAAGGTGTGTCTCGCTTGACAGAATGACACATGGATATGAGGTTTTCGTGATCATTTTGGTGCAGCCCATTGGTGAAATGACACAAAAACACTGGCACGGGGCACGGGGCACGGGGGATGAACCGTTTGACTACGGTTTGGTTTGGGTGACAAGACAGCCTCCGGTGTTGCGGCGCACCGGGAATATTAATCGTCGGGGAGTGGGGGAAACCCGTCCCTACAAAGGAGTATGGCCAGTGGCATCCATCCCACCCACCGCCCACTTCCCACATAGTCTTCACAGCGGAGGGTGCAGTTCCACCAGTGGACAATAGAATGCAAAACCAAACAAACCACACCTCCACCTGCGTGCCCCGGGATACACGTTGCCTTTCGCTGCGGGACCTCAAGTATTTTGGCCCTTGGCTGGCCAAGATGGACCCACCTGCCTGCCTCCTCACTGAAGGGGTTGGCTCTCTGACCCAAACATCCGTCCACAGGCCCTGAACCCTCCCCCCGTCTTCACTGCTGCTGTTTGCGTTGTCGTGTTTGCCGCAGTCGCCATCATCTCAGCCCCGTTCGCTACTCAGCCGACGAAATGTCATTTTGCTGACGACGCTCCCTCCGAGAGTTCCTCCAGCGCATCGAGTACACAGTATTTGTTCCCAGTATCCATACCCCCGTTGTATCCAGGGATATGTGCCCAGGGATGTGTCCCAGAAGGGACATATTATCGCACAGACCAGTCATCGCCTCTGTATCAGGAACCTCTGTTTGTTGCTCCTCCCATTGTTGCCGCTGCCGCTGCTGCTGCGGTTCCGCTTGCTGCTGCTGGCGCCGTTGCTGCTGCTGCTGCCTTTGCTGCTGTGGTCGCCGACGTCCGCTGCCGCATTAATTCATTTCAGGGGGATTTTTGGACATTTCCGTGTGCAACAGCAGCCCTGGTCCTGGGAAGTATAAGGTCCCATCCATCCCAGGCACTGCCCGCAGCAGTCCCCAGTACACCATCGGTACCCCACACAAAGCGCCCAAGCCCAGACCTCATCCCGGTCCTGCAGACCATGTCCCCGGAGACACAAATCTCGTTAAACCCCGCAGCCCCACTTATAAATTGGGGATCAAGCTCTCGAACGAGAGCATGTCGATGTAGAGAGCATGTAGATGCCAGCTGCAGGGGCCAGAAAGTCCCAGCCCCGAGAGGGAGCTTGTGTTCGTCAGGAATGGCGGCCGACGACATGACCAGGGCCCTGGTTTCTTTCTTGTTCGCCTTGTTTAGCTGGACGGCAATGCTGGAGGGTATGCTGTTGGGCAAGCGATGGACAATCTCTTGGAAAGTCTGCACACATGCGTGCGTGTGTGTGTGGGTGGGTGGGTGGGTGGGTGGGTGTGGGTGTGTGTGTGTGTGTGTGTGTGTGTGTGTGTGTGTGTGTGTGTGTGTGTGTGTGTGTGTGTGCGTGTGTTGTAGAGTGGTAGGGCCTGACTTTCCCACGGAATCCGGGCTCTGGGACGTTGCTGTTCTCTGCTTTGTTCTGCTGCAGGCCTCTGGTCCAGCGACGCTGCCAGAGGCTGTACCGGGTGCTGGGATCGAGCTGTTGTCGGGCTCCTCTCCTGTCCTTGCACTGCAGAAAGGCGCCTAGTGCGGCGTTTGAACATGTCTTTGTTTTGACGCTGCACCTGACGAGGCTCAGTACATTCAGGCCGCCTTTGCTCAGTGCCCTGTTTGTCGCGTCTGCCGTGTGTGTTGTACATTGGCTGGCCGTTGGTGGTTCTAACCATACAGACGTTCTTCACTGCTTCATCCGGTCCCACAGACACACGACCCCCCTGTCGCTGTTCCAGAAAGGCGCCTAGCCTTTGTATGCGCATTCTGTTTGCGACGAAGTTTCTAACAACAAGCATGACCCACAAAGAGACAGCAATACCATGCTTTGTTCACTCCCGCTGTCTGCCTGCCGTCGCTCTCACCGTACCTCTGTCTGTCTGCATCGCTTTCATTGCCATGAATACACAGGCCCTCGCATTTTCTCGGTGAATGCAGCTTGAAGTCGCCCTTTTTTCTACTCAGCATTGCTGGGGTCTCTTCAGTTTGATGTGCCCTCTGTGTTTGGGTATGCCAGTCGTCTGGAAGTGATCATACTCGCAGGAAAGGCATGGGAGATTCAAACGACTGACTGACATAAACCAGCAGACTAGCGTCTAGCGTCCGGACCGAAATTGGCGATTTCATACATCCACCCATACCACACACGATTCATCCTGCTCAGTACCGTCTCGATGCGCGGAAAATGACGCAGCCCCACAGCACGAATCGGACAGGTGGACCCAGCCTTCACACCATGTGACTCAATGTGGACCCCCTCCCTGCAATTCTGAAGCGTCTGGTTGTTGTTGACAACCCTCATACAAAGATACACACAATAAACGACAAAATGTGACACAGCGGCCGACCCGCCTCCGCATGCATATCTCAACACAGAGGGCACATCAAGCTGAGGAGACACACCCCGCCGCTGCAGTCCCGTCCAGCGCCGCGAATTGGTGGAACTTTGTTTCCAAATGTTGAATGGCCTGGACCGACCATCCACTCTAGCACTGCTGATTGTTTTTGGACTAAGTGTTGCTTCGTGGGATCGTCCCTCTTCTCTAATGCAATCAGACGTGCATTCTGGCACCAGGGGTTCAGTTTTCATTGCAATCCACTGCAATTGCTGTGCAATAAAAGCGTGTTCAGGATTTATGATTTGAATTTTAGCGAGGTCCGGATTTTGAGATGCCCCACATGCACTTCGTATTGCAAAACACATATTTGAAAGGCACAAATGCAGGCGCATGCCGTGGTTCCCAACATGCTGGAATGCGCCTGGCACACCACCGTGCGGTGTTGGGGGGTTACCCATGATGCCATGAAGCCAGACTGGTGTGCACTTCCAGCACTCAGAGCGCAAAAGGGGCAGGCGAAATGTTGAGGCAATTCATCCCTGCACATGAAGTGTGCACATGCCAGCAATGCCTTCATGCGATATTGGACGATCCTCTCCCTGCTGCATGGCCACATGGGGCGCATGCCACGGGGCACAATTTGTTTCTTGGAGAGTTGCAGCAGACGCGTCTGTCTGTCACAGAGAAGATCGTAAAAGCTCACCACAGTGAATGGCTGACCTTGTTGACCCGCTCCCTGCACTGACCCAACCGATCCTCTTGTGAAACCGCTTCCCCCGAACCCCTGCGGTCCGGCAGCTTTCACATTTACTAATCCGGTTAAGTTATGAAGCTAAGTTATGAATTTGCTTTGCGGTCCAATGTCGCATTGGTCATTATTGCACCTCATCCGAGAATCAAGCGGCCACGCCGAAGGACAGGTGTTGTTATTTTGCTGATTCAGCCAATCAACCGCAAATCTAAGCCGTGTGGTTGTGTGCATCTGCGGCGGGGGTCTTTGCAGCAGAACAGCCAGCTCTGATGCTTCGAAGGAACGTGATCTGGGTTGTGCCACAGCCCACGAGCTTCGACGCCGCCCACAGCCGTCTTCTACGTTAACACATTCAAGTTTGGTTTTTATTTTCTTCTGGTTCAATGAATGCTGGGGTTGGAAACTCCTCTGTCATGCACCGCACGCAATGCCATTCCGGCTCTGATAATACGCGTTTGGAAATCGCCTCTTTTGGCGGCTTTTGAGGCTCGATGGGCGCATTTGCGCAAGCAAGTCAAGAAAGTCTCGATTTGTTGTCGGTGCATTTGAAAATGGTCACCGCTAGGATCGCCACCGTTGCGCTGTGCAGGCGGCTCCCCAATGTACTCAGACAATGTGTACAGCCATGGAGAGAGTTCCTTCCAAGGCCGCTGAATACATCCAGTGTGATCGTCTTCGTATCTTTTTTTGCCCCATGAAGTTGTGACAGTTTCATGGTTCCCTTAACACAGTCGAATCTTGTCTTTGCCGAAGGTCAGATTATGAAAGGAGTTGTGGTACGACACCCGTCGTGGAGATTCGTGTCACCCAACCTCCATATATGTATTCATGTAAAGGCGTATGTCTCCCCTGTGCGTCTGGACACCTGCTGCCGGAGTTGTGCTGTGCCACGCTTCGTCTCCCAGGCCCCAGTGTATCTGTGCATACTATATAGGTGGGTTGTGGGTGTTGCATTCCCCACTATGCAATGATGATAAAGCAGAGTTTTGCTGTGACAAAATAGAACACAAGCATGTGCCAAGCCTGGTTTTGATGACACATTTTATCTGACGTTGTCGACACTGTCATTTTCGTCTTTCATGATCACATGCATGTCCACGTGCATCTGCGTCCGGGTATGAGTTCATCTGCCTTCTTCTGTGCTTTTCGTGTGTCTGTTCGTGTGTCTGTGTGTCGTCTGTCTGTGCCTGTATGTCTATTTTGGCCTCACCATATTGACCGTAGCGCTGGAGATCTTCCACACGCGTTCTAACCGTAAACCAGGAACCGCACAGGAGTAACCCACCATGCTCATGGTCAGGTGGTTCACCCTTCTCCTGCAAAGCAAAAAGAGTTTGTAAGAAACCCCAGCTTTGTGCTTCCACCTTCTCTCTTGAATCAGGCTTGCACAAGGGCTGGAAACTTGCGAAAGCCCTGATATTACGGTTGATCTTGGGCCTCATGACCTATATATGCAGCTGTCATATGATCTGTATCTCCATGGTTTCCAACAGGCAGACGCAACCCCACATGCTCTGCACTGTTTTAAACCATAACAATTATGCGATGGCAGAGTTGCTGACTTCATTTGAGTTTTGAACAGCACCACAGGGGCTTTGCTGCGTTTTGGTTGGGGACATGATGAGCACATTGAATTTCGGGGTGCGCATGGGATTCAAGACTTGTCTGCCAGCCAGCACCACCATGCAGAGTGAGGGCACCAAAGCTCAAAATTTGTGGGACAGGACAGCCAACCCCAAATATCAAATGGACTGGTCTGAGCCCTGCAGGATATGGTTGTGAAGCGTTCAAGACAAAACACTCAAATTCCTCACATGGCCCATGCAGCCTCCACACTGCAGATGGACAGTCAGGCAGTAGTGCACATAGGGGTGTGTACGCCGCATCAAGAAGCGGCAGACAGCTATTTGTGGTCAACAGTGCATTTTTGGTGGTCAAAAAGGATCCAGTGGTGAAAAAGGATTTGGAAGTGGAATGGAACGCCAAGGCACTGCATGGTGGTTGCCGCACGCACACCGGAGGATGGCATAATATTTGGACTGATTGACAAAACAGATAGCTGGGCCAAATTTCCACCTACGCTCCCACATGGAGACACAATTACGTGAGTGTGTGGAGGGGAGGCCGTGACTTGCCCCGAAAGTCCATGACACCAAAGGCAACAAAGAAAAAAATGTGCGCTGTAGTGGAAAGGTCAGGTTTGGGCCCTGGAACATAGCCCCCATGGAGGGGAGACCATCATTTGGTGACCATTCGTCCAAGGGCTGGGGGACGTTGCTGTGTGGGTGAGGGGGATTCTCCATGGGGGGGCTTACAATTTCGTGCATGGTGTTACCCTGCATCCCCCGTGTCCAGACAACACCATTGTCTACACAATGGCTGCCGTTGCTTCCGCAATTTTTGGACTGGCGGCGCGGGAAGTGCCACTGCTGCTCTAATAGCGAGCCCCTTGAGTGCCGCGCACACCCGGCGAGGGCTTGGTAAGGGCAGAGGATCTACCGGCAGTTTGTGCCCCCCGCACGGCGCACCATCATGCAAGGGGCACAAACCCGGTCGTTGCCGGGCGACCGGGTAGGGAGCCGCCAACTGCTGCTGACACGTTGGCCACCCGCAGCTGGGGAACGGCCTGGGCGCCCGGGGACATCGCCGGCCGGCGCCGACTGACGTGGTGGCTGCAGCAAGGGGTATGGAGGGATGGCTTCCAAGAATCGAATAGATTTGAGCATGGAGGGATGGCTTCGGCACCCGCGGTAAGAAGACAACACGGAGATGGTGTTGCCGTGCAAGGCAACCCGGGCCGAACCGTGGCGGAGGGAGGCTACCGTTGCCGCCGCCACCAGAGCCGGCAAGGGAGCCCGCCCCCATGGGTGTGGGACACAAGCACATGGGTATGGTTGGCCGGCCACTCTAAGGGGGGGACCCCCCCCCCCTTAGGGAGGCAACAATCAGTGGCCGCACGGAAGGCTTTCAACACCCAGGTCCAAGCAGGGCTCGTGGGGTGGCGGGGAACACTAGGGCAGGGAAGAGGCTAGCCGCAAAGCTGGGACATTGTGCCCTATCCCATGGCCTCTTTGCCCTGGGCTTCACCAAGTTGGCGTAGAATGCAATGTTGCCACAAGAGGAGGGGCGGGGGAGAGCGGCAACACCCCCAAGAAGATTGGAGGCCCAACGCCCCCAAGAAGATCGGAGGCCCCAAAGAAGATCTGAGGCCCCAGTTGACGGCCACGGCAAGCCTAGTTGCGGAGACACTTGAGCGCCTAGCGCAGGTCCCTCCCTTGCGGTGTGTACGCTAAGGGGTAGGCATAGGGAGATGGCATGAGGCTACACCAAGTCTTATCTCTGTGCTAACCCCTGTACGTACGACGTGCAAGTCCTAAATAGGCTGACAAGTTTCCGCAATTTTCGGAAGTATCCCCGGTGTGCTCTAGCGGGCTACCCAGTGGACTAAAGGCTGCCCGGTCATCGGTTCGAATCCCGGTTCATGCCGGGTTAATGTGGGGGACAGAGTACAGTGTTGGGCCGGCCATCAAGTACGGCAATCCCCTGGGCAACTAGGGTTCGAAAATCCGCGGAACACTCTGGCACCGCAAGGCACTACCAGGCTTTAATTAACTGCTATTCAAGTCGCTAGTCAAATGGAAAGTACACACGCATTTATGCGTTTATTTTCAAAAAAACGCCCGTTTTTGGGAGAGAATCGCTGTTTATTGATGTTTGTTGATGTTTATCTGTGTTTTCACATATTGTTGCATGGATTGGGGAAGGTTTTAGGTTGCCTCGGTGTGCCATTCGCTTGACAGTCGTCATTTCGGGTATGTGTCACTTATACAGGGTTCCGTAAAGCAACAATCATACTCGACATCTGGTGCCCACGGACACATGACTGCTTAGTGGAAATGTGCCCTCCCCTGTGTACCACAGCACAGGGCGGAGGGACTGGACCCCCACCCCCGAGCTCATCAGCCCAGGGCGGAGGGATAGGTTCCCCACCCCGGAGCACATCAGCACAGAGCGGAGGCACAGGTTCCCCTCCCCTGTGCACCACAGCACGGGGTGGAGGGACTGGATCCCCACCCCTGTGCACCATAGCACAAGACGGAGGGACAGGTTCCCCTCCCCTGTGCACCACGGCACAGGGCGGAGGGACTGGGTTCCCCTCCCCTGTGCGCCTTATCACAAGGTGGAGGGAAAGGTTCCCCACCCCCGAGGGCTTCTGCACAGGGCGGAGGGACAGGGTCCCCTCTCCAGTGCTCCACAGCACAGGGCGGAGGGACCGCGTTCCCCTCCCCTGTGCACCTTGGCACAGGGCGGAGGGACAGGTTCCCCACCCCTGTGCACCACAGCACCCGGCGGAGGGAGAGGTTCCCCACCCCTGAGCACATCCGTTCTGGGCGGGGGACGAGTGGGAGGGTTGTCTGGGGACACGCACGCCCCGGCTGCAGCCATTATGCGTTAGCCGGGGCGGGAGGGAAGGTGGTCTGGGGACGCGCACGCCCCGCTTGTAGCTGTTTTGCGTTAGCCGGGGCGGGAGGGAAGGTGGGCAGGGGACGCGCACGCCCCGACTGTAGCCGTTCTGCGTTAGCCGGGGCGGGAGGGAAGGTGGTCTGGGGACGCGCACGCCCCGACTGTAGTCGTTCTGCATTAGCCGGGACGGGAGGGCGTTCGGGGGGGGGGGGGAGGCGAGAGGGTCGGGCTGCTGTATCCTCGCCATCCCGGGTCCCTTCCACTGGCGGCGCCCGACACCGAGGCAGCCTGTGCGGTGGCGGGCTGGCGGTGCACGCCGCCGGGGTGGCTCGTCGGCCACGCCGCCGCCGCGCTAGTGGCGCGCCCCTCGGAACAGGGGGCATGCCTCCTCCTCCACTAGCGGCCAGCCTGAGAAGGGAGCGCACGGACGAGGGGGGGGGGGACAGGGTGGGCCCCGGGCATACAAAGCCGCCACCGGAGGTGGGCCAGCTTAACGTTCTTGGAGCCTGCAGAGCGGGAGGGCACCGGGGGGGGAGGTGGGTGCTGGGCGGGGCGTGAGGGGGCTGGTTTCTGTGGCTCCGCCAAGGGGGGGGGAGGCAAACGCCTGCCCTGTGTTTTCCAACCCCCAACTGGGGGCCAGCCCACAGCCTGCACCCTCGCTTTCTGGTGGCTTAAATTTGGGGCGACAGAGGCGGGGGGGAGGGTACGGGGGGTTACGGGGGGGGAGGGTACGGGGGGGCGACTTCGTGCCAACTATCCTTTCTTACATGCAAACCCCTTGGGCCACCATGTCCTGACTACCCTCAAAGAGCGTGTATATTAACCCAAAATGTCTTGTTCTCTAATGCACGTGGTGCGCGCAGTGTGATGACGACACCCTCCTTATCCCAAATCTGATGCTGTGTATGGGTTCTGCTGCGCACAGAGTACCCCCCCCCCCCCTTGTAATAGCTACGCCCTTGTAATAGCTACAGTAGGCGTAGGGACCGTATTAATTTGGTACCTAATTTCAATTCGGTACAAATGTAGTGCAGCCGCATAACACATGGGTTTGGTGACAAATTTGCCAGCTACATAGGGTCATGGATACTTCATAGCTTGTGAGAACATGGGTGTGAACCTGAATTTTCATGTCTCAAACACTTTCTTGTGTTTGCATGCCTTTGGGAACATGGGCGGAGGTTAAGGTGCACTCATACCATGCATTCTCTCACGTGTATGTCGGTAGTTGTAGGTGTCGTGCGCAAGCTACGCCCTTGTAATAGCTACAGTAGGCGTAGGGACCGTATTAATTCCGTACTTTGGCGTAGCTATTACAAAGGGGGGGGAGGGTAGTTTCACCACATTTTCCAAAGGGCGTTTGAACAAATAGACCCATGGCTGCACCACATGAGGAAAGGAATGATGGAGATGTTTTGGCAGCATGTCAATGATGTGGCCACTGGGTACACAGCAGTGATGCTCATCTCAATTGCAGTTTTTGCGCACATTGCACATTGAAGACACTTGCTAGTTTGCTGGTCCATGTAGTGCCCCCCAGTGGCAAATGTGTGCATACACTCACTCACAGCCATCGTGACACTTTCTGAAGTGTCCCATTTTGTATATTTGCCCGGGCGTACGCCCTTCCATTAGCCTCCGCCATGTGGAGCCAATGAGCCCATGCCTGAAAGGCTTTTCTCCTGGTCTTGCTGCTCTGACACAACCGCAGCAGAGGACCCTGCGCCTGCAGCACCAGCTCCTGTCCCCAACAGTTCGGCTGGTGCAAGCCACCCTGTGCCGATGGCCCCAGCGGTGGCAGAGCCCGGTGCAAGCCGCCCTGTGCCGATGGCCCCAGCGGTGGCAGAGCCCGGTGCAAGCCACCCTACGCCCATTGGTGCAAGCCACCCTGTGCCGATGGACCCAGCGGTGGCGAAGGCTAGTGCAAGCCGCCCCACACAGGTGGACCCAACAGTATCTGACGTGAGCGGATCATCGCTGGACCGTTTTACAGAGTCTGACGTCGTACGGCTTCCCAAGTTCGAGCACGTTTCAAGGCAACCTCCACAGCATTTCCCTGTTCACGAGCGCAGTACGTCATCTTCCCGCCACAACTCCACTCCAAAGCTGGATGTTGTCTCGGGGTCACCCTCGCTTGATGCTGCGCACAAGCCAATACCACGCCTCCGGTTCTGTGACGAGGAGCCGTCCTCCCTCCCCGATTCTGCCGGTGGTTCCAAGGGCCCATCCATCCCCCCAAGTCCGGGGAAGAAGTACAACGTCTCGTTCAAAACCGACCCGGCGACGATGGATGGGGTCTCCGATTTGCTGGCAGCCGTGAGCCAGGGGGTCAGGCAGCCCAGCCCGAAGGAAGGGCATGGCATTCTGAGGTCGGGCCCACATACGCCCGTGGACCGGACGCCGCAGGAAAGTGCGATCCACACGCCGGCCCGCTCGGAGTCGGTGGACGGGGATGGCTCGGTGGACGTGGACTTGGACCTGGATATCGAGGACGAGAGCATGGAGGAGGTCGACCGCGAGCAGATCGAGGAGTGGGAGCAGGAGGACTGGGAGGCGCTGCTGGGCAGCCACCAGAAGTTCCTGTTCCGGATGGGCAACCCGCTGGCCGCCTTTGCGGAGGACGAGGGGCAGGTGCGGGCCGACCTGCGGCGCGAGGAGGACGACATTTGGGGCCGGCTCTGCGACTGCGCCTACGAGATGCGGCTGCTGATGGACTCCGAGGAGCTGCTGTGGAGCAAAGTCCCGCCGGAGAAGAAGAAGGGCAAGGGCAAGCGCATTGAGGTCCGGGAGGTGCCCCTCAAAGACCTGGTCACCGACGAGTACCGCAAGAGCTTCGGGCTCCGGCGGGCCCACTTCGAGTGGGACGAGGACGCGGAGCCCCTCGGGTTCCTCGACACCTTCGACCGGATCCTGATCCGCACCGGCAGCGCCTCCTCCTTCGCCTCGTTCGCCTCCTCCAAGAGCTCCGCGGCGATGTACCTGCGCCCCCGGACCTTCGAGTTCGCGCACATGGTCGCGGAGCACAACCGGCTCCAGGGGGACCGCGAGCGCATGGACCTGCGCTACGGGCAGTGGCGGGCGTCGGTGAAGAAGATCGGGAAGGAGCGGCGCCGGCCGCCCCTGCAGCTGCAGCCCGTGCGCCGCACGGGGTCCACCCACCGGGGGTCCAACTTCCTCCTCCGGCAGTACCAGAAGGCGGGCACGCTGAGCAAAATGGTCGCGCTGAACGCGCTGGACTCGAATGAAGCTGAAGCGGAGAAGGACAAGGACAAGGACAAGGACAAGGACAAGGACAAGGACAAGGACACGGAGGGGGAACCCAAAGAGTGCGAGGAGGCCGGTCCGCACAAAGCCAAGCCTCAGCAAGCGATCCACCGGATCCGGATCGGGTCCGCGAACGAGGGGCTGCGGACCCGCGCCCGGGAGGTGGAGCGGCAGGAGATGTCCGACCGCTGGTTCTGGAAGAAGGAGGAGCTGGCGGCCGTCAAAGTGATCTACGACCGGTTCCTCGACGGGCACCGCGAGGGCATCGTGGAGGTGGAGGACATCTGGCGGTGCCAGATCCTGCGGCAGGAGCACATGCAGTGGGCCGCGCTCACCGCGGGGCACTGCATGACGGCGCGGATGGCCGTGCTCCGGCTGCAGGCCGCGGTCCGCCGGCACGTCCTCGGGAAGAACGTGCTCCGCACGCAGCGCGCGCGGGCCACCCTGGCCGCCCGGGAGCGGGGGGCCCGCAACCGCCTGGGGGTCGCCGAGGCGGTCGAGTGGCGCGCCGCGCTGTACGCGCTGCGGGAGGAGAGCCTGCGGCGCCGCATCGCCGGCGCGGAGGCGGCGGCGTGGGAGACCATCAGGGCGTCGGCCGACCAGTCCAAGACGGGCCACGACCTGGTCACCGCCCAGGCGCGCCTGTGGGACGAGCTCCTCAACGGCCCGAGCGCCATGTGGGCCCCGCCGCCGCCGGCGCGCCCGGCCTCGGCCCCGGCGCAGCCCTCGGGCGTCGGGACCGCCGAGCGGCAGCCGCTCGCCAACACCACCGCGGGCGACTGGGTGGCCCCCCCGCGATCCGACCCGGACCGCGTGCGCCGTGAGAGGCCGGCGACAGCGCAGCCTTCGAAGGCGCCGCCTCCGCCGCGGGACGGCCACAAGTTCCTGCCGCAGCTGCTCGACAAACGGGCCCCGCAGGCCCAAGGCCCGCCGCAGGTGTGGGTCGAGCCGCACGTGCAGCCTGCGCCCAGTGGACCCCCCGCAGGCAGCCCCCCGACGGGGGCCCCGAGCTCCCTGGGGCTGCCGGGCAGTGCTGGGCAGGGCCGCCCGGTGACGCCACGCCTCAATCTGGCGGCGGTGCCGCACGTCGAGCCCGCGATCCAGTCCCCACGGGACCTGGGCTCCTCCAGCTCGTCAGAGGCTGCGCCGGACTCCGCACGGGCGGCCCCGGAGGCGGCGCCGGGCCTGGCCGCGCACTGCCCGCCCGCCGCGCCGTCCCCGGGGCTGCACTTGGGCGCCGTCGCGCGGCCGGACCCGCGGATCAAGTCCCCGCGAGGGCCCCCGGGCTCATCGGGGGCGACTGCGGGGCCAGGGCCCGCGGGGCAGCCCCAGCGACAGCGGCTCGAGGTTGACACCGCGGGGCACGCGCCGAGGGGCGTGCAGGTCCACCTGCGCGGGGAGGCGGAGGAGGTGGACACGCCGGCGATGGCGCAGCGGCTGTTGGCCGAGGCCGCGGCGGCGGCGCGGCAATCGAACATCACGCGGCTGAACATCGAGACAGCGGGGCACACGCAGCGGGGCCTCCAGATCCAGTTGCGGGGGGAGCCGGAGGCCCCGGAGGTGGCGGAGACGCCCGCGATGGTCCAACGCCTGCTGAACGAGGCGGCGGCGGCGGCCCGGCAGCAGAGCATTGCCCAGCTGCACGTGGAGACGGAGGGGCACACGCAGAGGACCGAGGGCGGCGGCAGAGAGGCGCCGCGGATCATGGACACGCCGGCCCTGGCGCAGCAGCTGCTGGACGAACTGGACGAAGGGGCCGATGGGGCGGCGCCGGAGCCGCGGCCCGACGGGACCGCGGGCGGCGACGGGCCCGGGCGGCTCCCGGGGGTCCGGCACGCTTCGAAGGTGCAGTTCGGCGCGGGGGTCGGGGGCGACGGCGGCCGGCCGGAGCGGCAGGACACGGCGTACCGGTTGGCGTACCGTGAGTCGCGGGTGCAGTTCGACGCGGAGTCCGACGGGAGCGGGCTCATCCGGCGGCGCAACACGATGCACGTGCGACACGGCGACGCGGCCTCGGTCGCGTCCGACGAGAGCGACGAGGCGCGTCCCGAGGGGAGTGACCGGCTCGTGCAGGTGTCGTTCGCGTCCGACGTCTCCGACGGGTCGGGGCTGGTCGCCCGGAAGGCGTCGATGCACGCGCGGAAGCTGACGGAGGGGAAACCGCTGGACGCCCTCAGCGTCGTGCAGCAGGAGCTGAAGCTGCTGGACCTCGCCCACAATGAGGACTGGGATCGCCTGACGCTCATGCTCGCCCAGAACCCGCAGCTGCAGACGGTGTGGCAGGAGGGGCAGGGGCGTGCACGGGCGGCCCGCGACATCCAGCGGGTCTGGCGGGGCCACCAGGGCCGGCACTTGGCCCGGCGCCGGGAGCTGGACCAGGAGGAGACGCTGCTGCTCCAGCGCCTCGGGGAGATCGAGGAGCGCGCGCGCGCGCGCGCCGCTGCCACCCAGCGCCCGCACACCGCGCCCGTGACGACGGGCGGGCGGGCGCCCGCCCCCGGCCTGCAGACCCCCCTGCAGGCGCCGCGGCCGGCGACGGCCGGGCTCGACCCGCTCCCGCTCCTGCCCCCGGCCCCGTCCCCGGCCCCGTCCCCCGTCCCGCTGGAGGCTGACCCCCACCCCCACCCGGAGGTGTCGGCGGTGCTCGAGCTGGCCGCGGCGCTGCGCTTCCCCATGCGGCCGTCGCCGGTGCGGCGGGGGCTGGACTTCCCGGACCCCCCGCCGCAGACCCTGGGCAAGGCCCTGGGGCACTCGTACCCCCTGACGGGCCCGATCCTCGCGAGCGGCCTCCCGTGCAGCCCCCCGAGCCCCGTGCCCCACGCACGGCCCGGGCTGGGGGGCCAGGCCCTGAAGGGCAGCCCCACCCACCAGCTTGGCCCTTCTCTCCCGTTCCCGGGCCTGCCCCAGACCCCGGGCCCGGACGCGGGGCCCGCGGTGGACCCCACGAACCCGAGCCTCAACCCCAACCCCAACCCCAGCCCCAGCCTCAGCCTCAGCCCGATCCCGCACCCGCTGCCGGCCCCCGTGCCGCGGGCGTTCCCGAGCCCGAGCGTCAGCCCCGGCATCTCCTCGGCCCCGTCCTCCGCGGGGGGCTCGGCCGGGGGGGGGCGAAGCCCGGCCCCGGGGCCCCGGCCGTACCAGGGCAAGCGGGCGGTGGATCGGGCCGTGGCGATGCAGCAGTGGGTGTGAGGGAAGGGGCGTCGCTACCGGCACCGGCGTGGGGGTGCGGCGCAAAGGGAGTTGCGGGGCAGGCAGTGGGACGGCCGCGGGGGGGTCGTGGGAGGGGAGGGCGCCTCCTGGTTTTGCTGTTCATACGAGGCCATTGCTTGGTGGCAAAACCGTGGGGGCGGGGGGGGGCAGACACCAAAAACAAGTTTGTGCACCTGAAATCGGTCCCTAATTTTGGGCCTCTTGCGTGTCTAGTGAGTTTCCCGCGGAAATTTTGTCTGACGTGGGTGGGTGGGTGGGCCATCCCCCCGAAAAAGAAAAGCACAACCCATTGCAATGTGGGTTTGT
Organism: Eutreptiella sp. 'Long Island Sound 2002'; assembly: GCA_964036045.1. Lineage (NCBI taxonomy): Eukaryota > Euglenozoa > Euglenophyceae > Eutreptiales > Eutreptiaceae > Eutreptiella > Eutreptiella sp. 'Long Island Sound 2002'. The sequence continues at coordinate 58,058,020 of OZ038391.1, forward strand.
TGTGAAGGACTCAAGAGCCCTCCCCAGCAGGCCCGAGGATGCTGCTGATGAACTCCAGTTTGCCTCGTGGTCAGCACAAGCTTATCTACAAGGACCCCGTCTGCATTTCCCTCGGCCACATCATCGCGGCATTCAGATATGGATGCAGAGTGCTCCATATCTTCAATCGTGTTGTGTCTGAAATGGCTTGTTGCAGCGCCTTTGACCGCACTCAGCTCCTGACGCCCCCTGAAATCTGGTCTGCTGGGCCGTGCAGACAGGATGTGTGCACTTGTGTGGCTGATCTGCTCGAGTACACTCGCAACGGGAACCGCATGATGCCCAGGACCCATGCATTTGTATGGCTGATCCAGCAGTGGCGAGCCCCTTCCAAACTTCACTGGTCAGGGGCGGCCTCTGGTGAAGTACAGTTTGTTAGCGTTTGTTGCACATTTTGGCCCTTCATTCCACAGAGCACTTGTTGGCCTCGTATTGGATGTTTTGTTTTGCTCCTCCCAACTGTGCAGGAGTGTTGCATAAATAGAAATACATTTACGGTGGGCGTATGCTTGTGGGCTGGGGAAATGACCAAATTATAAAACGTGCAGGTATGCGGAAGGTGTGACACTGCTGCACACTACCGGCGCATTTTCTGTTGCTGCCATGTATCTTCCCATGTATCTTCCATGGTTTTCGGTTTTTTGTTTGTGATCCAATTTTGGGTGCAACCTGTTGATTGGGCTCTGTTGCTGCGAAGGCTGACAGAGTTGTGAAGCACAGTTGATTGTGATGTTGGAAGCACGAGATCGATCCAGTGCACCCAATAAGCCGTCCGTGCGTCACGTCGACGTTCCTCAGCACTCGGTGCAACATCCCCCCAACCTAACTTTGACCTCATCCCTAACTCCGATCTGAGTATGTATTGTCTAATCTGTTTCTATCTTTGGCTTGGCACTTCGATCCTGACCGCCCATACTCGCCCCCACTTTGAAACCTCTGCCAAGTGACCCCACTGCCCACGGTTCCATGGGAAGGGACAATTGCAGATCCACTGCATTCAACACATGTCCTTCGTTGTACAGTAAATTGTAGGAAACAGGGGGGGGGAGGGGTGTGAGCAAGGAACGCGACTGCATTTGGGCGGGGGGGGGTACACAGCGCTGCAGCGCATCATCCTCAAAACTGGAGATGGAGTTCGCGGCGTCAAAGCGCCATGAGATCCGGTCTTACTGTTGGGGTGCGAGCGCTTGGTGCGTTGCAAATCAATTGTGGGACATGCTCCTATGGAAGCTACTGCCTCCTGGTGGTGCGTCCAACAGCCTGTGACAGGAGTGGATATTCCTTATGTGGCATGGTGCGGTGATCGAAAACATAAATCAGTGCTGAACCATTCTGGTGAAATGTCTGCTCTTCCAGCACGACTCTTGGGTTCTGCCAGGCCGGCCTAGTACTGGTCCGAGACACAGCTCAGTCCAAAAACCCAGATAGTGAGTTAAAACAAACGCAGTCTTCTATCTAAATCTGCTGTTTTGACCCTTTGGACGTATGCTTCCCCGGCGGTGAGTGGTTTCCCGTTGGCGTTCTCTCAACGCCTGCTGTCTGTGTCCGTGTGCCACGCCTCTCCCTTGCCCACGACAGAGCCAGGTTTTGTGCAGACGGCCCATATTGATTGGCTTTTCCAGCAATTTTTGACTTTCTGGTGATGCACCTTCTGCGGATGGTGCAATGTTGATGGTGCGGCAATGTGGGGCAGCGGGGCAGGGGGGGCTCCGACTGAAGATGGGCTGCTTGGGATTGGCAACACTTCACCTGGATCAATGTTTATGTGTGCATGTGACAGTCCATTGTTTCTTCCACTTTCCTCACCCAACCCACTGACCGAGTTGAACATATTCAAGATATTGAGGTCAAGCTCAATTGGGTGTTCTCCTAAACATAACAATGATCATATGCCTGGCAACGAAACATGTTGTTGTCGAACCACATTTAACCTCTTTGAACCAATGTCCGGCATTTGATGCACCTGACTTTTCAGCATGAGACCTCCACTCCATGCTCCATCGGCAACACATCTCAACAGGTGTGTTGCACAATGTTATCATCCATTCCATGTGTGCAATAATCTCTCCTTTTCCGTCACTGCTGCTGCATTTCTACGATGTGCTGTTGCTGCATTAGGTAGGGTCATGTGATGCAATTTTCTGACCTTCACTTGCATCTCGTTTGGGCCAAGAGGGTGCGAAGGTCCTGTACCTGAGCAAAACAAACCAGACGCCCTCCTTCATGTGCTCCCCCCTGCTTGCTTTGCTCCACAATGACTCCTGCGGTCTTGAAGGTGGTTGGTTTTGTGCCCTTTCCTTGGGGTGGTGGTAGTGACAATCCTCCAGACCGTGGGCCCCCTTTTGTTGTGCTGTGCACATCACAGGTGGTGGTAGGCTGGGTGTTTTCTTGTGGGGATACTTTGGGGGCTTGATTTCTCGGAAAGTGTTCAAAAGTCGGCTTACCATGTGCCTGTCATGGGTGTTCTGCACTTGTTGTCTTTCAGAGCTTTTTATTCAATTGCTGATTTTTTTTTGTCACTGGAGTTTATTGTGCAATGGAGATTTGGATCCCATCAGTGATGATTTCCATCTGATCCATATGACATACGCAACATGCAGTCATCACTCCCTGGAAAGAGGCTGCTCGCGAATCAATGACACAAGCGCAGCTTCGACATAGGTCTCTGATGCTGCTCATGCGAATCATGCAGAGGCTGCGTGTAATGAGCACCACAGCTACTTGTGGTTGCAGGCACAATTGCTGTGCAAATATGACATGTAATACCTAATAAGCTCCAAGGTGTCTCTCTGCACACAGGCTGATCTCCCATCTTCTTCTCTGCAAGGCGGGTCTTTTCCACTCCTGCCCCTCTCATCGGTCATGCCCATCACTGCTGGTGCCATTCACACCTGCAGCAACTTGGCCCGCATTCCAGTGCTTCCTGTGTGTAACAAAATACCAACGACATCCTCTCCAAGACCCCTCCCACCAAGACCGCAGGAGGTAATGCTAGGAATTGCCCGCCTAATGCAGTGGGCAAACATGAAGCAAGCCAGGGTGGGCGGGTTCAAGCCCAGTTTCCGGTGGGTTACTGCAGTACACACCCCACCCATGAGCAACGCCAACCCCCGCACACTTTGCGGCCGGCACGGGAGCTTTTACCACAAGCCCCACCGCCAGCACCTGCATCAGCCGATCCACCCGCAGGAAACCCATGGGCAGTTGCGGTGACCTCAAGCTGGCACTGTCTTCTGATACGGAGCACTGGTCCCCTGCAGCCATCTGGTGGGGGTGGAGGATATGGAGGATATCCACCCACTTCAGTTGGACAGTCTTTTTGGGGCAAGTGCAGGATGATGAGCCCATGGATATGGAGCATGATGCCATTCCGCTGGCTCCCATGCCACTGTGCGTGAGAACCCCCCCCTGCCCCTGCACAGGCCTCAGATGACTGCTGCGCCCTTCTGATAACCCAGCATTAGGTGGTTTTTCTGCATCCTTTTGTGCTATGTTGCTCTGTGCATTTTTCTCAGGGCCAGAACGGTGAGACATTCTCTCAGAGCTCATGTACACATCCTTTTTTGTGACCCATTCCACTCCTGCCCCCTGCAGCCAGCTTCTCCATTCCCGCCGCCGATGGGGAACATGTGCAGGAGTAAAAGACTCCTTGGGACCGCAAGAGGAAGTTTTACACCGTCCCCATCATTCAGAAGTAGATACAGCCAAAAAATTGATGGATGAGTACAGTGGCTTGAGATTTCTGCTTAAGCCCTGAGGAAATAACGGCAAGCAACCGACTTGCTGTGTACTGTGCACAGAACAGGCCGACAAGAGTTTTGTCTGCGGTGGTCCCCCCCCCCCCCTCCCTCTCCCAGGTGGGAGACCATCACTTGGCGACAATCCCCCACGGGGTGGGCGACAATCCCCCAGGGTGGTGGGGTCGTCCCTGGGGGTCCTGGACAGGAGGAGGGGCAGGGTACAGATGCAAGGATCCCCTGCCAGCCAATATCAACCGGAAAGGAAGAAACGTCTGGAGAGCGTAACTTCAGGACGGTAACAAGTGGAATGCTGCTCCTCACAAAATAATAACAGAAAGCTCCAAGCACTACGTGTCAGGTCCGCTACCACAGTCATTAGTGGGATCATTGTAGAACTGGACAGCTCTGAACCTTGATTCAAAGAGGTTGTCTCGAGTACCATATGGTGAGTAGAATTAGCCAGCTCATCTTGGTCTGGACCAAAAAAAAGAAGTAACAACAGTCAGTCCCAAGCAAGCCTGTTATTGTGTTGTGCGACACCATGGTCTGCAAAAGATGGTGGTGGTGGGGGTGCTGACTCTAGCAGCCGCATGCTGAATCCTTTCCAACCCAATTAATATGCTAATTTTGTTGTGCATGATATAGTGTGGAAATTCTTCTCCCCTTGTGGCATGAAAGGGAGGGTCTCTCTTGGGTGTCAAGCGTAGGTCGCTTATTTTTTTTTATTTGGCGTAAGTCGCTTGTTTTTTTTATTTTTAGGCGTAAGTCGAGTGTGGAAAAAAAAAACTCGAAAATGTATGGTACGCGACTTACGCTTTTTTTGTGACGCGACCTACCCCTAAAAAAAAAGTTACGCGACTTACACTTTTTTGTTAAAACAACAGCGAGCTATGCTTTTTTTGATACGTGACCTACGCTTTTTTTTGATACGCGACCTACGCGACCTACGGCAAAAAAATAAATAAGCGAGGTAAGCTTTTTTTTTATAAAAAAGCGAGGTACCCTTTTTTCGTTATGCGACCTACGCTTTTTTTGATACGTGACCTACAACAAAAAAAAAGTAAATAAGCAAGCGAGCAAGCGAGGTACGCCTTTTTGGACACGCGACCTAAGCTTATTTCGATACGCAACCTATTGCCAGAAAAAAATAAAAATAAGGAGAAGGCTTTTCCTGCGGCGCGCAGTTTGGGAAACCTGCCTAACTTGTGGAGCTTTTTAGATTCCACCTTGTTGTGCTCCCCGGGGGCAATGGGGCCTGGTTTTACCATGTAGTATGGCCCTTTTATGTAGCCATATTGATCTCTCCCTACCATGGGGACCCCAAGAAGGCACGGGTTATGTTACGGGGTGTCAACCCGGGGGCAGGGTTTAGGTAGCCAATATGCCCACATGTGGGCCATTTCTGATTTTGTCCCCGTGCTGAGCATTGGGAGCCATTGATTTCTCCCCAGCAGCGGGGGGCACTTGTTAAATGCAATCGTTAGCCCGCGGACAAGGGGCCCCTGGCGCACGACGCCGCCACCCACATTGAGCATTGTGTCCGATCCATCTTCTCTCCACGCAGAGCCGCTAGCCTTGCTACGCTAGCGGTGCCCCACTCAGCAATGAGTGTGGGCGAAGCGTGGAGCAGCGTGACCACCCGCGTTTGGTGGCCGTGTGGCAACCCGGGTGTGGAATTGCGGTGCACATGTGGGGTGTCCCACTTGTTTGGGGGCGCCTCAAGCGCAGTGCGCGTGCAGTGCGCGCGCAGTGCAACTATTTGGGCGTATGGCCGTACTAGAGACCCATACTTTGAGATACTAGGGGCCCCTAGGGGCATCATGGTGACCCCTAGCGTACGTTTTGACTTCTGATTTTGTCCCCCGTTGTTTGGGGACCCCCGAGAATGCAGGGGTGACGTAGCATTTCCGCCCTCTTTACTACAATGCCGTTTGCGACTCTCTTGCCTTGATTGTGTTTATGCTTTACATTATATCTTTGCAGAGTGGCGAAGAGCCATTTCCACTCAGGGGGGGCAAGCACGCATCGGACGGCCAAAGATTCCATAGAGTCATTTCCACTCAGGGGGACAAGCACGCATCGGACGGCCAAAGATTCCATAGGGAAGTGGAAGTATTGAAGCAAGTCCGATTATCCGATACAAGGACGCGATTAAGGCTCGTGTGAGTGCCATGTACGTAAGGGAAAGGGCATTCATGGATCATGTTACATGCAAGTTTGCCCCAACCCAACCTCCATCGCTAAAAATGGTGCAACCCACGCCTGTTCATGGCTTTTCCAGTTGTGCATGATGTGTGTAGTGGGAAGGGAAGGTAGTTTGCAACTTTCTTGAGCTGGGGCAGTTTGGGTCACCTAATTCCAAGGGCGTTTCTAAGGGGTGTGCTTGGGGGCTCTTTGGGGGGAACATAGTCTAAAAGTAGCGCGCAGTGCGCGCGCAGTGCAAAGGTTCCCCCTTTGTTTGTTTGTTTCACAACCCCATATTGGTCAGTATTGTTGCGCAATACACAAGGCAATGAGGCAGCCACTTCTGATTTTGTTCCCCTTTGCACGCGGGGGGGGGGGGGTGGCAGGGCCCGGGGTTAGGGACTCTCAATCCACGCTTTGTTGCGTGGCCCTTGAGTTGGGGATAGGGACTCGCAATCCACGCTTTGTTGCGTGGCCCCGTGAGTTGGGGATAGGGACTCGCAATCCACGCTTTGTTGTGTGGCCCCTTGAGTTGGGGATAGGGACTCGCAATCCACGCTTTGTTGCGTGGCCCCTTGAGTTGGGGATAGGGACTCTCAATCCACGCTTTGTTGCGTGGCCCCTTGAGTTGGGGTTAGGGACTCGCAATCCACGCTTTGTTGCATGGCCCCTTGAGTTGGGGATAGGGACTCGCAATCCACGCTTTGTTGCATGGCCCCTTGAGTTGGGGATAGGGACTCTCAATCCACACTTTGTTGCGTGGCCCCTTGAGTTGGCCCCTCCAGTCGGGGTCTAGGACTAGGTACTTCTGCTTTTTGTCCCTTGCACACGGACCCTACGGTGCCTTGAGCGTGCTGGCCGGCGGGTAACGGCTCATCGCACCATTAGGTTTGCGGTGTTGTGCCCCCCTTTGCTTTGCATAGGGGGCCGTGCCAGACATACCCATTTTATATTGGCATTTCTTCTATTTCTCTTGCAATGGGCCGAGGCTTGTGTGTTGTCCCCGCCACCATCTACTTCCCCCCTCCTTTTTGATGAAGAGGATCCTCTTTCGAAACCCGAGGGCCACATTGTTGCCTCCTCCTCGGAGCCAACAGTGGGAGAATTCCCTGCCTTCCTGGCCTCCAACTCCGAGGACGTGCCCCAAGATGGGAAGTCAGTGAAGGGCAATGTTAAGGCCCCTCCACAAACCCCGCAGTCCACTTCCTCTTCTAACCCCCCCACAAGTGATGATGCCCGTCCATACGTGTTCATCCCTGGGAAGCTTTTCGAGGTGCCCGAGGCGTACCCAAAGGGCGCAGAGGGTCGGTTGGTGAACGACAAACAATTTATTCGAGAGCTGGAAGAGTAGCTTGTGAAGGACATCCGTAACGCTTGTGCGCGGAACACGAATCCGCGTGCAAAGCCGAAGGCATCGGACACAAAGTCTGATTTGATCTACAAGCGTGTGTTTGCCGACTTCTTGTAGTTGGCCCCACGCCATTATGGTTGCATGCGAAGAATGTAGTCGGCCCGAGGTGACCGGACTCAGGTGGTATCCCTGGCTTGAGCTTCGTAGCCGGTGGCGCCGGCAGCAATATAGTCATTTTGATACCGCTTGCCAAAGGATGAAGGGCAGATTGCATTTTTTGTTTGCGGTCATGATGAGTGTGCTCCACGTTATTTCCGCCATCTGCCGGCGATGAGTATAAAAACCACCCTTCACGCCACGGCTCCATTGCTTTACATGTGCCGGAGGTGCCCAAAATGTCCGTGGGGGCTATATGCTTCACCTCCTCCGGTAGCAATGGCGGTTGTTGGGTGGTTCTTGTGTTTCCCCGCCTTTTTTTTTTTTTTAGAAAAAAGGGTTTTTTTTCCCCATATGCAACTTACGCCAAAAAAAAAAGTTTACACGACTTACACCAGAAAATTTTCTTTCCCGTTTAAAAAAAACGCGACTTACGCAAAAAAAACAAAAAAGCGACTTACGCTTATTTCCACAACCGAGCTACGCTTTCATCCTCTCTTGGACTGACTTTTTGCATGTGGCATGCCTGCATGCTGGGATTGACTTGAGCATTCCCGAAATGGTTTGTTAAGGACAGGGGGGTCCATTAGGAGGGGTTCTTGTTCTTTTTTCTATAGAACCCATAGTTCCTTGCGACCCACCAACCGCCGTCAGTTAACCGCCAACCTCCGTTGCTTAACCGCCAACCGCTGTCGGTTAACTGCCAACCGCAGTCCGCTAAGCACCAACCGCTCTGGGCTCCAACCTCTGACGGTCAAGCACCAACCGCCGACGATCAAGCGCCCACCACCGTCGATTAACGGCCCACCGCTGTTGTTGAACTGCCAACCAACGTTCCAGAGCCAGTCCAGACACACAATTTCGTCCCCCCCCCCCCTTAAGGACCATGCGCCTGTGACACGGGGGCGTATGCGAGCCCAGTATCCGTTGCCTCATGGCCCTTAAGGACCCCCTTGGTTAAGGAGATGCATGAATTGATAGATGCCTTAGAATTTGGTTTCCAATTGCCAACGCTCTTGGTGAATGCCATTGCAAACTGGCCTTGTATTTGTGCACTCTTTCTGGTCTTTCTAGCTGGGAATGGATTGGATGTGATGTTGGGGGGATGCCTGCATGATGCTTGTCTGCTGTGCCAATTCTCTTTGACTTTGGCACCACAATGCATTCTCTTTGACTTTGATTCCTTTTTTTGTGTGTGTGTTCCAGGAGTATTGACAAATTTAGGAATTGGTGCGTAGCCCATTAGTACAACCTTCAACCCTTCAACACAGTCTTCGTGCCATAAGGCCAATGCACCAACGATGGTGAGGCTTGTCCAACAATGTGGAGCTGCAAGGACTAGGCCCAAAATTTGTGCCCCCCCCCCCTTTGAAACACACCAGCCACCTGGAGTGGTTCAGAATTGGTCTGCGCTGCAGTGCAGCAAGGAAAAACACTGAACTATGTGGTGATGACCATGCGCCTGTGACACGGGGGCGTATGCGAGCCCAGTATCCGTTGCCTCATGGCCCTTTGAAACACAGCGTCTGTTAGATTTTCTTTTTCGTCGGTACACATAAGGCAGATCATGCGCGCGGAGGGAAATGCATGCACTGGAGGTGGTGTGAAGAAATTGGATGACAAACAACCACGACGGACACTACAGGGGAACAGGAATGTAGGGTGCCACAGTGATAGAGCACCTGAAGCTCACAGTACGGGGGCCAACGGCCCGCAAGGCACCACCATCAGGTTGCCGACTGCCTGGGCTCAGGGCTGCAGTGGATGTACAAGTCAGAGAAATGGCACACTGCTTTCAGATCACAGATCATGGTAGAATGCACACCTGCGACAGAAATTTGTTCTGGGACGGGGAATGCCCCTGAGGCGTCCTGCTCACAGTTGCATATGTACAATACATTGGGTCCCAATGCTCTGTGAAGCCTCGGGGCACCGACCGGCTGTCGAGTCAGTGCCGGGTTGGGGGGGGGTGTCAATTGTCACAATTGTTTGAATTGTTTCAGATGGAGTTGTTGCACGCGGTGTGGGGCAGGACAAGAGAACACGGCAGGCAGTACATGCAAAGCTAAGGGGGAGCCTTAAGCGCAGTACGCGCGCAGTGCAACTATTTGGGCGTCTGGCCGTACTAGAGACCCATACTTTGAGATACTAGGGGCCCCTAGGGGCATTATGGCGACCTCTAGCGGAGGTTTTGAGTTCTGACTTTGTCCCCCTTTGTTTGGGGATCCCCGAGAATGCACGGGTGACGTAGCATTTCCACCCTCTTTTGGGCCCCAACCTTCCGTCTTGCATTTGCAGCAATTTTTGATTCGAAGACAGGTACAGTGCCCTCCATATGGTCCGTGGGAACACGTACCTGCGCATGTATGAACCGCACCTACACAGGAGGACAATGATGATGAGGATGTTTGTGCCCTTTGTTGCACCAAGTCTGACCCTGCAAAGATGTCCATGTGTGACAAGTGTGAATTGCAATATTGTACGGATTGCATTGACACACACACATGTGACAATGTGACATTTCTTTGATTCTGCAACTGTGTCATGTTGTGCACACAAGTTGCGTATTCTCAATGTGTACTTAGTTCACAATGGAACAGAAAGACAGTTGTGTGTTCTTGAGGGTGGCGACCAATGCGCTGTTCATGGCTTTTCCAGTTGTGCATGATGTGTGTTATGTGAAGGGAAGGTAGTTTGCAACTTTCTTGAGCTGGGGCAGTTTGGGTCACCTAATTCTAAGGGCGTTTCCAAGGGGTGTGCTTTGGGGCCCTTCGGGGGGAACATAGTCTAAAAGTAGCGCGCAGTGCGCGCGCAGTGCAAAGATTCCCCCTAAGGTTAGCAAGAACACTGCAAGTAGACATTAATTCTTGCCTATCCAGGGCATTACACTAGCGGTTTTCTTTGTTAAGATGGACCTCCATCTCCCAGGATACCAGACCCACAGAGCTAACCGCAAGAAACGCCTCACTGTACCTTACATAGTGGAGCACCCCAACCAAGAAGGGGACACGTGCATTGATTGAGCTACGCAGTACTGCTGGACTAATGGCTGGAATTGTCTATGGCGGGGACATTCAGTCTATCAGAACCGACCATTGATCCCCCAGGATACCAGTCATCAGAATCATCAATGATTTTGATTCTGAGGCCTCTATCCCCTAAAACTGGATATCACTTTTTTGAGGGGGGGGTGGGGGTGGGGGGGGGGTCAAAAGTTTTCTCTCAGAAGGCTCCAAGCAGTGGGGAGACACATTGCCTTCACACCACCGCCGGTCGAATGGTAACACAGCCGATGCAAAGTTTTTGGTCGGCGGTTCGAATCCTGGTCGGCCAACTGCCAGGCGGCGCCGGTGGCGCCACATTCGCCCCACCTGTGTTCGAACCGCCGACCAAAAAGTCTGCCGTCCGCTGCATTACCATTCGGCCACTGCGTGCCCTGAGGCGAAAGGTCTCCCCACTGCTTGGGGCCGCGTCTGCCACTGACAAAAAAGCCAAACTGTGTGTTTCTGTCTGACTGACTGCTGGCCTGGCTAAGGGACTGATTGGCTGACTGTCAGCCTCTCTTCGAGGTGCACTGCCGAAGGCAATAGAATTTTGATTGTTCACAGTGACAGCCACATGTTACATGTCCCACCCCTCCCCCAAGCCCTAACCCTAACCCTAACCAAAGCACAGTCAGCAACTACCTGGTGTGGTACAGAACTGGTCTGCGCTGCAGTGCAGCAAGAAAAACACTGAACAATGTGGTTATGACCATGCGCCTGTGACACGGGGGCGTATGCGAGCCCAGTTTCCATTGCCTCATGGCCCCAAGCGCTTTGACACTAACAAAACCCAATGTGTGGGCACAGCTGAACGTCCGTGCTCGCAGCCTATGTGCCAGTGAAAGAGTTTGCTTGGTATGAAGGGTGTTTCACGATGGGTTGATCCGTCTGATACACTCTGTTATGAAATGACTTCGCCCTGAGTGGGGTGCGGCAATGCCATGGGCACTTGTCAGGCCCATTGAACAAACACAGCCTTTTAGGGGACACACCATTTGCCTTCGTACACAAGTGGACTGATCGCTGGAAGTGCCTTGGCAGGGGCATCTGGCCGATCAGGCTTACCGTGGATCCCCTCGGAATGCTGCTCGTGCTCCAGTTCTGATTTGCAGCCCTCCCCTTCATCTGTAATTAGAGAACACATGGCAGACAGCACCGCTAACAGCTCCGACAATCTGGCAGACGCTGGGAACCCCCATGAGGGACTCAAGGACATGGACATGGACCTGCAGCTGCAGGATTTTTCTGTTGAGGCCATTGTGAGTAAGTTGGATGAGCTCAAGAAGATGTTTGAGCAGGACATCTGTGGTCCGCTGCTGGAAAAGGCAAAGCAAGTTGTCAAGGAAAGTGAGGAGTTTGAGCAGGAGAAGGCCAGGTGTGTGCGTAATGTATTAAGCTCATTTGGTGTTTCCCTGGCATTGGAAGCTGATCAGGCCTTAAGGTGTTGATTATCTTGTTTGTGTGCTTAGGACCCCTTGAACAATGCTTGGAAATTGACTAAGAACAGTTGATGACGATATTGGTCTGTTCAACCGGAACCATGTCAATTTGTTTTGCTTTTTTGTTGAGAGCAGCCTCAGGCCAAGGGCAATTGGCGGGTGACAATCAGTAGTTGGGGGTTAATCAAAGACATAAATTGGTGGAGCCGCATACATGGGAGGGGGAGATTTAACACGGGAAAATTTCCGTCTGGAAAAATCATTCATGACGGCCAATGGTGGCGCGATTTTTCCCATGAGTCCTAAGGATTGTGGCACACTTGCACTTTTTTCCTGTACTCTCATTGTGTTGAGACAGGTGTTTGTCATTTGAGAAAAAGCTCTTTCTGATTATCTCTTTCTTTGCATGGACAGCCCCAAATGCAAATTTCTTGAGTGGACCTGTCTTTGGTGCATTCGGCTGATGATCAGTGGCACTTGCACAGTGCTGCGAAAGCCGTTCGATCCACGCAAATGCAGTGCAAAGCTAAGGGCACTGCTAACTACAAAGGAGAGATATTGGTTGGAATGGGGTGACGCAGAAGGGCAAGAGTGTGTTGATATTTATCCGAAATGGGATATGCATGCAAGGTGAACAATTGCACTATTGTAGTCCACACTGCGTCAGTGGCCGGGCGCAATCGGTAATTTCGATTTAACCCACAGTGCGGGGCACTGCGTGGACCTGAGGAAACATGGAAACACGACCCTCGTCACACCTTTTCCTCAGCCCCTCGGCCCCTCACTATGGAGCGAGGACCTTGGGCTTTGCTGTTCACCATGGAAAAACATGGCGCAATTTTACCCAGGCATCTTAAGGATTGTGGCGCAATTTTTCCCATACCAAAATTTTCCAGACAAAATTCTTCACATGTTAACCCCCCCCCACCCCATCCCATTTAGGCCATTTCATTGATCCCCCATTTAGGCCCCCCTGCAGGGCCTTGGTAGGAAGAACACCCACCGCACAGAAGTACCTTGGCACTGCACGGACGGTGAATCTCTGAAATAACTGGCAAAATGCCTGAACATGCTTCGCACCACTCACTGAATGGGTAACACTTAGTGGTCTGGAACCCCCCTGACTGCCCTGTGTTATGTTTCCCACATTGGTGGTGGTGAGCGCTCTCGAAAATTCAAAATTCAAAATTCGCTCCAAAATTCACTGTCTTGGAAAAGATTTTATGTGGAGCATGCCGGCGCCAGCATGGGAGGGATTTGTGAGTAGCAGGGTAAGTGTCCCACTCTCACACAGCAAAAATAATTTTGACTTAGTTAGTCCAACAGGCTGCACGCCTCCCACAGTTTTTGAACCTGCCCATTTCACCACGACCCTAACCCCAACCCCGCAACTAACCCGCCTATCCACCAATTCAGCATTCCCTCCTCAGAAGGTGAACACATATGCACACCCAGAAGTACCAACCAGCATTCTCTTTCAGCCTTTTCAGCCCCCCCCCCCCCTTCACACCAGCTCCACTTACCAAGACCAGGATGCCAGCCTTTTTCCCGCTGACGCCATGCATGGAATGGGCACAGAGCGCGATCACGACCACAGTGCTGGATCACAACTGCACAACTCTCCGATCTCCCTCACCCCGCATGCCATTGACACCCAAAGTGTCGTTGAGCCTCCTGTCCTGATTGATCTTGGTGGCAATGACGCCCTCCCCCCTTGTGATATCACAGTGACATGCTGGACAGCCAGGCGTCAACTGACACGGCATCCACCATCTCATGCAGCACCGAAAACTCAAGATGTGCCACTCGTGACTCCTAATGCCTCCTCCACATGTGTGTCCAAATGTCACACAGCTAGTACCCATTGGGTTTTTTCAAACCAAAGGACCCAAAATACAGCCATGGGCTGTCAGGTGGCAGAGGCAGCTCGGTTGACCCCTTACCTTACCCCACAACCCCTGAGTAAGTGCCCGTCCTGCCACCCGTCACTTTCAAAATAAACGCGTTTATTTGTTTATTTTGTTTATTTGCCCGTTTTCCCCCCTTTTGGGGTGTTTTTCAATGTTTATTCAATGTTTTTTTATGTTTTTGGGTGTTGTTGAAGAAATATGTGTGGTTTTCACTTTGTGTGCATCAAGGGACTTTCCATTTTTTTGAGAAAAATGTATGCTTTTTTTTTTTGCCAGACAGGCTCCAATTCCACCGGATTCACCAGGTTTCCTCACAAGTTGAGGACTGCAGGTTCACCACCCGGCTACATCAGATATAGAATCTGGGAAAGGTGAGGGTTGCTAGATAGCTAAAGGCAAAGACTTCTCCAAATGGTTCATCCGGTTCATCATGTGGTTCTCCAAGATAAGGCCGGGTTCATAGGGTGTATCGGGTGGTTACGAGACAAAGAACATAAGCAAACGTCTAGGAAGGGTGAGGTATCATAGATAGCTAAAGGCAAAGGGTTCTTTCTCCCAATGGGTACATAGGGATGGGGAGCTTGGGTCAGGGCTCAATTGGGAATGGTCCCATGTTTGTGGCCGCCTCCCCGTCCCACGCTGTTGTCCCCTCTCACATGCCCTTCTCAGACCCCATGTGGGTAAGTGATGAGTGTGCGTGCGTGGATCTGTCTGAATATGTTGTGTCAAGTCGGGATCCCCCCGACTCCAGTGAGCTAGCTGAGTTCGAAGTTCAGATGGCAGAGTTGGTGCCAAACAATCATGGGGATCGGTTGAGGCCCTGGACAATGGCTTCCAAGGCCCAGAACCCAACCGAATGGGCGGTGGTGGCAGCAGCAGTATTGTCAACGGTGGCAGGGTTACGTGTCGGGGAGATGGCGGGAATCAAAGTCCGAGGACGGGATGGAATCCGAGGCACCATCACGTTCTGGGATGAGAAGGTTAACCGTGGTGCATACTCAAGAAGAGTGGTACCCTGGGCACTCCGCTGGCTCCGGTTCTTACATTGGTGGGCAATCTGCAAACTGGGCCGCACCCTGCACGACACCATCTTCAGTGAACCACGCTAGCTGGAAAGGGTCATGGCGAAACTGCTCAAAGGATCAAAGTGGCAGGATGTCCGCTGGCATGGATGGCGCAGACTCTGCGCGGCGACACTGTACCAGGCGGGTACCCCCATGCCCAGCATCAAATCATGGTGCCAATGGAGGTCAACCCAAACGGCACGTGGATACGCAGAATGTCCGGAAGAAGGGACTATCAAACTTATCTCGGATTGGCAAGAGCCCCAAATCCCGTTAGCAAAGACATGTTCGCCAAGAAGTCTTCCAGACTCGGGGTTTGCGATGTATGGCCGGCATGATTGTTCCCTAACGACATTCTCAGCGACAGCGACGACCGCAACGACGGCGGGGGGTATAGCGCGAGCGATCGGGGAGCAGTGACACCCAAGTTCGACCCCGGAGACGTGTGCTGACAAAAAAGCGCCGTTGAGGGGTCCGAGCCTAAGTTGGTTGGGCGCAGCCTTGATGGCTGTTAGTAGTCAGCGAAGTGGAACGCCTTCCTGGACCCGACCACCAGCATTGGCTCCCTTATAAACAGTGCCGAGCCCTGACGTGGAAAGTTTCACGTTAGGTGGCGAATGGACCGAAGGTGTCCCGCTCCGAGGCTTTTCGGGCGGTGCAGCTGATCTTACTTAGAGCATGCAAGTGGCTCGATGAGTATCACACAAAGGGACCATGGATGACGATGCTGGTTGAAGCCATCGAGCAATTGCCGTCTGTGGATTGGGACCTACTGGACGATACCATATTAATTTGGTACCTAATTTTAATTCGGTACCAAACATAGTGCAGCCAACATAAGACATGGGTTTGACGAATTTGCCAGTCACATAGGGTCATGGACACATTTGTTGTGAGTGTTTGCCCACTTGAACCCACTCTATTTCTGAGTCCTCTTCTTCAAGTGATGATTCTAGTGACTCCGATGATGCTCCCACTGAATTTGTTTGGGATGAGGCTGCCCGAGGTGTGTGGGGAATGGCCCATGTCTTGATGGGAAGTTGTATTTTACAAGAGACCACACACAAGGCAATTTCATTCCCAAGAACTTGAAGTTGCCTCAGCCCAAACCATCCCCTAAACCTCAGGCAAAGGCACCTTCAAAGGCATCTTTAAGTGGTGAGCATGTATAGTTGTTCTGCGTAATGTATGATCGCAAGAAGGGTTTCCAAGCTGAACATTTGTAGGCTTCTCATGCTTCATTGCTTGTGAGAACATGGGTGTGAGCCTGAATTTCCATGTTTCAAACACTTTCTTGTGTTTGCATGCCTTTGGGAACATGGGTGAAGGTTGAGGTGCACTCATACTATGCGCTCACTTAGGTGTGTGTTGGTAGTTGCATGTGTCGCGCGCAAGCTACGCCTGTGTCCAAGCTACAGTAGGTGTGGGTTGTGAAGTATTGCATGATGGATTCATTCTTTTGCGCATGTTTTTTCTTCTCCAGCACCTCTTTTTCGCACTCAATACTTCTTTGATGCCTCCGATTTGGGTCCGCCCCGCTGATGGCGGAGATTGGTTGTGGCTCAACAATGTCGCCAAGGCAACTGCACACTTGAACAGCAAGGGTACCAACATCTTTCACACCCAAGTCACCCAGGGAGCTCAAAAGGGGGGCAAACAAAAGGGGTGGCAATTCACTTTTGAAGATTCCCTTGCTTATTCCCTTCCATCCCCTCCATCCTCACCCTCCGCATCAACAATCCAACAACATTGGCGGGCTCCCCCTTCTTCAAACCAATGTCGGCACTCCCCATGTGTCAGTGTTGCAATACGAAATTACTAGGGGATATTGGTATGTGCAGCAATCAACAACATCCATCCAGAGTCCACCAGGAATCAAAGGAATCCAACCAGAGTGCGCCACAAATCAACAACATCCATGCGGAGTTCACCAGGAGTTAACAGCATCCATCCAAAGTTCAACAAGAATGAACATCATCCAAAAGGCTCCCAAAAACCCCAAAAGACTTTTGCAGTTTGTTTGGGTACCAAAAAAACACCCAAAAAGTTTTGAAAAACCTCAAAACAACACCCAAAAATGGAAAAAAGACAGCAATTTTTGGAACTGCCCGTCGACCCGTGAACGACCTTCTTGAAAGGCGTTTACTCGGGGCCTGCCCCCCCAACCCCACCCATGTACAAGTGTCGGGTGATTCCACGGATCGTATGGCTGAATGGGGCCAGCTGCAGAGCAAGTGCAACCACGAACGGCAGCACAGGCATGCAACATGAGGCACCATGAGCACCATGAACGCCACGACCACTAACCCATGACTGGATGCAGAAGAGTAAACGTCAAGGGACCACCAGAGTGATACACAAGGCAATTCTCTTACCCTATCCAGGGAGGGAGGGACTGCACAGTGCGAACAATCAATGAACACCCAGAACAAGCGTTTGGAACTGGTAAGGCTATGAAGGCTGTGTGACGGCAGGAGTAGCTGGAGCTCACTGGCGGGTCCGCACCTGACCTTTTGAGGCCCCCTGTCATAACTGGGGGCGGTTTGTGCGGCAGTGGTGGAGTCCAAGGAGCACCATCTCTGTTTTTGTGTAAAATGAAGCTAAACAGTCCCCACCACAGACAGCACCTTACCACAGACCTTCGGTCAGAATCACAGTCAGAGCCAAAAGGCAGCAAGGCCCTGGTGCTGTTTGACAGGCATCGAGACCCCAAGGCGTCCATGGAAGATATTGTGAAATTGGATATTGGGGGCAAGTTCTTTGACATCACACGGCGTGACTTGTGCCGGGTCGAAGACTCGCGTCTGGCGAAGATCTTCAATGGTGATTTCAAGATCATGGTGGCAGAGAAGACCCAGCGCACGTTCCTTGACAGGGACTACACTCACTTCCACATAATCGAGGCCTACCTCAAGCAGCAGGACTACGAGTCGCTGTTGCCCACCGATCCGCTGGACATCAAACGGCTGGCGCATGAGTGCGAGTATTATCAGCTCAAGGAGCTGCAAGAGAAGGTGGAGGCCCAGAAGGACGTTGGTAAGAGGAAGTAATAGAGCATCACATCCCCTCTGTTCCGTGGAAGCTGAGCGCCTCTGGAAAAAATGGTCAATCCTAACTAACCATAGCCCCAACTCTGAGCACAACCCCAACGCCAACTAGACCTGCTGACCCAAGGGTTGGGATGTGCGAATGGCATTGTGTCCTGCTGGTGGTCTCTTGTGGCTGCCTGACAGGGCATCTGCCCTTGATGATGCTCACATGTGATGTTCAGCTTTCACCGCCGACGACGAAGCCACCCTCCCATCACAATTTTCCTCCCAGTGGCCAGGCCGACGACACATGCATGTGTCAGGGATGCAGATTCATTGTGCTGCCTTGCTGATGACACGCAATCCTCTCTAACCCCCTTCTTGACAGCACACAGTTCTCCACAGTTCACAGTGGTTCTTCCGATGCATCTTCCAGTGAACCATGCCAAGTCCTGCCCCCGTTCAAGGCTGTACCTGGGCCTCGTTGAGGCCCTACGCCCAACAAGGCCCACGGAGGCCTCATGCAACGCCAGTGTGCAATGGATTGACTCCTCATGCAACGCCAGTGTGCAATGGATTGACTCCTCATGCAACGCCAGTGTGCAATGGATTGACTGGGGTGCCAGATCAGTCCCAGTAAGCCTGTCACAGGCTTTGTGTCACAACCAGACATGCTTTTCCACTCGCCCTCTCATTTGTGTGCCGGGTGTCTGTTGCACCTTCGGCCTACATTCTACGATTTGCTTCCCTTGCACAAGAACTGTGGGCCGGATCCAGGGTTTTCCTTCCTCCTGAGGACTGCGTTCCCCATTCCAGGCTTCACGCCCATCCTGTGCTTTATGCAACATTGCACCCCAACTGTCCACTGGGTTTGCGTACTCTTCTCAGGCCCAATCCCCCATTTGGAACCTCCGTAATTTGGAGTCTGAATCTGGGATGACGCCGCTCTGCCTGCAAAGGGCACCCACAAGGCTTTCCATGGAAGTGTTTTGCAGGTCCAGAACAGTTGTCAGTGCTCACCAAAACAGTCCTGATGTGTGTGCAAACGTGTGGCCATATCCCAACCCCTCGGTGATGTGGAAAGGGCATTGTCCGGAGAAAGAAACCCTCTCAATCCAAGCCACGTTGCTCTTTTGTGCTGCCAAGTGATCCAATTTCAAAAGGGACGTGCAGCGTTCTAGCCACAGCTGTTGGGATTGCCATGCAGATGCACGGAGACTATCCTTGGAGCTCATGACGTTTGAGATCTTGGGGAACCATGAGAAGAATCTGCAAAGGGCTGGAAGGATTTCCAGGTGGCAATAAATGCTGTAGCGACGCAAACCTACACACGCTGCCACTCCATCGCATCTCTTCCACTTTCGTGGTCACAGTCTGCATCAGAGCCACCATTTTTGCGCCCTTTACCACCATGGATAAAAGGAGGGGCGGGTACAAAATTGGGGACAGGTTCCACTCCTTCGGAAAGAACCATTGCAATGATGCCAGCCCATTGCACATGTGGGAAATGACTGAAGAATATGTCGAAGAATTCCATTGGGCTGAGAGGCAGGACGGAACGTTGATAAGCACCCCTGCATCTGCATTAGCACAGCGGCCTTCAGCTTAAGCGGGTACTCCCAGTGAATTTGTCAGAAGCTTCATTCTCAATTCAGAGGCATGCCGCAGGATAGCAGAGGGCCCGCCAACATGCCTGCCCCTTCTGGCAGGTGGTGAGGAACGTCGTGCAGTTTTGTCAGGATTCGACACAAAGTGACAGACAGAGTTGTGTCCCAGATCTTTCTTGAAATCTACCGTGTAGTGGGGGTTTAGGATACGTTGCCACGGAGTCGGGGAACTGCTGAAAATCTTTGTAACGTAGGTGGAGCAGTAGATGGTGTGGGATTTTGGAGTGGATTGTTGCTTGCCACTGACTCGCTATGACGGATATACCAAGACACTGTGACCACCCCTGAACCCTTAACCTGACCCAACTGACCACCCCTGATCCTTGGGTGGTCGCACTATAATACACTACCTGGAACCTTGCTGCTGGCGACAATTGTTGGGGTACAAACCGCTGTGATCAGACAGGGACTATGTTGGGACAGATCTGTTTGTGTACGTGCACATGCCCTACATTTGGGAACAGCCAAAGGTGATGGGATGTCTGTGCAGCTCTCACGCAAGGCTGCACGATGCATTGCCATTTGTATTTAGACTCAATCAGATTCTGTCTTTCAGTTGCTAAAGTGGATCCCGGGCTCTGATGCACTGCACATGAATCAGGAAACAAGCACATGACTTTCTTTAATGTTGTCATCTACATTTTCTTGCGTTTTTGGCACATACCACGGTGCTCTGCTCTGCTCTGCTTGTACAGTTTCTGCACTGCTTATGAAATCTGGTGCTTGGATGCCCTGGGGAAATTGTTTTTGAGACCATTAGAACCAAAGTCTTAGAATTACATTGCCTCAACAGTACGTGGAATGCAGAAGATTGTTTTTGATTTGCATTTGGCCAATCCTGAGATTGACTCTTTGGGGGAGCGTTGGCGCGCCAGGCATCTTTTTTGACCCGTGCCCCACCGGTGACCATTTAAGGGGTGCACTGAGCGCAGTGCGTGCGCAGTGCAACTATTTGGACGTCTAGCCGTCCTAGAACCCCATACTTTGTGATACTATGGGCATTATTTTAAAGGGTAAAACAAATGTGTGTTCACCCATTGTGTCTATACTCAGTATACTCGGAATTTGTAGGAGAATTCAAAAATGGGCAAAACTTGGCACTTTTCAGGTAGCACAAAATTACTGTCCCATTTCTGAACACTAGTTGTCAGCGATGGCCAATACCCTGGTTGGTGGTGCACTGCACCTGCAAATTGATAGTCCTGGGTTCAATCCCTGGTTCTGACAGCATTGAACCACAAGGCAACGGGGGTGTTATGGGACTGGAAATGTTTGTTTCCTTTTTTTTTTTTGCCAATGCCTCATCATGAATCTACTTTTCCAAGGCAGGGGTTATGTAGCCCTTTTTGAATTTGTCCCTTTTGTTGGGGACCCCCGAGAATGCAGGGGTTATGCAGCATTTACGCCCAGTTTTGGGCCCCCAAGAACGCAGGGGTGATGTAGCCACTTTGGAATTTGTCCACTTTGTTGGGGACCCCAGGAGTGTAGGGGTGATGTTGGGAACGTGTGCAGTCCAATGTGGTTTACTTGGGGGGCTTCTCCATGAGAGGGTACATCTGGGGCTGAAGTCGGGATATTTAATAGGAAAGTAGCGCGCCGGGCGCGCTATGGGCAAAAATTCCTCCCTTCCCTACCACATTTCCTCATTAATGCCTCAGATTTGCAAACCACCCAGCGAGATGCCCTACCAATGAAAATCAAATCAAAACCCATTTTTTCCCTTCACTTTGGGGCCATTTTGGGAGGGGGTAACAATCAGGTCGGTCCGGGTGTGCTCACTGCAAAAGTAGCGCGCAGTGCAAATGCTCCCCCATTGCAATGATGGGTGGGGGGTGGAACCATGAGATGGAGAAGGTTTTCAATCATTCACAAACTGTGAAGTTCACTGTTCCTACCATCCTAATGAGGTGCAAAATGATGAGTTGGTAGTTCATTTGTGGGCCCCCACCCACAGACCTCCACACCTGGGTCCCACTCTTTGATTGGACCCACCAGCTCCTCCACACCCACACCATGGGATTCTTGAAAGGAGGCACCCACCAAGGGTTGGGCCTCACAAATCCCCACAAGCCACCTTGGATAGTGGGAAGGGACAACACGGCCTCGCAGAAGCCCCTAGCACAACGCTTCACAGCCTCCTGTCCCAAAGGAACACCATTCCATCCCTCCTTATTCACATGGTGGTTTCAGGTCGAGTGGAGATGGTTTTTTGTTAGCTGGTTGCGATTTCTAGTGTAACATGCTTGGTTTTGTTCTGTGCATGCCTGCATGCAATGGGTGGGGGGGGTTGGTCCCTAGTCGTGGGTTATGGGTGCTTGTCATTTGTTACACCCTCATGGGTAAAGTTACATTTGTGCCCCATGTTCCCATTCTGAAAGTTCCCTCCATGTGAAGGCTCAGTATGGGTTGACTACCTACCAACTAGGAGTTGATTGCAAAGCCCGAAGCAAGGCAAGGCAGGGGTTATGCAACATGTCTCCTTTGGAGACCACGGCGAGGCTCTTTTCATGCATTGGGAAAATGGGGTTGTTTCTTGGGGGAATAGTATAAAGTCCAAAAGAGGCGTAGTGTGTGCATGGTGTAGGCACCCCCCCCCCCCCTCTAAGTTAGCGTCAGACCCTCTAAGTCCGCGTCAGATGGAGTGTTGGGGAGATGCGCACTGCCACCTGGCGATTGACCGGGGAAAGTGTGACACAGCTGATTGGAAAGGTCTACCTGTCAGATTCTGGGATGCCTCCGATGTTTGTGATCTCCGAGGCGGATTACGAGGCGCGGAAAAGGCGAATTACAAACCGGCCCAAAAACACAGATGACTCGAAGACACGCAGGCAAGGCCTAATCACGGCGGGAGAAATGGCCAAGGCCATGGAGTTGGATGACCAAGTCGACAAGGTCATCAGCTCCCTCAAACGCAAGCGGGACTTGAAGGAAGATGAGGCTTCGTCGTCCAATGGAGCACCACGATGACGTCAGCATCAAGTATCCCTCTGAGCAGCACGCTCAGAGTATTGTCCCAACATATCAATGGGTTTCAAACAAAAATAACCATGAGAAAGCGTAAGCAAAAGCGCATAGTGGCCCTAGGGTCACTGCTGCGGTCCCTGGAGGTGGACTTCTTCGCCATCCAAGAACCTCACTTCGTCACGGTGGAGGATCGTCAAGGGGGCGTGCAGTGCTTGTCAAAGTACGGGTATGGCCTGGACGGACCACTTCATGAAGAAGGAAGGGGAGGAGTGGCACTGGCGTGGAAAACATCCAAGTGGACACTGCAATCAATGAAGTTCTTGTCTCCCAGGGCGTTGAAAGCCTCGCTGTCGAGTGGTCCGCTGGAGATCACCATAGTTGTGGTCCACTTCCACCACAAGCACACGCGTCGACAGTCGCAATGGAAAGACATCGCCAAGGAGTTACATGGACCAAACCTGATTTTATGTGCTGATCACAATAGTTTAGTTGTAAAACACAGGGACGCCTTTGCGCCCCCAGAGTTTGAGCATGACACGTCTTTACGTGCCAGAGACCAGGAGGTAACGACCTTGGCGAAAGCGGGTCTGCAGGATGTTTGGGTGGATATTCACTGTCCAACCCTGACGGACATCAAGGACAAGGAAGCATCGTGCCCGACGGGCTTCACATACGGCTACCCCCGAGAAGGAGAGCGACTCGACCCGCAGAGGCTACGCCGTATTGACCGCATCCACACAACATCTGAATTGCTGAGCCTGGCGACCAGCGTGTACCCCATGTTTGCTGCCAACTCAGACCACAAGGCGATCCTGGCTGAATTCACACCCCCGTCTTTCGACATAGAGGACACGGTCCCCAGATTCTACTGCCCAGAGACCATCCTTCACGACCCGGAGGCAATGGAAGATCTGGAGACATCTCTCAAGTCTATCAAGTCAACAGGGGATCAATGGTGGGAAGAGGCGCTGAGCTGCATCCAAAAGAAGGCGATCAACCATCAAAGGGAGCATAAAAACAAAAAGCAGTCGGTAGAACTACAGGCTCTGCGGTTCCTGCGTGGATCCACGAGAGACTCTGTCGCACCAGCGGTCTACCAATTTCTATCATCACTGGGGATCGCAGCAACAGATGCAGCAACAGCCTACACCCTCCTGGTGGGGGTGTATGAAAAGGCTCAGCGTGACAGAACGGGCATGGAAACAGTGTCCAAGCTCAAGGGGGTGATCACGACCGGGGAAACCTCAGGAGATCCGAGAACACAAAGGAACGAATTGTATCGGTTAATGCGGGAGTTGCAGGAGCGAAAGAAACTTCAACAGCTGGTATCCAGGACAGGCTCGGCGATACGGGGGGCAAAGGCGGTGGCAAAAGAGTTGGTGGACCATTGGGACAAAGTGTCCACACCGACGGGATCCACCGAAGAAGATTGTGTGGCCTATCTGAAGTCGTTAGGAGTGGAACAGCGGCTGCGCAAGGCAGGTCGACTTCTTTTCAAGCAACTATCCCTGGACATTGTTCATGAAGGCCTTAAGAGGCTGAACAGCAACAGCTCCCCTGGATTGGATGGTTTCTCGGCAAAATTCTTCAAGAGGTTCTCGGACATCTTCGAACCGCAAATGTATGACTCAATGAAACGTTTCCACGAAGTGGGCAAAATGCCGGAGACATGGACCTCGGGAGTGGTGACAATGATCCCCAAGACGAAGGCGATGCAAACACCGGATTCGCTCCGACCAATTGCACTGCAAACTACAAGGGAGAAGTGGCTCACCAACATCCTCCTGATCCAGTTAGAGGATGTACTTCTCCACTGTATCCCGTCACAGCAAACAGGTTTCCTTCGACACAGAAGCATACTTCAGCATGTCTATGGGTCACGGGCACTCTGGGATGGCCTAAGTGAAGGAGCGGCGTTATCAGTGGACTTCAGAAATGCCTTCCCCACGATGTCTCACGAGATGGTGTCGGCAGCTCTGGGTCTAATGTGCATACCATTCTTGTATATCCGTCTGATTCTACACCTTTTGCGAGCTCCGTATCTATACTCCGTTGGAAAAGGATACGTCCCAGGCGTATACCACCACCCGAGGGCGGGCACACGCCAGGGGGATCCGCTCTCCCCGGCGCTGTTCTCCCTGGTGGCATCCTTCGTGATTTTCCCACTACAAGACCTGGGTCCAGTACTGACTGTCATGATGTATGCAGATGACCTCATCATTTTCTTTGATGGAAGAGCCAACCCACAGCTGTTGAAAAGGGTATGGGAAGTGGTTTCACGTTTCGGACAGTTTTCGGGGTTGAAGGTCAACCTGAACAAAACGGCAGCGATAGTTCGCAACTGTGGGGGAATGGAGTGGGCGAGGTGCTTTCGGGACATTGGAGTGGACGTCAAAAACTTCGTCAAGTATCTGGGTGTACGCTTGGGGAATATTCGGCACCAACAAGACGACCAAGGATGGGGGCTGACGATGGAGCAGGCCTTCGCACCAGCACTGCAAGAGGCCTTCCGTCGCGCAAGGGTGGTATCCACGTTGCAACTGTCCATGAACGAACGAGCATTCATGCTGACATCATGGATTCTGGCGGTCGTGGCATGGGTATCCAAGGCATATTACGCCCCAGTCTCGGTGATCAGACCACTGAAGTTGGTGTATCACGTGACTATGGGTACCAACAGCTGGGGAATCACCTTACCAATCCTCTCACGACCAAGAACGCAGGGGGGTTTGGCACTACCAGAACCAGAACTGTTTCTTATGCACCAGGCGGCGGCTCCGTTCGTCAGCCTGTTGGGGGAGCCTCACAAATTCCCTGACAAGGCAGTGGAGACCTTCTATGCATGGGCAACAGCCATAGGGTTCACGCCATCCAAGGACAACCTTCCATATATTCAACTGGGCATGGTCCGAACGGCAGATCTCACATTTCTGGGATGGTCGGCGAAGGCACACTCCAATATTTAGCGAGTGGCCCCGCAGGTGGCCCCCCCGGCAAACCGGGACCGCCTGCCGTTGTGGCACTCGGTGTATTTCCGAAATGAGTTCCGCTGCTCCTACTACAACACGAAATTGATCCGGCAGGGGGTGCTGACGTGGGGTCAATTCCAAAGCTTGGAGGACGCAAGATTGTTCAATGCACTGCCTCGGACATGGAAAGGAGTCTACAATCATGGCAGACGACTCCTCAACAAAGTCATGTCACAAGGGGGGTTTGATACCCCCGCAGTCCATACCCAAAACTGGACCAGGGCATGGCTGCTCCAGTTCTACGCCTCTCAGCCAGGGGTCCGCGACCCGCAAACACCGGTGGTATGGGAACAGCTGGCACAGGCACAGCTACCACCGAGGGCTCAAGACTTTGCGCGAAAGGCGCTGTGGCACAAACTGACCGTACATGCAAGAGTCTACAAGAGGTCAAGCACTGACAAGTGCCCGGTTTGCTCACAAAAGGAGACGATCAAACACGCGATGGTCGAATGCCCCATGTTCAAAGCAGCAGCGGCGGTTATACAGCACTACTATGGCCAGTTGACAACTGATAACGGGACATCCACAGTTCGAGATATGATGGAGTCCGACGACCAAGAATGGTTGCTGAAAACGAACCAAGGCTGGGCGATGTGGTCAGCAAGAAGTGCCCACTGGCGATATCGATGCGAAGTCAAGGCAGGAGCGTCGCCGGTGTTCGCGTCATACCTTACAACATGGCTAAGGGAGCTATGTGAGTGGGTGGGATTTTACACAGGGGAGCACAGGGAACAATGGACAGGATTTCAAAAATCACTGGAACAACTTCGAGACACCGGAGTGCAGCCACGACAAGGGGAAGTGCAAGTACATGGGGGACTGAATGCGTGGTGGCAAACACACACGGAAGGCTTCACCCAGGAAAAATCAGCCGACAATCAAAGTTGGCAAAGGGCAACGGAGTCACGCCCGAAGCGCCCGAGGCAGGCAGGCCCGGGAGTGCTACAAGGAGTGCAAGAACTGATTGCAGAACTGGTGGAGAAGGGCTACAGGATAGTGTACACTGATGGATCGTCGAAGCGACTGGGCCATAAGGACATGCGCAGGGCCGGGGGATTTGGCGTGTTCGCGGCGGAAGACGACCAAGGACCAGAGGTGCGCTTCTGTGGCTACGTACCAACACATTACAGGCAAACAAACAACGGAGCAGAGCTTTGGGCAGCCGTGGAAGCCTTACAGGGGTTCTGGGTGCCAAAACTGGCAATCCTCACCGACTCACAATACCTGCAGCTGGGAGCGACTGGCAGGGCCCAACACTGGAAGTCAAAGGGATGGACAACCACATCTGGAAAACTGCAAGTCCACGTCCCAGTCTGGGAAATGCTGCTCCAGGAAATGGCGACGCCGGGAAGAGAAGTCAGGTGGGAACATGTCCCAGCGCATGTCAACGTGCAGGGAAATGAGATGGCGAATGGATTGGCCATGGAAGGCATGTGTTCAAGCCCACTGTGGTCGCAGCATGTTGCACCAAAATCATCATCTGGGTCAGAGTCCATGGTAGGTTTGAGGGGAGGGTCGGGATCAGAGTCAGAGGGCACAAGGGCACTCTGGTCATCCCTGGGTATGGTACCCATGGACAGTGATGAACTGACAGGGGAAGCATCCGGGGAGCCAGCGCCACGTGGGATGGGACCGTACTCCTCAAGCAATACAGAAAGTGAGGAAATGAGACCACCAGGGAGTGCTGTCGAGTGCACTGTCAGCAGCGGACACACTGTCCTTCAGCACTGATGTGAGTGACACCAGGCGACAGCGCAAGAAGCGAAGGCTCAGGAAACGCAGGAACCCAGGACAGGGTCGATAATGCCAGAGCCAGAAGCCCTTGCACAATGGAACAGACATCCCACAGGCGCCAAGCACAGCAATGCATGTCTGAAACACCTGTGCTCTGACGCAGAGTCTGCATCACATGAGCTGCGCTTTGTCGCAGTAGAGCTTGCAACACATGGGCTGCGTTCTGCCGCAGTGAGCAGCAGCACGCAAAGGAGAACACCAAGCAGCTGAACGCCGCGTCCTGTCGCGGAAAGGCACCCAGGCGTTATGCCGTCTGGGAGGACACAGCAGGAGAAGGGATCTCACCAGCAGCGGTATGGCCCATACACACACATCCAGCCAACCCCAAAGAAGGTCAAGCCTCAGCAAGAACGCCAGCGTTTCAAGGTGCAAGCACTGAGTCAGCTGGACGCCATTGCGAACGAAGGACTGCAAGCAGTTGAAGCAGAACTGACCACAATGGCCTGGGCCCGCAATCAGCAGATCTGGCTCCGACTGGACCAACCACATGACACCAGGATGCACTGTGAGATTGTGGACAACCATGGGGAACCACTGCAGATGAGCAATCAGGAGCTCTACTCGGTGATGGTCCAGATCAACTGGACCCTGAAGACCCAGGCTCTGGCGAACATGCAGGTCCAGTGGCGACCCAAAAGTGCAGGCAAGTGGCACCCGTTCCAGTGGGAGGCGATCCTCCACTGTCCGACGGCAGAAGGACACAGAGCAGTGCCCTCCTCGGTGAGCAGAACTGGCGATTGCATGCATGTGTGGCTGGCAGGCCGAGCGGACCTCTTGCGATTGTTCCAAAGAACGCTCTTCAGGCAAGCGGACCCGGTACCCGGGGACGCTGTGCGGTTCCTCTACACACTGCTGAACACACCCCCATGCGAAAGAAGATACGCATGACAGGGGGTGACAAAAAGGAGACGAAGAGTGGAGCGCATGGTGCCATGGTGCAGATAACCCATCGTCGTGGCCCAGTGGATACACCACACCTCTTCTGTCCCGTGGGGGATGGTTCGAACCCCGGGGGGGATAGAGATGCACCGAACAACCCGAACCCCCCTTTTATGGGCGCGAGAGAGAGGGCGCGAGAGAGAGGGAGAGAGAAACAGAGAGAGAGAGAGAGCGAGGGCGCCTGTTTGCGTCTGTTTTTCTGTTGCATCAGGAATGTAGATGGTTTTTTTTGACCGGAACGCCTTAAGTACCGGCTGCGTCTGATGATCATGTCTATTGGGACGGCACCAAAGGGGTGGGTTTTTTTCCTCGTCTTCACCGTCCATGGGGGCCGGGAGGTTGGTGCCCACGAGGCATGTGGGGCACACAAGCATGGCAGTCTATAGTCTGTAGACACTGTTTGCCCCAAGTAGACTCGGTCTACTAATTGCATACACTGTCAGCCTGTTGTAGACTCGAAGTGAGGACATTAGCATGTCTCTCGAGCGAGCAAAGCGAGCTAGGAAGCTGCATAGGGGCATTGTGGGCACCCCCCCTCCTTGCGCCAATGTTCTCTGGCCCCTCCCCCGACATACCCGCTATGCTTGCAGTAGTGGTAGGAGAGTGGAATCGTTGAACCTCGCATTCTGAGCGACAGCAAACCACATGCGAATACCCCTCCCCATGTATGGTTGTGTGTCCCAACTCCAGCAGCGCCTGTAGCCACCGGGGTTTTTCAATCCTCAGGACCAACACAACACACAGCAGCCGGTGGCAGCGGCAAACACCAGTGACCGGCTGACCCCCTCTCTCCCCCAGACCCTATGTCCCGGCAAGCGCAAATGAATGAGTGTGTGGCCGAGTGAGGCCCGCCATGGCAAGCACACGCATTTCGGAGCAAGCCAACATGAACCACCAGTAGAAGCCACGACCCAGGCCCAGACCTATAGCCTAGCGTGACCCGGCAATAAAGCCGAGAACCACCAGGCCCAGAACCTTTGCCCGAACCAGGGAGGGATGGGTATGAGAACTGAGAGCCAGTGAACATTCGAATGGCCAGTCGAACATGCAACTAACTGAGAAGGCAATGAAGGCCGTGAAAGGCAGGCGCGGCTGGAGCTAAGTGGCGGGTCCACACCTGACCATTTGAGGCCCTGCGCCAACCCCCCCCGAAATGTGCCCCATCATCACAAGCCCTGCTCTCCCCGCTGTGCCCTGTGTGCCTTCCTTGCTTGCCTCGCCATGCCACTGAAGAGTCCTGTGTGCTGAATAGATTCAAGGAGATCAACATTTATGCTAACCGCCTTGATTATCCAACGGTCAAGAGTGAGTGGTGTCGCACATCTCCAACTAATCCTGCCCCAGTTGGGCCCCAACGTCCATTTTTTTTTTTTTTTTGGTGAGCCCGCCCTGGTCGCTTGGACCACCTCCATCGGGATTCGAGTCCCCTTCGGCTAGACGTGAATGCATTGCGCTTTTTGGGAGTGGTGTCAAAGCATTGTTAGTACGATGTTCGATTTTGCTGTGGATCGTTCAATAAGCGAACCTGGCAACCGTTGAATAAGGGATGTGCATGCTGCCCACCCGCCCCCTCTCCACAAAAAAGACCACAACTCTTTGCTTTGTGTGAATTCATTGGGCTGTAATTTGATTGTATTGTAGTTATCACTCTTCGTATCTCATCAGTGGGTTGAACCATGCAGCTTTTCTTGTATCTGTTGTACTCAGGACAGTATGGGGTGGGATTGGGCAGGACAAGGCAAGGGGAAGGCAGCATCTGGGCTCCCTGTATCAGCATCTGCATGCATGCAGCCTGCAAGTTTAGTTGGGGCACCCTCCTTCAGCCACACCGGGTATGTATGCAAGATCCCCTTGGTGGGAGGTAGAAAAGCAGGAGGGTTGGTGGATTGTGCCCCTGGACCCCTCTGTGGCCATGATGCCCCACCCACACCAGTGGCTCAGCCATTGGCGTGCTCCCCCAAGCAGGAAAGTGCTCAGCACACAGTGACACAGTAGCCCTCCCCCAATTGTAGGTACAATTGGAATACATGGTGCCCACAACGCCTGCCTAGCAGGGGGCACAGTTTGCGAATAGTGTCCTCTGGTTTGACTACAGCCAAGTGTAGGAGCAGCGGCAAGATGAAACAAGTGACGTGCTACCCCCCTGAGTATGCCATAGGTTAGTTGACAAAATACCCCCCCCCCCCCTACAGTGGCGATGATAAGCTGTGACCGGTCGCCTGTAACACGGGGGTGTTCAGTAGCTAAGTATCCGTTGCTTCATGGCCAAGGGTGGGGGGGGGGGGCAGAGGTGGGTGGGTGGGTTGGCCCCAATTCCTAGAGTTTTTGGTCAAATGGCACCTCTGGCTCCCTGGATGGGGGTACGGGTTTTTGGGTCCTGCATGTAGGGATGGTTTGGTGATTGATGCTTCACAAGCAAAAGACTTTAAAGACTGGGTGTAGTCACTGTGCAGTACTGCTAATTGCTGTACAGTAGAGGGACCCCCAATGGGGGCCATATGCTGGCATACCTGCTTTCCTGGTCGTCTTCTTCTGAACAGCGTGCATCATGGCAAATGACCCGCCACCAAAGAAGCTTACCAAGCAAGAAAAGACGGTTTTGGCCCAAATGGAGTCGATTGAGACGTACTCCTTCCTCAAGGAGCATGGCTTCCGAAGGTGGGCATATGAAGTAATTCGAGGGGGTGGTGTGCGCCATCCATGGCCAAAGTATTTCGAACTGACGGATTTTTTTGGAGACAAGCGACATGGGGACAGTGTTCCGCGCAACTACAAGGCGTTCTTGAGACTGCCTAAGGATGATAGAGTGGTTGGTGGCGCCCTGTTTGCCCTTGGTGCCTGGACCTTTCTGGGGCCAATGTTGTACTGCTACAACAGCACGTTTTGGTTCGACAGCATCCAAAACAAGTGGGGATTTCAGCAAGCATACACGAGGGAGCACAGGGCGCTGCATGGCAACAGACCAGAAATTTATTGAGCAGCGTTTTGCTCAGCAGAAATCTTGTTGTGGCGGTTTGTAAATAAGGTGGTTTCGGGGCTTTGAGTGATATTCTAGCACGTTGTCTGGGATTGCAGACCGTAGACCAACGCAATTGAGTCTGTTGCAGGTTACTTTGGTAGCCACCGGGGGCAGCTGAGGTTGTGCCCTTTTACTAATGTTAACAACACATGGCACATTATCAGTGGCCAAGGAAACGATGAATCGACGAATAAAGCTTCTTCCCTTTTTTTGTTTTTGTCAGGACTGGTATTCAATAATTGCTGATGGCTGTGGCATACACAAGGAGAGTCATGCAGGCGGGTTGGGCAAGAAGGCCATTTCCAGCCATGCTCGTTCAGGGGTGTGTCACACAGCATTCTTCTGGCAGAGGTGAATAAATTTTGGCAAACACAATGATTGTTTAATACCATGTGCTGCAGTGATGGCTGCTGAAGCGTTGCAAATGATACATACAAGACAGGACTGTCGTGAACCCTTTTGATTTAAAAGCCAAAGACACGCCATCCAAGGAAAACCATTTCAGGATTGCCTGCCAGGCTGGTCTTTGTCACCAGACTGTGTCCCACAAGCGGAAAAGCTTTCTTTCGACGCACTACTCAAACCGAGCATTCCACCCTATTCGTGTCAGTTCAGGAAGGGCAGCTGCTTTCTGCGTCTGATAAATATGCAGTTGCCCTCACCCTCTCTGCGGTTTTTCATATAAGAGTGGGGCTGAAGCACAGTGTATGCGCAACGGGCGCCAGTACAACATGCGGTGTGACAGACTACTTTTGAGGAGAATTCCAACAAAGGCATGGTCGATTTTAAAACTGGGGTACAGTGTGTGTGCTTGGTTTCAGAATGCACAAGACGCGGCAAACCGTATTCTTGCCCGAAGTGTATTGATGAAAGCTTCCTGCTAAATTTTGGCAAACACAGAGATTGTTTAATACCATGTGCTGCAGTGATGGCCGCTGAAGCGTTGCAAATGATACATACAAGACAGGACTGTCGTAAACCCTTTTGATTTAAAAGCCAAAGACACGCCATCCAAGGAAAACCATTTCAGGATTGCCTGCCAGGCTGGTCTTTGTCACCAGACTGTGTCCCACAAGCGGAAAAGCTTTCTTGCGATGCACCACTCAAACCGAGCAGTACATAGTTGTCATCTGTACAAGAAGTGTTGCATTCTTGATTGACAGCTGTTGTTGGGCTTACACACAGGCTGGGCACCCTGATCCTCACCCCAGCACTACATGCATCGGCTCGATGCCTGTAGTGATTCTTCTCCGATATACAACCTTTGCCTCCACCTGCTCGAGGCATATGACAAGGGCAGCTGCTTTCTGCGTCTGATAAATATGCAGTTGCCCTCACCCTCCCTGCGGTGTTTGGCACCGCAGTGACAGACTACTTCCAACACAGGCATGGACGATTTCAAGACTAGGGTATGGTGTGTGTGGTCGGTATTTAGAATGAACGCCACACGGCATTGCGTGTTGTCTTTGGGCCCAGATTTCAAGGTTTTCAGGAGCATTGTTGCAGATTTTTATGATTGTTGTTGAGGTGGCTCAAACTGTGCTGTTGTGACCCCTTAAGATTCCTCGGCATGCGCAATCAGCACAAATATGCAATTACAATTCCGAGCCAATGTGTCCAGGACAATACGGGTGATACTGATCCTCACTACGTGCCATGTCCGCTACCACGTCGCCTTGTGGGACAATCGTAGCATCGGACATCTCTGATCCTTGATTCCGAGAGATTTCTCCAGTGCTTTTTGGTGAGTGGGCTTCGCCAGCTTGCCATGGCCTGACCCCCCCCCCCCCCCGCCAGGTGCACACGCTTTGATCTTTCATAGTTGTCGTTTATTCGGCTTAGGGGCTGTGCGCTTTGCGGACTCCTCACTCATCGCTTTGTGGTTTGGCTCATCTGCAATCCCGTCAGCAGTAGTTTGTTCCTCCTTGTGGGCCGCTGTTGGCAACGCTTGCGCATGGTCCGTATTTCTGTCTTCAGTAGTGTTTTGCGCATCCCATCGTCCTTTCATGGAGGCCGGTGGTGTACCGCACGCTGGCTGCACGCTCTGGTTCTGGTTTTCGTTTGTGGCGCTCGGCGAATTCCTTCATGCACTAGTTGAGGCCGGCCTT
The DNA here is from genome assembly GCA_964036045.1 of Eutreptiella sp. 'Long Island Sound 2002'. Classification (NCBI taxonomy): domain Eukaryota; phylum Euglenozoa; class Euglenophyceae; order Eutreptiales; family Eutreptiaceae; genus Eutreptiella; species Eutreptiella sp. 'Long Island Sound 2002'. The sequence goes on from OZ038391.1 coordinate 58,091,496, forward strand.
GCACTGCAAACCCGTGTTACGTCCTTGGTAACAATATCGTTGTCTGCCATGTCATCCGTATCATATGGGACTGATGCTATTTAGTTAGGCTACGAAGGATTAAACAATGGCCCTCTGAGGGAAAAAAAGCAATGGATTTCTCAAAAAGAGGCTCTTAGCGTTCTCGTGTGCAGCCAACTAGGACAACAGGATCTCTGGTAAAATTTGGGCAAGAAGTAGAGTAGATAGTGGCCACTATGTCAGAAGTAGTCTCGGAGAAATATCCTTGGCTGCACCCTACATCAACCAAAAGGGTCAAGGGGACACTTTAGGACAACATCAAAGTGTTGTGATTGTCAATGCAACATTCAGCACGTCAAGGGTGAAGTTGTGTTGACAGTAAATGCCAAAAACATATAAAAATGGGTTTTTGAGAAGAAAATGGTTGGAAAAAGACTCAATAAAGCTTCAGAGTTTTCAGAGTTTTATGATCTCATTCAGCATGTTGGATGGGAGATTGAATTGTGATGTTTAAACACTGTTGGGGTGCATTGATGTTTTTCATGCATACATATTTCAATGTCACCGAGGGAAAATTTACAGAGTCTCAGTTCATTTGAAATTTGGACATATGATGTTGAACAATGCAAACACAATTCATGAAGAAAGCCTTCCAAGAAAGTGCAGCAAGTTGTGTTGTAGGCAGTTTTCTACAATCAATCAGACCAAGACAATTATCTAACAGTAGACAATAACCTTCAGAAAAATTGAATGGCACGAAATCAGTTGAAGTTAGAACTCAGTTGCGATTTCTCAGTGCACGCAACAGGCACCAGAGATTTCAGCAATATGAGAGTGTAGATGCGAGATGAAGCGAAAGATAAAGTGCTGAAGTTGGTCCGCATGTATGCAGAAGTGAAAAAAAAGGAAATATTGTGGGTTGAAGTTGTTCAAGAGCCTTTTTACTATTGGAACACAGGGATAATACTCTCTAGGAACAACTCACGGCCAACGTTACCACATCTGGAACATGAAGGGCACCACTTAGCCCCACGACAGTCATGCGCATCCTAATACCTCCAGAAGTAACCCCCTCCCCCCTTGTCTGATCGATGACTGTGCAAGAGCCACTGGACTAAGGGCTGAAATTGTCCATGGCGGGGACATTCAGTCAATCGATACCGGCCATTGATCCCCCTTGTCTGATACACACCCCCACACCACAGCATAAACACAGACGGCTTGTGTTGCCGGACCCACCAGTGTTCACCCCCATGCCATCGATCTGCTCAGGCATGCCCGCATTATTCCCACCCACCCCAGGAACACTACAGGCACTGGGTGCAATGACGCTATAGGTCGTTGGGCATGCTAGAACCACGTTCCGGTCACCAACCCCACCGACGCCGCTGACGCCCAAAGCATCGCTGAACCTTCTTTCCTCGCTCAACTTGGTAGCAATGAGCCCCCCCCCCCCCACCACGGTGACATAGCACCGGACAGTCCCGCTTCCACGATCATGGCCTCAACTGCAGCATGCAGTACAGAGGGCTCCCGATGCGTAACACCGGAGGGCTGCGTATGACTGAGTGATACCGCATCCACCCTGCGAACAACTCACCCTTGTATGGCAATGTGGACTAACTCAAACAACGCCAGTACCCACTGGGGGTTTTCAACCCTAAGGACCAACACAACAAACAGGCGCCGGTGGCAGCGGCCAGCACAAGTGACCATTGATCCCCCCCCCCCCCCGAACCCTCCATGCCCTACTAGTGAGCACAAATAAAAGGTGTGTGGCCAAGTGAGGCCTGCGACAGCAAGCACACCCAGCGTGGTGCAAGCCAACATGGAACACGAGTCACAACCACACCCAACTCAGAGTACACCCACAGCGTGACCCGGCGATAATGCCTAGAACCAGGAGGCCCCTTGCCCAAGCCACGGGGAGATGCACACCGAGCCAGCGGACAATGGCAATGTCGAACACGCAAAGAACCGAGAAGGCGATGAAGCACGTGTGAAGGCAGGTGCAGTTGGAGCTAAGTGGCGGGTCCACACCTGATTTTTTGAGGCCCCCTTGTCTGAGCTACAGCTTTGTGTGAGCTACACCGGGCACAAGGACCAAATTAATTCCGGACTAATTTATTTCGGGACAAAATACACTACACAGGAGGCATACATCGAAACATGTTGCGGCTCATGCAACATCGGATCCACGAGTACACGACATACAAACGCCAGGTAAAAAGGCTATACCTTACAGCGGTGCGCGGGCCCGTACCCCGCTAGATGTCTCGTTGGAAAGCCAAAAGCCTACAGATGTTGCAACGGCGCCAATCGTGGCTAGATGACTACACAAGAACCACGGAAACCCTTTTCAAGGCTACAACAGTGTATACCACGCAGGTGTACACAGCAAGGTGCTATAGTGACACATCAAACATGCACTCAAATGGTGGTGGGAGCACAAAAGGGACTGGTATGAAAACCAGGTCAGGCAGATGAATATCCCCAGGGGCAGAAAGCACAACAGACCCAAAGACCAGAGGGCACAATGGGCAAACAAACGCCCGTGTACATGAAGGACATATTTCCGCCACGGGCGCCCAGTAAGTTTTTCTCCGTTTTCTCATAGCAGAATTTTTTCACAACAACAAACTTCATTTCTCGTTGCCCCAGTGGCGTGGCAGTTTCTAATACTGCATGAGCAGATGGCAGGTTACAGGTGAGTTTCAAGTATACGTCCCACCACCATGGGTGGTATGCGGCCCAGGTACCGCACGGGACAACATATGTTGTACTTACACTGTCAGGACTGATCCGGCCCGTCTGGCTGAGCACTTACGAAGAACTTGTGAGTCTGAGCAAAAAAAAATTTATTTCGGGACAGAATGTAGGGCAACCGCACAAGACATGGTTTTGGTGACAAATGTGCCAATTACACGGAGTCATGGACACAATTGTTGTGATTGTTTGCCCATGTGAGCTCTGATTTGGGGATATTTGTGCCTTATCTTCCCCTTTCTTGCGTTAGCTCACAATGCAATCTTCTTTTTTTTTTTTTTGAACCTGGTGTCCAATTATTTTCACATGTTTCACTGGTGAGCGTGTGGATGCCACAATGAAGGGACCTTTGTATTTTACAAGAGAGTACATGCAAGGCAATTTCATTACCAAGAATTTGAAGTCACCTAAGCCCAAACTAGCCCCTAAACCTCGGGCAAAGGCATTTTCAAAGGCACTCATACCTTGTGCGCACGCATGTGTGTGCCAGTAGTTGTATGTGTCGTGCGCAAGCTACGGCTTTGTCTAAGCTACAGTAGGCATAGGGACCGTATTAATTCCGTACTTTTGCGTAGCTTAGACAAGGGGGGTGGGATAATAATGAGCTCCAACCAACCTCGCTTCAACATTGCACTCAAGTGACACTAACGTGAATAGAAGGGCTATGTAGTGCTCAATAGTCGCGTAGAAAATCTCGTGTAAATTGGATACATGCGTCATACTACCTCCCCCCCTCCTTGTATAGTAACCGCCCTTGCACAGTAACCGGGGGGGGAGGGGGGCTACTGCTGAGACGTGTTGAATCTTTGTCGCCACCAGCTTGATAGTCGTAGGACAGTAGGTGTAGTGAATGCTCGTACTCCACGTACTTTGTTTACTGCAGCGAAAGGCGCCTATGACATGTCACTGAAGAGCTTTCCTCTTTGACTTTTGCTTTGCACTTCTGCTTTGTGCTGAATAGCGCCGGTTGTGCACACGCATCTGTATCCCATAGCGGGGGGGCAAGGGAACCTTCAATTCTGGTTTTGCAAATTTACTCAAAATGTTGGATATTGATGTGTTTGCTCATTGGACAAGGTGGTGTTATTGGTGCATTGCTACGTAGTTCAGATTTCTTGCATCGAAGGCACTCCATTGTACCATATATCATGAAAACTTCAGTTTTTCGCAATTTTAGCCATGAATGTTGATCATATTGACATGTACTTAATTGTGCGTGCCACGCGGCGCTGTAAAGCCTTGAGGTTGACCATGCCACTCAGGCGGACCCGTACGGCGGCTAAAAAACTGGCTTGCTTTGACTACACTGACACACAAGTCAGTCAACGCCAGGCAGCTAGGGGCTTGCGGTGTACCCCCAAGTCCTTGGACGACTGGAGGACCAACGGAAAATCGTATTTCATGCGTGAACATGAAACACCACAACATTGGCATTTGATAGCTCTAGGGCGGTCTCAAGGCAACATTCAGTACTGGTTTGGAATTGCTGCAGTGCAGCAGAACTGATTGAGCTATGACCGGTCGCCTGTGACATGGGGGCGTTCGGTAGCTAAGTATCCGTTGCTTCATGGCCTAAGGACCCCCTAACCCCCCCACAGGGCCCAAATCGTTGAGCGGGGGGGTTGTGGTCAGGATCTAAGCCAGGCTACCCCCCATATTTTTGCCATGTACTTTTTGGGGGTGTGCCGCAGGAAGACCTCATCCCTCCTGAGCATGGGCTGCAACTACGACAGCCTTCAACAGTGCCCTATTAACCTGCATAGTGGCCGCCTCACAAAATTGGCCACCTGCTGGACGTCAGGGACCACACCCCACCATTGTGGACTCCTCAGGGCTGCATCATGTGCTCATGTGTTCCGGGGAACCGTGGGCTTGATTGTTATTGTGGTTGAACGCTCACAGTGCTTCGCGTGCTGAGGTATGCCTCCTGTTGTGTCCAAAAAGAAGGCCTTCCATCCATCCTAATTTCTTTCACTCATGTCCCTCCCCGTGTTCTTGGGCATCCAGAAATTTGCCAGGTGCTGCACCAGGAGGCCTGCCAGTGTGGTATCGAAAGTCAATATACTGCTCACATGACACAATTAACAAGTTGGAGCTACTCAAGCTACCCTCTCAAAAATGTCACACAACAGACCTTTACTGCCGGCTGGTCCTGTATCTCATTGATCTGCGTGCATACCCAGCACTAGGCTCGAAGCACAAGGGAACTGTCCTTCAGGAAATGAGTTCTGCTCTCAGTAAATTGGCAAATGATCCCCCAGGCCCATCATCTGACATCATCTCAGTATGAGGCAGGTGATCCGGTTCGCCAACGCCATTTGGCGTCAACGGTTCCTCAGAACCATAACCCGAAAATAACAATCTCATTTTCCCTGCGGTACGCAGGTGGTCCGATTCTCCAGCACCGCTTGATAGTGGTGCAGATGCATCGGCCCCTGCAGAAGCCCAATAACCTGATTCAAGGGACATACCGCTGGTAGCTGGATTGTCACAGTGCTGAGCGCTTTGATCCCCTTGTCTCCCTGCTGGACTTCCTGTCTCGTTGTTCCTTGTCCCTGTGGCCTTAGAGTTGGGCATGAATGTGTCTTCACGGGCTCCAAAACGGAAGTTGCCCCTTGAGATCAAGACGAAAATCCCCTGTCGATGGAGAGATGGCCTGTACTATGAGGCAGAGATTATAGGTATGAGCCCCCTTCGCACCGATGAATGCATTGGCCCGCAGGACACTAGGCGTCAGTGACGGAGGTGGTCACTGCTTTGAGGCAACTGGACGCAAAGCGCTCTGTGGGTGCTTTGCGTCCTTGAGCGCAGGGCGCATGCAGTGCAAAGTTTTTGCACCACCGGAACTACTGGTGCCCTATTTCAAGCCTCCCTCTACTCTGAGTAAGAATCAGTATCATGGGTCATGGGCAGATGAGGATGCCTCGGGAAAAGGTGATGACATTGATCAGTTGCGTTTTGGTACCGTTATTCTTTGCTCTCGGGTCAGGATTGTGCTAGTTATCTGAAACCTAACCTCATGGCCCTTGCGCTAACACGGCCCTGTCTAAGCACGGTGACCCGGGGATTGGACCACGTCTGTACAGGTGTTAGGCAGCAAATATCTCTCCCACGTCTGTACAGGTGTTAGGCAGCATATCATATTTGCTGATGTGCATACAGACAGCTCAGGGTTTAGCACAAAGAGTTGTCTAGGGTGTGAAGCACAAGGTGACGACCATTGTCAGATTATGGCTAAGCATGGTGACCCCATCTGACCATCATCGTTGTTCTAACTGTATCTTGTGTGTGTGTGTGTGTGTGTGTGTGGTCAAGAATGCAAGATGGCATTCTTGTGAGCCGGTTGTCGCACCGAAAAGGGGCTGGGTCATGCCTCTGAAGAAGTGCCCCCCAAATCTGTGGCTAGTGTAGGGGAATGCCATGCACGCAGTGCGCACACAGTGCGAAGTTTTGGATGTGGGCGAAAACCCTACCTTACTTTTGGCCCCTTTTGACAAGTTTTTGGTTCCATACTGGGTTTTTTTTTGGCTTCCTATGCATTTGGGATGTGGCACATTTGCATTGTCACCCATTGTTACCCATTTTCCATCCCCCATGTTGAACTCTGCCCACCATGGGGACCTTGAGGGGGAGCCTTAAGCGCAGTGCGTGCGCAGTGCAACTATTTGGGCGTCTGGCCGTACTGGAGACCCATGCTTTGAGATCTTGCGTAGGTTTTGATGCTTTTTCCACATTGGGGATATCGCATTTTTGGAATTTCACCCAATTTCACCCATTTCCACCCTTTTTCACACTTTATTTGTATTTGCAAGGGCTATTTGGACCATGTCTTTGTGCAGGATACTACCCATCTCTTTGAATTGTGCTATTCCTGTGGTTCCAAGCCAAGTCGCATTCGAATTCGCCATCAAATTCTCGTCCGGCCGGTCGCATCAACTTACGAGGGTTGATGTGGCTGGTGAAGCAAAAGACCCGCTAGAGGGTGAGTAGTTCAACTCCGAATAATCTCTTAGCGGAAATTGCCTCCGCGGGGCTGTCGCCACAACGGTCGTCGTATTATGTCGACAAAGGTTTCGATGCACATACGAAAGGAGGTACCCCCGGCCGCCTCCCCCTCTACATTAGAGGATGTTGAGGGGGGCAGCCAATACGCTGTTCATGGCTTTTCGAGATGTGCATGATGTGTGTTATGTGAAGGGAAGGTAGTTTGCAACTTTCTTGAGCTGGGGCAGTTTGGGTCACCTAATTCTAAGGGCGTTTCCAAGGGGCGTGCCTAGGGGCTCTTCGGGGGGAACATAATCTAAAAGTAGCGCGCAGTGCAAGGATTCCCCCTGAGAAGGCACGGGTGATGTAGCCATATTGAACTAGGTATCAGCCCTATGGACCTTGGCCCCCGCGGGGGGGGGGGGGGGGCGGCCGTGCCCGGTCCTTGTATGCGACACCCCCCAGCCCCCCCCACCCCCCCCGGGGTTTTGAGAGATAGTGGGTTGGGGGCATGGCGCCAACGGCGCCCCCTTTTTTTCGCATGGCGCCAACGGCGCCCCCCTTTTTTAGTGTATGCTTCCTTTTCATCAAACCATAAGTGCTTTTGAGCGCCAGATATCGCAAGACGAGGCGCTATACAAATGTCGTTTGTTGCGAGGTGCTTTCAGTGGAGATGAGCAAGACGGGCCGCTATACAAATGTCGTTTGTTGCAAAGTGAAGATCCTGCATTCGGAGCAAAACCCCGGCCCGAGTGTAGCGCCAAATTCTTTCTGGGGCGAACACACTGCGTTCTTTCTTTCTTTCTTTCTTGTTTCTATTTTTTCCCACGCTTTATTGCGTGGCCCCTAAGTTGGGGTTCGGGACTCACAATCCACCATGCGGAAACTGCACTTCTTCTTGAAGCATGCACATGCATACTACTTTGAGAACACACACACATCCTGCTCACCAGGTTGAAGCATGCTGCCACAGCAAGTGCTCCCTTTGATCGTGCATTGTACTATGATTGGCAGTTAGAACTTTGTGATGTGCTCACCGAAGTCGAGATATTTCAACGTGAATTTCCGGGTGAGCCCCCCCCCCGCCCAAGTTTTGACAGATAGCTGGGGGGCTGTCGCATCAGGACCGTTGGTCGTCGCCCCCCCCCCCCCCCCCCGGGCCTTGGCCTCATGTGCCTGAGTCTATGTGGGCTAAGGAGGAGGCAACCATTGAGGAGGAGGAAAATGATGTTGCTGTTTGTTGCCATTGTTGCCAATTGTGTGGCCACTGTCCTGGTGATGTATCCGAGTGTGGTACTTGCCACTTGAACATGTGTGCATCTTGCATGCCCCTCCATAGTTGTACCTTACAAGGCTGAGTGGTTTGTTCATAGAGACATTGGAGCACCAATTTGAAGGCGGTTTCGTTGTCATTCTGTGGGCTTCGCTGCTTCGCCTTGCTATCAGACAGGTGATAGGTAACCTTGGGTGAGTATCCCGGCATTTGCGTGCGCAGTATGCACGCAGTGCGCTCGCAGTGTGCTCGCAGTGCAACAATTTCCCCTAGGTCAAGGCCCATTTCCAGGGTGTGTGATCGATGAATGCTCTTTGGTTATGATTCAAACGCCCCTCCCCTGCTGTGAGTAGCATGACAATGTCACCGAAAGGGCCGTGCTGAAGGAGGGGAGCACCGAGCGCGCAACATTTTGTCATCACTTGTAGGTGCAGCCAAAACCTGATGCCCAGAATATTGTGTGTTTTACCTGTCCAGTACCATCTGGGTGGACTTTGGGCCCCTTGGGCCCATGCTAGAGGGTGCTCTTGCCACGCTGAGGGTGCTCTTGCCACGGTACACGTGCAGTGCGGGCGCGGTGCAAACTTTGGGTATATCTGGGGCCCCTCTCGGTGATAATTGCAACCATCATGCCTCCAGGAAAGAATGAAAACTACCCAGAAGCCTTTGGGAATTATTGGCAATCATAAAAAAAATTCCTAGGAAGACAGGTGGTGTGCTTGCAGCTGAGGTTTTCTGGGCTCTATGGGCTGTTTGGGTGGGTACATCCTGGGATGGTGCACCGGTGTTTGACCACTATTAGTTGCCACGGTGTGGAGGCGGTGCGCGTGGTGCAACAACTCCCACCGAGTCCGAAGGCATGACACACCTAAAACGGTATGCTTTTTTCAAGACATCCAACCCAAAATGTTGAAGTGGTCATGTTGAGATAGTCCCCTGTTGCAGTGACCTTCATACCCCTTTTCCCTGTGAGACATCTGTGACGCCCTACGCCTCTTCAATGCAATGTGTGTTCTCGTTTGCCAGATGCACAGCCTGCCTTGGACGGCACATATTCATATTACATCCACTACGTCGAGTTTGATCGACGACTTGATGAATGGGTGGATCAAGATAAGTTGGATGTGGAAGGACAGCAGCTTGTGAGGTCTGCACCTGCATTTTGGAACGCAACCTGATTTGAAGCAATGCTGTGACCCACCCACTCGTCCGCCGCAGAATTGGCGGTGCATAGCAGACAAAGCATGGTCTGTGCATTGTCTGCCCCACGGCGGGCGGTCACTTTTGGGCTGGTGGTCGGGTTTGGGCAGCTTGACTTGGTTTCCCATCTCTGTGCCTTCAGTGTAATGAGCCCCAGCAACCCTGGGACCCCGCAGAATCCGGAAGGCAGTGAGAGGAGGAGCCGGAAGTCGCGAGGCCCTGGGGTAGGCGAGGATGAGAAGCTGGACCCTGACATGGAAGCCTTTGAGAAGAAAAGGTGCCAGGGGTCCTGGGAAGGGGCCGCTTGGGTCCAGAGGCAGTGGCAGGGGTCGAATTTGTTTTTAAAATCACCTCGAAGAGGGCTGTTAGATCAAGCGCAGGCGCAGACGCCATATACCCGCCCTTTTTTGGGTCATTCGCGTAAGGTCTGGTACTAGATGTTTAACCCCGTGTAAAATCATTATTTTGGGAGAGAAAATGATCCCCCAATAACTTTTTGATTTTGACCCCCTACCCCCATGTACCTAGGTACCCCATTTTGGGGGCTGGGGGGGGTCAAAACTTCTTTGTGTATCATGGGTGTGTGTTGATTCAGACCTAGTCCTAAATAACCTTTTTCTTGTACATGGATGTCACAACCTATGGACGTCCCGGGTCCCAACTCTGGGTACCCCCAGTCCCCCCCCCCCCCCCCTACATGGCCCCTTGCTAGTGAGCACTCAGCCGTCTTTACACTGGTTAGGCTAGGCTGTTCAGTGGCACCTGAAAATCACTTCGCAGAGGTTGTTAGATCAAAGCCAGGCAGGCCTAACCCCCCTTTTTGGGCCCATTCGTGTACCCTCCCTGAAGGGGTTGAATTGATTGTGTGACCCCTTGTAAAATCACCATTTTGTCCAGTAAACACATCCCCCAATGAGTTTTTGGTCCGGAACCCCCTCAACCTGAAATCCACTTTTTCCCCCATTTTTTGAGGGAGGTGGGGGGGGGGGGCAAAAATGTCGAAGTTTACAGCAAAATTTGCCGTTTGGTACTGGCAGTTTAGTTGGCCCACTGAGCCCCTCTGCAGAGGCCCGGCCCATTTTTTGTCGTGCATTGGGAGGCGGTCCAGTGGTTTTTTTGGGCGTGATATTTGACATCCGAGGACCACCTGCCAATGTGTTAGCGCACAATGAGGCGTGTTTCCATCAGTGGCCTTCAGGAGTATTCGAGACTAGCGGCCTTACATGCTCAATTCTGAAACTTGTGCCACAGGAGCCTGGCGCTTAACACTCATCCTCTCGGTGCGTGGTGCCTGAGATGAGACAAAGGTCATTGTTTGTGACAATCATACATATACGATGCCCCAGCGGTCTTCCGAAAAGGTCGTGCAACAGAAACACAATGCTGTGCCAGAGGCTTTTTTCGGGGTGCGTTGGGGCAAGGGGTAGCGGTCGGGACAGGGGCTCCAAGACATCCCCGCCTCCAGCGTTAAGTTGCGTGACAGTGCTGGCTCCCTGCACGCCTCTGCTGCTCTTGTCGCCGTGGCTCTGCAGAGAAGAGGAGACCAAGATCAAGAATTTCAATCGGGTGCTGTTCGGGAAGTGGGACATTGAGGTCTGGTATTATTCACCGTTCTCCGGTATGCCTCTCACGCCCTGGAGCAGGGTCCCCTTGGAGGCGGGACCCTTTTAGTACCCTGAAGAGGCGGGGTGCTTGCCTGCCTTTGTTCAAATTGTTCGTGCCTCCCCAGACCCCACCCCCCTGCGCGTGAGCCCTTGGGGTGGGGGTAGGCCAACAGTGGGTCAGTGTTTTTACAGGTAGTGTCCGACCCACCAGTCACCTGTTCTGGTGGGTGAGGAATTTTGTCAGGCAGGTGACCCGGGGCACCCGAAATTGGCTGGGTTCGGAATTTTCAGGTTTGGGAGATGTGGAGGTCGGGGTCAGCTCAGTGGTATCTTGCAGGGGCATAAGAGCTGTGTTCTGGTTGTCCGCGCTTCAAGTCCCACAGTTGGCGCTGCTTGGGACTCTGGTGAACGTGAGTGGGTTGCAGAAACCGTTTATCAGTTCAGTCTGCGGTGCATTTTGTGGCTTTGTTGCACAGTGTCCAATGTTCTCTGTGCCATGGTGAGTGCCTGCCCCCCCCCCCCCCCAAAGGCCCACCGAAGGGCCTTGGTGAATCAAACTGGCACACTGCACAGGCAGAACACCCCTGAAACAACTATCAAAATGCCTGGGTATGCTGCGCACCACTGATGGGAAACACTTGGTGATCCGAAGCCCATTGCCCTGTGTTACATTATCCACATCAGCGGTGGTGGTCACCCTCCAAATCTTCAGGGTAGCGGGAATGATTGGATGTGAAGCAGGCGCCGGCATGGGAGGGACGCCACTGGGGTAGCGACAGCCGCTGTGAGCAGAGGGGCATTTGCCCACTCTCACCCACCAGAGTATGTTTCCCCACCACCTGGGGACAGAGAATGTAGACAGGTTTCTCCCTGAAACCCAAACAAGTGCGTGCACCTGGAAGTACGCTGGAAGTACGTCACAGTTCTGTAGCCGTTGTGGAACCCCCCCACCCCTCTCCCTCCTCAAAAGGTGAACAAATGCGTACACCCGGAAGTACCAACCGGCAAACTGAACTCAGCCTTTGTGGCACCCCGCCCCCGCTGCCCCCAGGATGTGCCTCAGCCTTTATGGTAAACCTCCAGGGATGCGCTTCAGGAAAAGGGGCGCTGAAGGGGGCAGTTGGGCGGAGGGTACTAAGCGCTAGCTCTTTGTATGGTCAGAGTTCGGTTCTTTTTGCGATTAGAATTGCACGAGGGGGGGGGGGGGGGGGGCTTTGGTACCGTAGCAGACTAGTAGCCGTCGGCTGATGGTCCCAACTCAAACATATGCCCACATGCAAGTCTGCACCCCAGCCATAGGACACAGCGACAGTGACACACCATTCCCCTGTTAGGGCCTGGGGGGTCAGGTGTCGACCATGCGCTGGGGCTGCCCATACCCCGCACCCCTGCTTGAATCACACGCCCCGGTCAAGCGTGCACAACGTGGAACTCCCCCCCTTCCCTCCTGATGATTTAGAATGAAGAATTCTTACAGAGCCCACAAAGCTTCTCAGGTGAGAAGTCAAATTTTGTACTACAAAAAGTTCTTCGACCATTTTTCGTTCACAAACCCTGGGTCTCAGAGCCCCTCACCTGCGCCCCCAGAGTGTGTCTGCCTCCCTACCCCCCCCCCCCACCCGGCATTACGGCTGCGGGGCGCACCCCACTAGCAGCACCACAGCAGAATGCCTGGCCCTGCAGTACACCACTCTAATGTGGAGCAGTTGGTGATCCGGAACCCCCCTGGCCCTGTCTGGTAATTTCCCACACCAGCGGTGGTGCAGAGCACCCTCCGAACTTCCGTCTGGGAATGGTTGTGAAGCCTGTCAATGCTGAAAGGGGACTGCGCCACAGGCGCAGAGATGATCAGCAGTGGGACAGGCATTCTACTCTCACCCACAAAACTGCCCCCAAATCAAGTACCCCATAACCACACAACGTGGAGGCATGCCTCCACAAAACACAACCAAGGGCATTAAACTAGAAGTATCAACCACGTGGGGCGGGGGGTCACATGTAGGGCTCCCAAAACTCCCAGCCTCCCTCCCTCTGGACCCCCCAGAGCGACACCAGTGGGGAGTAGTTTTTTCATCAGGCCTCTCTCTGGGTGGCCCTGAGACGGCTGGGATTATGCTGCCACAATTCACACCCATTTTTGCTGTGGACCCAATGTGTGGAACAGGCTTTTACCCCTGACGTGTGTACATTCAAAATGCTCAGAATGAAAAGGGAGATTCCAAGATAACCCCCAAACCTGAAACAAATTGACCCCCCCCCCCTCGTACTTCTTTTTCCTCGTTCCACCTTCACTGAGTCACCTTCCGCAGTCGTTCTTGGTGATCCACAAACCCCTTGCCTTAGGTTGCAGTTCCCTTCAGTGGTGGCGAGCACCCTCCAAAGTTCACTGTCATGGTTATAACTGAGCACCATGCCGTCGTCGGCATGGGAGGCGTCCCAGTCTCACCTACCAAAACTACTTTTCCCCAATGGCTTAGGACAAGTAGTGCACACAATCTCCTCCTGAAACATCAAACCAGCGCAGACACTCGCCACACACATGGCAAAACCTCCTCCGGATCCCCCAACCCGCGCCAATGGGGAAGAGCACTTTGTTCAACAGGCCTTTCTCTGTGGTGTGGGCCCAAGACAGCTGGGGGCACGTAGCCACAATCCACGCCCATTGTTGGTGTGGCACCGATATGGGGGCAGGTTTTTGCGGGTGTTTGGGTTTAGAACTGAACTAAGATACCCCCGTGACCCACCGGCAAACCTAACCCACCTTTGATGAGTCACCCACTGCCCCCCCCTCCCTCGACTGCGTCACAGAGCAAATCATGAAAGACCACCGGACCCTAATCGTTTGTGAGTGGTGCTTGAAGTACATGCGCAAGGCCCGCACGCTGCACAGCCATTTAAAGATCTGCCGCCGCCGTAAGCCTCCGGGTACTTGCATATACAATCATGGCCCGCTCTCTGTGTTCGAGGTATCTGTGCCCTGCGTGGCAACACCCCCCCGTTGCCCGTACACCCAGTCCCCTGGTTCGTAGGTCAAAACACAACTCCTCAATTGCCGTCAGTTATCCTCCAACTGCTGTCAGTTGCCCTCCAACCGCCGTCGGTCCCTTGTCCAACCGCCAACCGCCGGTCGTGACCCCCCTGAAAATCTGGTCACCAACATTCTCCCCCCCCCCCCCCCTTTAATTAGGGAGCGCCCTGTCTCTCCTTCTTCTGCCTGCCTCCACAAGGATTCCATTGTTCTCCAGGTGGATGGCAGCCAGCACCACTTGTACTGCCAATGCTTGTGCCTGCTGGCAAAGCTGTTCCTGGACCATAAGACGTTGTATTTTGACGTGGAGCCCTTTCTGTTCTACGTGCTGACGGAGAGTGACGAGGAGGTCTCCACGCTGCCTTCTGAGCCCAAGAGGGTTTGGGGCGGGGGGCGGGGGGCATTTCACTTGGCCGTTTCAGGGCTGTCCTCAAGGACTGAGATTCTTTGGTGCTCTCACAACCCTTTGGACCGACGGTTGACTGCCGACCGCCTGTGGTTACCGCTTGCGTCACTTTTTGCCGAGGAGGAGGTGAGCACAAGGCACTGGTGCCGAGAAAATCTGGATGGCTGCCCCGCCCCCTTCCTGGTTCCCTGACGACCGTCCACCAACAGCGCAGGCCCCGGTAACCAACGGCGGTTGGCCAGTCACCAGCGGTACGTGGCGGTGAACCTGGAGCAGTGGGCGTTCCACTGCTAAGCGGTTGGCAGCGGTTGGTGGTGAACCTTTCGCCTCTGGCCTGCGGTCAGGACCTGGAGCCCCTCTCCCCCTTCCTCCTCCAGCCCATGGGCCCGGCGCCCCTCCCCTTGCCCCTCGCCCTCCAGCCTATGGCCGATGATCTATGGCCTAACCTCCCCTCTGCCCTGCTGCAATGGTGCGCAGTGGGGCCGACAACCCACTATGATCACCAACCGTGTCCCCCTCCTCGATCAGCAGGTCACACACATGACGCTGGACACCGGTCCCAAAACTGACCTTCACCCTCCGTCGACCCCCACCTCCATCCCCCCGTCTCCCAGCAATGCAGGAGATAATCCCCAGAGCTGGCTCCCTCTGGATACCATCTCTGGAACTACCACGTTGCATGTGTATGCTTGTAGCCCCTCTTTCCTCCGAGCAGAATGACATGCCTGCCCCTGCTGGTGCAAAGGTGACATCCAGGATGACCTGGAAAAGCAACACGCAGCACACACGTAGCATAGGGTGGTGCCCCAGCTATTGCCATGTTGGGGGTGCGAGTTGGGCATTGGGATATGCACTGAAGGCATTCTACAGGGCCCATTTCAAACCAATGCCCTGCTCAAGCCACTGTTACCCCTGTTGACTGCACCCTGACTTTTTGGCCCTCGTTTCCGTTCTCTTGCCGCCATTCCCACCCCAAACCCTTGGCTTTCCTCAGGGTTGCCATGTAGTAGGGTATTTCAGCAAAGAAAAATTGTCCTTGGAGGATCACAACGTGGCCTGCATCTTGACACTGCCCCCATGGCAGAAACATGGCTATGGCCGGGCACTGATTCAGTTCTCGTACGAGCTTACCAAGAAAGAGGGCAAGTCCGGCAGCCCTGAGCGGCCCTTATCGGACCTTGGCAAGGTAATTTGAGCCGTGCTGTGTTGAGGGTCCGGTTTGTATGTGAATGCTCAAGGATGTGGAGTGAGAGGTATGAGAGTACGTTAGCGCGCCGGGCGCGCCGGGCAAAGTTTCGAGTGCTGTCGGAAATGCATTGTACGACGCGTCGGGGCGTCGTACAAGGCGTCGGGGCCCGACGCGTCGGGAGCGTACGACGCGTCGTACAGTGTCGTACAAGGCGTCGGGGCCCGACGCGTCGGGGATGTACGACGCGTCGTACAGTGTCGTACAAGGTGTCGTACAGCACCAACACCGTACGACACAGTACGACATAGTACGACCGCCCTCCCCCTCTAGGCGGGTAAACGATGGCAGCGGACCGTCTTGGGGGAAGGGGGCCTTCGGCCCCCTTCCCAAATATTGGCACTTCGCGTCTACAACATGCCGACAGTGTCTACAATTAGCAGGCCGCGTCTACCTGTGGTGCACAGTGTCTACAGACCCCAGACCGCCCTCCCCCTGTGCAGAGTGTTGCTTAATAGAAGGGGGGGGGCAGAGTGTTGCTTAAGAGAGGGGGGGGGGGGGGGGCAGAGTGTTGCTTAAGAGAGGGGGGGGGGGGCAGAGTGTTGCTTAAGAGAGGGGGGGGGGCAGAGTGTTGCTTAAGACACTGTACGACGCGTCGTACAGTGTCATACAAGGTGTCGGGGCCCGACGCGTCGGGGATGTACGACGCGTCGGGAGGTGTCGGGGCCCGACGCGTCGTAAAATCCCTATTTCGACAGTAGTGAAAGTTTCCCCCTATTTCCCCCCAGTTGTCCCCCCTTTTTTGTCCCCGTGTTGGGACCCCCGAGAAGGCAGGGGTGAAGTAGCCATTCTGCCCACACATGGGCCCCCGAGATGACAGGGCTTAGGTAGCCTGGGCTGGAGGAGGGAGTGATGTTTGGGGGTAGAGCATTGGGATAGATGGCCGGAACATTGATTTGGATGCCGGGCGCACGCCAGGTGCGCGCCGGGCAAACGGACCCTCTATGTGTCGCTGTCGTGGAATGTACATGTTCGTACAGTGGCCCAATTCTTCTGATTCACAAGCTTGCACATACAAGAATGGCACTGCAATGTCACAGCATCAACATAACCTGTGAATGGCACAGGACAGGCACAGCACAGCAACATCCACAGGCGATTCACAGCAAGGGGTGACCGTGACACAATATTTTCATGCAACGAAAGTGGGACCATCTGCACGCCACAGAAGTTCAAGCTTTTATTGCAGATCTCTGCGCAGCGACAAAATTTCGCTTACCAATCGCTTACACGATATCCCCCCCCCCCCATTTACAATTGGTGATCCGGAAGCCCTGGCCCTGTGTTACATGTCCCATATCACCTCATTCACGCTACAAACCCCAAACTTGCACAATCATGTGATTGCCCCGGTTTTTTGCGAATATCTCTCTCATTTTAGGGCCAAATGCACCGCAATTATTTCAAATTTGGGCAGTTTGGACTTTCGTGTTTTGGGGGGGGGGGGGGCTCATGGGAGCCCCCTGGCTTGACACCCCCCCAAAAAGGGCTTCTGTGCGAGGGGAGTGGCCGGTTCGAATCTTGACACCCAACCGTGTGCGAAAGCTTTTGGGGGTCTGGAGGGGGGGTAGGTGGGTCGGCAGGTCAGCCGCTGGGGTCCCGGGGGGGGGGGGGGGGGGGGGTCCGTGGGTACCCCAACGTACATACCTCCAAATGATCCCCATGACGCGCTGATCATTTGGAACATACACAACTGGGGTGAAAATTTTTTTCAGAAAAAATTTGCCCATCAGCTCAGGCTCCCATCAGCAAGGTCCGACCCGGAGGTAAGGTCAGGGGTCAATCTTTTTTTGTTTTTTCACCCATTTTTGAATTTTCCACAAAATTCTCAGTATTTTGAGTATAGACACGTAGGGGAAAAAAAATTACCCAATCAGGAGGCAAAACAAAAATTTCGGCGCCTTTGGCGCCAGCATTTCCCCCAAAAATCTCAATGTGGAGAAGGACATGTTCGAAAATTTGGGGGGGGTCTGGAGGGGGGGGGAGGGGCCACTGACGAGCCAAATTTCTCTCTGCGTTTTTGCACTGGCTGCACACCGTGCTCACGTGCATGAGCTCAGTATTCCATCGGGGAAGGAGGGGGGAGGGGGGGTTGGGTGTCTAGATTTGAGCCGGCCGCCCCCCTCGCTCCTGTGACAGGAACCACCAAACCAACCCAAGAACATCCCAGGGTTTCAATGGAGGCGCGAGGCAAGCTGGGGGGCTTGGGTTTCTGTAGCACTAGAAAAGCCCTTGCCATGACCTTAACAACCACTGGGATAATTGCTTTCAGTTGTGCACAATTGTTGGTCTGTCTTTCCAATTGGGTCATGGCTAAGAGGATTCGCGCTGCCCCAAGCAATAGCTGCCGAAACCGCCCACTGCCCCCTACTGCCCCCTACCTGAGGGTATTGCATATGTCCCAGGCGGCAGGATGGGAGAAGGGGTGGGGGGCCACAAGGGATTGGAAGGGGAGGGGGGCACTTACTTAAGGTAAGAGTACACGTAAGTCAAAACCTCACCCTAATCAAGACTGAATGTTGGAACCGAGATGGTGGGGGAGGGAACATCATGTACACCAGCAAAAGGAAACATGGACATGGCCCAAACATGGACACATGTTGGGCCACTACGCTAGCTAACCCCCCCCCCCCCCCACCACAAGACCCTTCCTTGCTCACTTCGGGAGAGAGAGAGAGAGAGGACACATTTTTTCCAGTGGCTTGTGCTAAGCAACGTGAACAGTTCCCTCCTGAAAAGTCAAACCAGCGCGTACACCTGGAAGTACCAACCGGCACACATACTCGGCCTGTATCGCAGACCGCCCCATATACACTGCAAAACACGATGCACAATGCTGCTCCTGCTTTGTCATTGGCATGCTCATCATCACGTGGCACGGAGCGTGCCTCCACCCTGAGGCGTGCTTTGAACGCTTCGCATGGCGGCATGGACATGGGTGTAGTCTTCTAAAACGTTGCCTTTTTCATTCCCAGGTCAGTTATTTCAGTTATTGGAAATATGTGCTGGTCCGCTTGATGTGGGATCAGCGCGAGACCAGTGTCAAGAGGCTGACGCAGCTGACAGGCATAAAATATGACGATGTGAACTCCGTGCTGAGCCATCTGGGATTTTTGAGATATTACCGAGGAGAATTTCAGGCATGGGTTTCGGACGATGTGCTGGAGGAGTATGTGAATAAATTGCCAGAACCTAAGGTCACGATCGACCCTTCGAAAATCCAGTGGACCCCTCCGCCACCTCCAAAGAAAAGGGATTTATGGAAGGCGCGTGCAGAGAGAGATGGGTAACCTTCCCTCTGATGAGGGCATGAAGTTGACTGATCTGCACCCTCGTGATGCAGCAAGCACCTCTTGTAACATGGTCTCTTTGCGCAGTATCGGTGTAGGGCATGGAATAAAGTCAGGTGTAGGGTCGCAGGGAGGTAGCTGAGCACGGTCTTTGTAAACCCTCCGCCCCCTCCTTAGCCTTTATGGCAAACCCCGCCCTCCGGGGGGGGGGGGGGGCGGGGGGTTCCAAAGTTGGTGTTACTCCCCAGCCAATTCCCGGACTGGCCAGCAAAAAATTTTCCCCCATGATACAGGCTCATTGCAATCAGCACAATGAGGCAAACGAGCCATATATGTTTGAGGTTTCGACAGATAGTTGGGGGGAGAGGGGCGGCTTGGAGCAAACAACCCATCCCCCGAGGGTTGGGTCTGCTCAGAGGCTTGTCTTGGTATGAAAGTACTATGGGCTCTAAAGGGCTTGTGCTCTCATTGCTTCAGCAGTCAGCAGTGGTGTGCAGGAGTACTGTTCATATTGGGTGTCGCCTCATTTTAAAACCAGGAGCTGATGATTGCTAACGTGTCCACATTATAAAGCCACTGCTTGTGTACATGCAACAAAGCAAGCATGAACTGGTATTTCAAGAGAAATGCATCGGCCGTAATTATAACAGTCTTTCTTTAGAGCACTGACACATATTGTGGTCACATTATATGCTGAGTAACCATCTCTAGTTTCATGCGCAACCAGCAAAACAGGATCAGACAGAGGCGAAGCCCCTGATATGCCTGGAACGTCAGTTGCCACCCTGGAGGCGTGATATGTTTGCATATGAGCATCTGAGCAGAACGCACTCTTATTCAAAGCCTTGCCCATTTCTTGCTTCCAATCAATGCATGTTATATGCATGGCGCATCATGCATTGGCACGATGTAATGTATGCAATGCAATGTATGCTTCCAACTGGGAAAATTCTCATGAACGCTCAGCAACATGTAAAAGACTATAAGCCTCTGTAGTCATAGACCTTAATGCCCTGCCAATCTTCATTGATAACATTATGAGCAAAGTTTTGTCTAGAGCAAACAAGGGTAAAGAGGTCTGGGCATGAAATCACAGTACACATTTTTACGCAGGGATTAGCACATCGTAGGGGCATTCCCTTTCAAACTCCAAGCAATGGCAGTTGGAGGGTGCGAGGGTCTTGCAAACCCTTGTTGGCCCCTGTTGTAGTTCCTCAACTGATTTTGACCTGACTGACCCTTCACATGACACCCATGACACATGGCATTGCCACATTGCATTGCGGGTGGTATTCCAATGCGCGGATTGGGAGTTGGAACATTGCAGGGACAGGTGCAGGAAGGGGCCCTCTGAGGATGGCTGGGGAGGGGCCATGAAGTCACATCCAATCTCATCCCCTGTATACCCCAGACCCCCTCTTTGCATTCCCTGGCCCCGGCAGGGTCCAGCAAACCAAGTCAGCAAAGTTTTTGGTGCATGCACAATCCATTCCACTGGGGCTGCCTTCAACGTTTGAGATTTTCTCTTTTTCAAGGACAGCTCTGGATTTCAGATGGCAGAATTGTGTCCAATCAATGGTGTTAGGTGACCAACAACAGTCTTTTCTCGCTTCTTGAGGATTGGCACACAAGATTCCAGCAGTTTCTGCATTGTTTTACGTTCCCGACAGTGGACACCAAATTTGCCCGACAAGCAGCTTCTGTTGGAAACAGTTTCCGTAGAGCCTCATGAGTGGACCAGACTCTCAGATGAATTGCAAATGCCTTGTGCTTGAGAGGATCCGCAGGAAGGTTTGTGCCATTGGCGTGTCATGAGCTGGCCTGTCCCATCCAACATCATCCAGTCGAACATCCACGGAACAGTACTATTGTTCAGGTTTATCAGAAGTGGGGAGCCTGGTGGCTTTACCTACACACTCCACTGTTAAGCCCCTATTAGGAACAACACTCTTCCGTGGCAGGATGCATGTGGTCCGTCCACAGTGTCAATTTACTCAGAGGACATTGCAGGGAAGGATGCCCTTTGCTTTTTTTCTGTGGCCCCTCTGTAAATGTCGAATATCAAACAAGCATCACAAAGTGTCAAGTCACCTCGAAGAGAGGTTGTTAGATCAAGCGCAGGCGCGAGCGTCGTATACCCCCCTTTTTTGGGGTCGTTCGCGTAGCATACCCCAATGTATGGTTTCTAACGTCTAACCCCTTGTAAAATCATCATTTTAGGAACAAAAATGATCCCCCAATGATTTTTTGGATTTTGACCCCCTTACCCCCCCCGCACCTGGGTACCCCTTTTTGGGGGGGGGTCAAAACTTCTTTGTGTATTGTGGCCGCTGTGTGTGTATTTGGACCTGGGTCCTGAAGAACTTTTTTCTTGTATATGGACCCCCTAACCCATGGCGGGGGTCCCGGGTCCCAACTCCAGGTACCTCCAGTTGCCCCCCCCCCCCCCCCCCATATGGCCCCTTGCCAGCGAGGACTTAGCCGTTTTCACGCTAGATAGGCTCTTTAGTGGCACGTGAAGGTTTTTTGAAATTTTGATTTTTCTTGAAACCCTTCCGTTCCCCCTAGGATGGGTTTGGGTTATCATTTGGTGACAATACGGGTACTTGAGCACCCATGGGGACCCGCGTAGTGGCCGCTAGGCCCATCTAGCCCGTGCCATGGGCCCTCCGAAAGCCCCAAAATTGTTGTTGCGTAAGCTGTTTAGTGACACTTGAAAGTTTTTCACATTTCGACTTTTTCCGAAACCTTTCTGTTGCCCCTAGGATGGGTTTGGGTGATCATTTGGTGATAATATGGGTACTTGAGCACCCACGGGGACCCACGTAGTGGCCACTGGGCCCATCTAGCCCGAGCCATGGGCCCCCCAAAAGCTTCAAAATTGCTACTTGTAGGTGGTTCAATGGCATTTGGTGTGTGCACAAATTGCATGAGCAGTTTTCCACCCTCTACAGGTCAAAAATGGAAAATTTTACGAAACATTTTTTTGATATTGTGACCACTTACAATGATGAAATATCCTATGTAAAGCATGTTTTAGACCCTCTTTGTGTGTTTTTCACCCTATTTCGGTGTGGGGAGGGGGGGGCGGGCTCCCAAGGGGTCTAGGGCACAACCTGCTTATGCAGTTTTCCAGCCTTGGCAGCTCAAAAATGGAACTTTCCAAAACTGATTTTTTTGATACTCTGACCATCCAAAATGATCAAATATCCTATGCAAAGCATGTTTTAGCCCCTCTTTATGTGTTTTTCACCATATTTGGGTGTTGGGGGGCTAGGGGGGGGCTCCCAAGGGGGCTAGGGCACAACCTGCTTATGCAGCTTTCCAGCCTTAGCAGCTCAAGAATGGTTGTCCCTCTCCCCTCTTCAAGGTGCCGTGCCGAAGGCAATAGAATCACCTTGCAGAGGTTGTTAGATCAAAGCCAGGCAGGCGTATATAGGGGAAAAAGCTACATACCCCCCATTTTGGGCCTTTTTTGGGCCTATTCGCGTACCCTACCCCAAGGGGTTGAATTGTCAGTTTAAAAACCCCTTGTAAAATCATTATTTTGTCCAATACACGCATCCCCCAATGAGTTTTTGGTCCAGACGCCCCCCCCCCCCCCCCACTTGAAACCCACTTTTTTGAGCTTTTGAAGGAGGGGGGGGGGTCAAAAATGTCGAAAAAATGACCCCCCCCTTTTTTGGGGTCAAAAGTCATGAATCTTTTGGTTTTTCGATTTTGAGCCGAAAAAGTGTTTCCGGGTCCCGACTCCATGGGGTTTGTATGGGGCGGAGTGGGACGAGCGCTGATGCGGTTTATGCACTTTTCAGCCATTTTTGCTATGTTGGTGTTTTTGGCAACCTCGGTGACCCCGTGGTACCCACTCCGAGGGGTATGAGTGGGGATGTTGTGACAGTATATACCTACTAGGATACGGAAGGACGTTTTTTGCAGTCTCTAGCCTTGCTGAGAGCCGGTCACAACCCGTGCCAAAGACGCGAAATGACTGATTCCACCAATAATGGCCCAGTGAATGGGCTGGTACACAGCCTGCTTATGCAGTTTTTCACCCTGGGCAGCTCAAAAATGGAAGTTTTCGAAACTTCTTTTAATGATATTGTGACCACACAATATGACCATGCAAGGTATGTAAAGCATGTTTTAGGCCGTATTTATGTGTTTTTCACCCTATTTGGGTATCAGTTCCGGGGGGGGGGGGGGGGGGGGGGGCTCCCAAGGGATGGGTACACAACCTGCTTATGCAGTTTTTCACCCTGGGCAGCTCAAAAATTGAAGTTTTCGAAACTTGTTTTTATGATATTGTGATCACCTAAAATGATCATCCAAGGTATGTGAAGCATGTTTTAGGCCGTATTTACATGTTTTTCACCCCATTTGGGTATTAGGTCTAGGGGGGGGGGTCTCCCAAGGGATTGGTACACAACCTGCTTATGCAGTTTTTCACCCTGGGCAGCTCAAAAATCGAAGTTTTCGAAACTTGTTTTTCTATACCATAATCACCCAAAATGACCATCCAAGCTATGTAAAGCATGTTTTAGGCCGTATTTATGTGTTCTTCACCCTATTGGGGTATTAGCTCCGGGGGGGGGGGTCTCCGGGGGGGTCTCACAAGGGATGGGTACACAACCTGCTTCTGCAGTTTTTCACCTTGGGCAGCTCAAAAATTGAAGTTTTCGAAACTTATTTTTGTGATACCATGATCACTTAAAATGACCATCCAAGCTATGTAACGCATGTTTTAGGCCGTATTTATGTCGTTTTCCCCCTATTTTGTGTGCGCGTTGCTTGCAGTAGATTCTCTGCGAGGTGGACTTGCCGAAGGCAATAGATTTTGCTCAATTCTTGATGAGTCAACTTTTGAGATTGATGCATTTCATCATCATCCCATTGAGCAAGGCTGGTGGGGCCTTTTGGAGTGCGATTGCTGGCATGCATTGCTGCTTCTCCATTAGACGTCTTGGGGAACTTTTGTCCCATAGAGCCAACGATCCCCTTGTGCACAAACCCCCCCCCCCCAACCCCCCACTTTTTTCAATTGTGTCTGGTGGGCGCGGAAGCTTGTTATCCAATTGTCGAGAACCCCCTTTTAACAGTGCATCAACCACGTTCTGTTTGTGAAGAAAGGACAGACATCACGATATGAAGGAGCATCCTCCCCCCGTCCCCTTTGCGCAAGCAGCGGCTTGTCCAAACCGCAGTAAGTAAATATTTTCGCTGCGCCCTTTGGAACTATGGCTTATGTGGCCCCAACATTGGACTGGAACAGAAACGGGTGTATGTGGGGTCCGGCATTATTTGCTGCTGTGTGGCTGTCCATTTGCGCAGTCTGATAGGGTGGTGCGCTGCACAAATCCTGTGGTCCAATAATGCATGTCTGCCCCTGTCCTTGTGCAGTATCTGCTCACCTCTTTTTCTGCCACTGATGAACAACCAAATGGCCGATGCCGAGGTGTCTGACACACGCATTCGAGTCATCCTGCGCGTGCGTCCTCCCAACGCACAGGAGAAGGCATGGTTCGCTAAGGCGGAGTACCACCCCATCCTTAAGCCGGCGGACCAGACCCCCAACCGTGACCGGTGCGTCGTTCAGGAGGCTAACGGCAAAGAGAATCGCTACGACCGGATCTTCCGTGACGACTGCAAGCAGCAGCACATCTTCCGCGATTCTGCGCTGCCCACGTTGGAGAACGTCTTCAAGGGCTACTGCGGGGCCATCATGGCGTATGGACAGACAGGGACAGGGAAGACGCACACGATGCAGGGGTACGACAAGACGGTCGAGGGCGATGAAAGGGGGATCATCCCCCGCGCCGCGGACTACATCTTCTCACGGTCCTCCAAAGATCCCCATTACAAGACCGAGATCTCCATTTCCATGGTCCAGATTTACCTCGACCGGCTGCAGGTAACTGCGGCTTCCACCGTGTCAGCAAATATGTCCGTCCCAAATGCGGTCACGTTGCGTGTTGATGCAGCTGTCGGACGTGCGATTCTGTGGCAAGCAACGCTTGTGTAGAGTTGTGGTGAGCATGCATTGGCGCATGCTGCTCATGCGCGCAAGACGTGCGTTTTTCTGTTACAGTTTAAGTGCCAGCATGTCCTTCTTCACACCAGCACGCGGTAGCATCTGTCATGGATGCACGCGCATGCACTGCGTTGCATACATTTTTTGATTCAGGGCATCTCAAAGCGGGGTTACAGACCCTCTCCGCGCTTTGCCCGTTTTCCTGACTCAGGATGTTTTCCCCATTTTTCTCCATTTTGTTGTGCTCATTTGTTCCGGCAAATTTGCCCAGTCGAACCTCCGTCCTCTCTAATTGGGATGTCGGTGTTCTGAAAACGCCATTTCCCTGTTTTTTTTCACGTTTTGTCCCTACGTTTTCCCGGGGTTTTCTTTGCGTTTTCCCGCATTTTCCCATGAGCATAGTGGCAGTTTTCCAGGGCATTCGCACGCGTGGAGGCCTGGTTCCTCCTGCCAATGTACAAATGCCGCCTCCAACGCTGCAGGACTTGTTTCTGCTGGAAGCCCCGGAGCTGAACATCCTGCCGGACACAGAGCGCGTGGAGATGCCGGGTGTCACAACGAAGATTGTCACGGACTCCCGTGAGTTCATGAAGCTGTTCTACTATGGTGAGCAGCACCGCATGACCCGGGCCACGCTGATGAACCCCACCAGCTCCCGGGGCCATGCGGCCTTGATCTGCAACGTCAAGATGCAGCCCATCGACCCGTCCATGAGCATGAAGATCGGGAAGCTGGTGCTTGTGGACCTGGCGGGCTATGAGCGATTCGCTGCCACCGGCATCACCACCGGGATCGCCGCCGAAGAGGCCAAGAAGATCAATGCGTCCCTCCTGGCCCTGGGCGGGGTTGTGAACTCACTGGCGGACAGGCAGAATCACATCCCCTACCGGAACTCCAAGCTGACGCGGCTGCTGCGGGACTGTCTCGGAGGCACGTCTAAAAGTACCATTGTGCTCACCATCGGTCCATGTGACAAGTATAAGCAGGAGACGGCGGGCACTTTGTATTTTGGCTTCCGGGCCATGGCCGTGAAGGTTGACACCCGCTCCATCCCGTGCCCCCTCCTCCATTTCCCTCTCTGTTTTGCTTTTGCACCTTTTCTGAATTGAAAATGGCGCCAAAATCAAGTGGTTTTGGGTTGCCTTTGGGACCTGTGGTGACTCCTCTATACGGTTTGCAGTTTGAGGTTTGAATGTGCCCAGCACGATTCCAATGGATGCAGCCTAAAAGAAAAAGGGCAACAATACACACCCATGCATTGTGCCCTGACTTACACCAGGTTGATGCCCACATCAGAGAGGAGTTTGACCCCATGCGGTACATTGCTGTTCTGAAAGAGAAGATCGCTGGATGTGGCAAAGTGATGACCAGCATGGTTAAGTTTTTGAAGGAGAATGGGGTCTATGAGGAGTATAAGGCCGCGCATGGAGAACCCGAAATCCCTGATGCCCCTCTGGATGACGACGAGGAGGTGGCGGAGGAGAACACCTACTCCCGCCTTGTTTCAGTGGCCAGCATGCGTGGATCCTTCCGTCAGCAAAGAGCCAACAACGAACTGCCCACGGCGGAGGACATGATTGCAGAGCAAGTCCTCAGCGGGGAAGTTAATGATCCCAACTGCCCCGCTGCGGTGCAGGCCGTGAAGACGCTGTGGAAGAAGGAGGAGATTGAGCATCGGAAGGCCGCCGAGCGGGAGCTGAATAATCTGCGGCTGCGCCATATTCAAGAGCTGCAGGAGGCGAAAGACGCTGGGTTGGATGAAGCGAAGCTGGACAACCTGAGGCGCCTGCAAGAGGAGGAGCTCCTCATGATGAAGGAGCAGAGCAAGCTGCTGCACGAAGAGATTCTACGACAGAAGGAGAAGGAGGAGGTGCAGGCGTTGCTATCATCCGCAATGGACAACAGTGAGCTGGACCTGTCTGCCCTCCTCCCAGATGATCGTGGCCGGATTGGAGAGATGGTCAGCCATTTGCAGGCAACATGCGAGAGCAAGGTACCGCATGTGCCAACTATGCACCTGCTATGCGCCTACTATACGCCTACTATGCACCCTCTATGCGCCTTGCATGTGCCTATTTTGCACCTCTTATGCACCGCGCCTACTATGCACCTTCTGTGCACCTACTACACGCCCACGATGGTGTCTGGGGTTTAGGCATGGCTTATGTCGGATAGTATGCGCACACCGTTAAATAAACCTCCACTCAGCTCCTCTTGCATGCCTGCTCAGATCTGTGCTGTGGCCCCCCTTTACCGCTCCCCTGCCTGCCCCGCATCATATCTTTCTCCTGCTCTCATCTCGCCGAAACGTTGAATTTTTCAGTCGGCACATTGTCTAAAGGCAGACCAGTTGCTGTAGAACAGTTGGGTAGGAAACCAGATGCTTGTCAACATCGTTTGGCAGTGCATTTCTGGTTTAGCGTTTGTGATCACTGTGTTCATTGTGCAACCCAACAAGGCTATCTCTCTGCGACGGTGAACAACAAATGCATTCCCAAATGGGCACTTATTTAGTCATGGACAGCACATTGGACAGTATCACCAACAATTGCTTTTGGACCATGTTCGACTGCTTCAAGGGTC
The DNA here is from genome assembly GCA_964036045.1 of Eutreptiella sp. 'Long Island Sound 2002'. Lineage (NCBI taxonomy): Eukaryota > Euglenozoa > Euglenophyceae > Eutreptiales > Eutreptiaceae > Eutreptiella > Eutreptiella sp. 'Long Island Sound 2002'. Next base: position 58,118,904 of record OZ038391.1, read on the forward strand.
CTTTTTGTAGGTGGACTACCAATTGGATGTAAACGGGAAACACCCGCTTCGGGGCCTTGTATGCTGTTCAACCACAGTCCAGAGCTACAGACACCGCTGATTTGCCATCCGGAATGCATGCGTGTGGGGTGAGTGGGGGGTTATGAAGACTGGCCTGCCCCAGTGCGTCTCTTTAACATGACAGTCCCAAGCCAGCCCCATCTCTGAGATGGAGAACACGGGAGACAGACGGGGGGGGGGGGTGTTGCTTTAATTTTTATTCCGGCACGGGGGGACCCCTCCCCCCCTCCCCCCCTCCCCCCTCCGCTGTAATTCACCTGAGAGTCAAGGTTTTGGGAACGTTTTTTCGTTTGGGCCAATTTTTTCCTCCCGCGCCCTCGGTGCACCTGTAGCAGGGTTCTTTGGTAACCCAAGAGTGCCTTGTCATCCATCCAGCTCAGATTCTTCTGATTCCTCCTCCAGTTCAGAAGAGGATGACATTGGTGAGTCCAGCTCAGGTGAGTCCAACTCTGACTGATCTTCGGCAAACAATTTGATAACAATGAGCATTCCACTGTGTAGCGTGTTTGTTTTGCCTGGTGGTGTTTAGGTGAGGGCACAATGTATGGACCCAAAAAGATGATTTGATTACCTGTGTTCAGACATTATGACAAATGGGTCAATGTGGTGCATTTTTGCAATTCTTGGTTGATATGGTTCATTCTGGCAGCCCCCCCCCCCGTGGACCCCCTCCCTCCCTCCCCTGGACCCCCTCCCCTGCTCCCCCCTCCGCTCAAGCAACGCCCTGGGGGGCTTAAGTGCAGTGCAAGAAATTAGGCGTGTGGCCATACTAGAAGCCCATACTTTGTGATACTCTGGGCCTCATTATTGTTTGACAGCAAGTTTTGATGCTTCTTCCACATTGGGGCATTGCATTTTCACCCAGTTTCGCCCATTTCCACCCCTTTTCACACATTTTGTGCTCATTTCCACCACATCCACTCCTTTTTAGGTTGATTTCTCCCCACCATGGGGACGCCGGGAAGGCAGAGGTTATGTAGCCATATTGACACATATTCCATCGGACCCTGCGCAAGATACAGCTTGTCCTGTGGAAGATACATGTGGTGTGTGTACCACATCATTTTTGACCTGGGTTTATCCTAGACCGTTAGGGGCTGCGTAAAGCAAGGGCATTTTCTTGTGAGTGCCTTTATTGGACCATGCTGCTGGTTTGTATAGAGGTTTGAACAAAAAACATGAGTCATCCAGATGGCAAATGGATAGTCAAACAGGGATTCTGAAGAGAAGATGAAGAGTATGTGGCATGTTAGACATCTTACGTGCAATGTTGTTGTCAGATGTCTGACATGATTGTGTGATATTGTGTCAGTACACAATGTTCAGGTGCAAGGAATTCCAGCACACACAAGTTTCAGTAGAGTAAAATCCATCAAATTTGGATGCAACATTTTTCAGCGAAAAAAATGAAAAGAAAGATTTTCCATGTCAGATTGTAATTTTTACACCCCTCAGCTACTTTGCACCCCCAAGGCTAGGGTAGTAGGGGTTACCTAATTTTAAGGCCGTTTGGAAGGGGCGTGCCTGGGGGCTCTTCGGGTGGGATCCAGTCTCCAAGTCAGGCCGGCCGACGACGCTGCCACCCACCCTGGGCGCCCTCCAGGGTCAGCGGTGCAGCCTGTGAGGGGCAGACGCACCACTGCCTCACCAAGTGTGCCTCGAGTGCGCGCGTCGACCGTCTAAGGTGAGACCCACCAGTTCCCAGAAAGCCGGGGCCTGTCGGCGGGACTGGTGTTTCTGAGCGTCCGCTCGCCTGCCTGTGGTGGGCCTAGCTTGGTCCGGGCGCCTCTCTCCTTCGCGCCATGCATGGTGCTCTCGGGCCCCCCTCACCTGGGGCCCATTCCATCGGAGTGCGTGTGTGTGCTCACGGCTAGACGTTCTGCCGATGGACGCCCGCTGGGCGGACCAGCGGACGATGGCTCTAGCGCTCCATGACATGACATGACATGACATGACATGGGTGGGATCCAGTCTAGAAGTATCGCACAGTACGCATGCAGTGCAAGGATTCCCTTCCCCTTTGGGACCTGAAGACAGCAGCTTCCTTGGTCCAGTGACTGAGGGTCACAGTTCCTCCTCCTCAGCCCCCCCCCCCCCCTTCTGCACTTTCTAGGGCCGCAACTGCCATGAAAAAGGTGCATTTTTGGCTGTCGGTGTGTTCTGCCAGACCCTTGCATTTTTTTCTCTCCCTGGAAGGGGGAGGTGTTGCAGGTGACACTCCCAATGCTCTACATTCCATGGGGTACAAGCACCATTGTCAGATGCGTGTGCTTGACACAGGCGCTCTCTTATTAGCACATAACAAACAGCAGATTTGTTTTCGTATTGTTGAGAAAAAACAAGCCTGCCAACCCCCTCGTGCCTTTGCTCACGTAATTCCGGCATTCTTTGTCCAACGGACCGCCAAATGCCTTGCAGGATGAGGTTTTGGTTCGACTCTTTGATTTGATTTGCCTTCGAGAAGCCGAAGTCCATGATTTAGAACAGAACATGGGCGCCATTGCAGCCGCCATGGCCCCGAGTGACCTCAGTGAGTTGAAGTCGGAGAACGAACGGCTGCACGACTCGTTGGCCAAGAAGCAGAGGCACCTCGAGGCATTGAAGGGACTCGTTGACCAGGCGCATCTCCCCGGCCCGCACACCCACCTGCCCGCCTCGAACGTGGGGAGGCCCACCCGCACTGTTGCGGCTGCCATCAGCCCAAGGGCCAAGGCGCTCCATCCCGTCATGTCCACGACCCTCTGCAGTCCCAGGGCCTCGTCCCTCGGCACCCGCAGTCCCAAAGCCCGGAGCCCAAGGGCCTGGGCCACGCCCAACGACCCCAGCCCAAAGGCCCAGGACGGGCCCCATCACCACCAGTTGGTGTGCCCCGGCCTTAACAAGTTCCCCATGGCCAATGCCGCACCGGGTGTGTCCCCTCGCAACCGCGCCGCTCTGGTGCACCATGAGGAGCATGCGGCGGCCCCAGCATCCCACGTTGCGTCCCCGGGCCCCCACGTTGCGCCCCCGGGCACTGTGCCGTGCCGGGCGATGGCCCCTGCGGCTGTTGCTCCAGCCGATGGGGTCCATGGCCTGCAGCACCCAGGCACGAGTTGCCTGCGACACTGAGCTGCAACCCCGATGTGGGTCGGCAGCACTGCTGCCCTGAGATACAGTCGCATGGGGATCCGGTGTGCACGGCGCCTCTTGTCATCTGATCAGATTGGCTACGGTGACAGTAGTGCGGTCAATGGATGGCGGTTGATGATGAACCTACAGCAGTCTGTGGTTGGCTGACTGCAGTCGCCGATCTGTCGGTGCTCTCTTGAGTGACGGTGTTTTTTGCTTTTTTTGCCTAATTCAAGGATGCCTCCTTCTTCAGGATCAGAGCAGTCGTCATGGAGTAGGAAACACTACTGAATGTAGTCCGAAACGGTTTTTTTTACTCGAGGGTCTTTTGCAAAGGTGAGTGCACAGGGGGCTTTTAGTGCCCCCCACCCCCCACCCCAAACCTTGCATTGCAATCCAGTAGCTCTTGGTAGGTGGCCTGATTAAACAAGGGTAGTCTACCAAAGGTTGCACCAACACGTTCACTTAGCTCACCTTTCTTAGGTCCCCCCCCCCCCCATCTTCTGCGCCCATGGGGAGCAGCAGCTTTTTGGCCAACCCAGTGGGGCCGATCACAACAATATGGCTTGTTGGATGCTTTGAAGGGGTTTTTTTATGCATCTGTGAGGGTTTCCTATTTGTTCCGCAAAATGCTCAGATTCTGATTGGAAATTCAAACATGCTCAAACAGCAGCTGAAACTTCCCCCCCCTCCCCCCCGGGCTCCCCCTCATGCTGCGTGTGTTTGGTTTCAAAACTGCCTGAAGCCTGAAACAGCTCTGATGGGTCAGAAGTTGGTTGGATCAACTGACCACTCGCAGCATACGGGCCTTCTACCCCATGTACATGGTCCATCTGTTTCATTAGGGCCATCAACAAAGACTGGTCTAAGGTAATGCATGTTCCTAATCGGGTGCATCTTCCTTTGCCCTGGTTTCCTGGTTTTCGGACCTCCGAGCCTGCAGTTGGCTACCTGGCCATGCGACTTCCCGGGATTCGAAGGGATGGTCTGCATGATGGGAAATGTTCCCCCATTGGAACGCTCTTGTGCTTTGTGCAGGACATCTGAGGGGTCCCCCTCCATATCCTACTTGCTATCGTTGGCTTGCAACAGATGTTCACCCGTCTTTCCTGTTGCACTGGTCTCATCTGCTGCTTCACGTTCCTTAAGGACGCCTAGTGCTGGTGGGCAGCTTTTTTTTTTCCAGCTCCGGTAATTGGACACCCGGTATTTTTCTTGTTGTGTCTTCCTCGTTAAGGAATTTCCTTGTCCACTGCTGCACTGGCCGCGCTTCCCTCTCCAAGTGCTTTGCAATATCGTCTCTGTTTGTTCCCAGCCGATATGCACAGGATAGGATAGGGAGGTGTTCTCGTCAGCTCTCCTCTGTTCTCACCAGCTACTGGCCCTCCTTGACTTCTGAGGTGCAACTCTAGTGTTGGCTACTCCCACGCCCTTGGCCTCGTGGGCTGCGTGTGGTTGCAATCTAGTAGCCTTCAAAGGGTGAACGAGACGTTTTGTGCCTGAAGCAGAGATAAGGTCAGCAAGGGACCTGGTTTAATAACTGGCGAGCAGGAGGTGCAGATGCATTGCTTGAGAGGATTATGAAGGCCAGCTTTGAGGTTTTTTTTTGCTTTGTACATTACTGCTTTTTTTCGTTGGGGGGGGGGGGTTGACATCTGTTTGCCACAACTCCCGTTGGTGTCGGTGGGGAGCTGAGGATTTGAGATTCAGGTTGTTTTGAAGTTGATGTGCCTAGTTTATACGCTCATGCACACCCACATTAGCATACAGCCTCAAGCTTCATAACCTCGTCTGAGGGTTCATCTCCACCTCTCAGCCCTGAACTCAGACAGTTTCTCGCCTGCATTTCGCACACATGTCTCTGCAAGACAACCTGTGACTAAATCATGGGTAGGTTAAAGCAAGAGCCAGTGTGACTCTGAAAGGTTGGCGAAGGGGGTCCACCGTGCACTGTGCAAGCATGGCGCACAAAGTATGTGTTGTTGTGGATTGCTATGCATGCAAATAGATGCCTTTATTCGCACGTCTGAACCACTCTGACATCCGTGGCGCTCTCATGTCCACACCAATGGAAAAGCAGTGCGTGGTGTGGATATAAGGGAGACAGATCCATTGGAGCGCGCAGCCGGTCAAAGTACAGGCCCCGTAATTTGGGCGTTTAGGGCACTACATGGCGGTGTCACATTGTAGGGGTATCGCCATGGTGGACTTCCAGCAAAGGGCCATGGCGGAGCTCACGAGGTATAGGGGGCTTCTGCTGGACCGTTGGGAAAAAGTGCAGCTGTTCAACGTGGTGGTGGCACCCAGATGGATGCATAAAGCCCGATTGTTAGGGGGCGCACAATATTGGCATTACGTGGACAAGGTCTTCCATGACTTCATCTGAGAGTCGCATTGGCAGGTGAAGGGGCAAATGCGTGCAGAACCAGATAGGCCGGGTAAGAAGGGAGGCATGGGACCGCGCATGACTTACTGGACATGGAGGGCGAGGTTCATCGCGTTCATGTAATCCTCTCTCTGAAGGCCATCCCCTTTGGTATCAGACATGCCGGACAGTGGGAAATTGTCCGCACCAGTGCAACAATATGCGGATCTCATACATGAAATTGGGGAAACCATCTTCCAGGTATCTGCGGCGAGGTAGGTGAAAGGAGGGGACAAGCCGCTGGAGGGCGAAAGCACGGATGATGATGTTGTCACCATGGTGCAGATAAGGATGAGGGACAATATCAAATGTAGATAACCCATGCCAATGGAAGAGCCACTGCCGCCTTCCCAACACCCAACCCTCCCAATCTTCCCAAACCATTACATCTGTGCGCGCAGACATGTACATGCATCATCAGGGACACAGCACTGCGGCTTTGGAGATTACTTTGTTCCCCATCGCTGCCGTGCAGATCACTGTAGAGAGAGAGAGAGAGAGAGAGGGAGAGAGAGAGAGAGAGAGAGAGAGAGAGAGATGAGTTTTCAACGTTGCCCTGTCCCCACGTACAGTCCCTAACTCCCTCCACATTCTTTGTGGCTCCAGCTGTGGTCAGTAAGCGTGTAATGAATGCTTGCAGTGGTGCAGTGGATTCCAGGCGTGCGCAACTTGGGGAAGTTTGGGCACTGGGGCTATGCGCACCGCTTTGTGCTTTGTCCAGATGTGGCCCTCTGCCCAAACAGTTCTCCTTGTAGAAGCGGCGGAATGTAGTGGTGCTGCGCAGAGTTTTGTTACACTCGGTGGCCTGGGGCTCTGAAGATGCCGGTCACCGAGAACCCAAGGCTCAACCTTCAGCCTGCCAGCCCCCAGCTTCAGCCAATTTCTGCCTGGTGTGACCTGGTTCAAGGACCGTTCTGGGACTGTTTTTACGCTGGGAACTCTCTCTACGGTGGGCCATTTCTGGCGGCCCTGCGACTGTCGTGGCTTGTGGTGAAAGTGACTGTCTCGGTCACATGGTCATTGGTTGCGATGTGACTGCAATGCCTTAGGTTGCCGACTTGATCTCGACAACTCAAACAAAGGAGTAACCACCAGCTGACATGAGCGATACGCTGAACTCTGTGCGAGCAGGCGTTGCATGTTCCAGCAGCTGCCGTTTACGCTCTTGTTTCCGTTCACCCTCCTCCGGCTTTGTTTGCCAGTTTTAGGTCCGTGTATTCGTATTGTGATGGAGTATGTCTCTTTCCTTAACGTGAAGCACAGCCTTTGGTGCATGTACATTTGAATGATTGGTAGATCCTTCTGCTGTGGTGGTGACACCTGAGTTTCACGTTTTGTTCACAGTTCAGTATGTGCTACGTGCCATCTGTGCACATGTGCCAATGTACAAATTACCTAAGTCGGTACGATGCACATAACTTCCCATGGGCAACATTCTGCGGCCTTAGCATGCACATAATCATGATGCAGTGCCCTCGTCCTGATGGTTCAGACTGTGGGGTGCAACAACACCCCACCGGGGGGGGGGGGGGGGTTGGCACAAGGCCTCGGTATTAGGTTATTTGCCTTTGGCGGTGCCTATTGGCCTCTTGCCACTGCTCAATCTGACCCTCTGTGGGTCCGAACGTGTTTTGGTTGTGTCAACGGAGCCCCTGGATGACTTGTCCTGTTTGACTACTCCAGGGTCGGCTGTCTTGGAACCGTGGGGGGGGGGGGGGCGCACAACCTGGACGTTTGGGGATGGTGGTGACTATTGCTCGTTGCCATTCATGCGTCCATTGACTTACTGCCGTCCTGTTCCTAGTAATCGGTATGCAATCCCATGGTCTGCAATGCAAGTCAGGCGCACTCAGAAAGTTGAATGTCAAACAGTCCGCCTGCATTGTCAAATGTGTCTTGCCGGGATTTTGAACGGATGGCAGCATTTCATTGGTTGAATTGTTTGAAAAATTGATATTTGGCCCACCCTCTCTTTGAGTTTGTGTGCAGCAGCTGAGAGGGTCTCCTGGATGGGGTTTGTCAGAGGCCGCAAATGTATGTGTTTCTTTCTGCCTTGTTTGCCGGTGCCCATGTCCAGTATCAATGGTGTTCTCTGGTGGTGGTTTACCTTCAGTGCTGCCCAACCCGCAATGCATGTTCGCAGTCGACATGCACTGGTAGACATTAATGCGCCCCACGCCGAAAAGCGTTCTTCAAGGGGGCAGGATACTGCGTGGGGCGCAGGCAGGCAGCAGTGCTGTGCACTATTATCATCAGGTCCCCCCCCCCCCCTCTTGCGCTAACACGGGCTTGTCCAAACACGGAGACCCCGTGTTTCCACACTTTTGGTCCTTTTTTTTGAACCGTCGTTTTTGCGGTTCTGATCCAATAGAGAGAACGTGGTTTATAGCTTTGTGCAGGACGCAGGAAGGGTCAATATGGGTGACAAAGTGTTGCTACAGCTATAATTCCATGTGCTCTTGTACTCTGGGGTGTATGCCGGTCTGTTGGACACTCTTTCATAGTCATGAACGATTCTCTTTTCGCTGCTGGACAGCCTGTCACATACCAGCGGTACACAAACAATGAGTTTGTGCCTGCTCGAGTTTTGGGTCGCAACGGGCATGAACAAGAGCATCATGCACCTCTGGAGCGTGTCTCCTTCCCCATATGATCACCTTCACCCTCAGGTGGGGCTCCCTCGCCGCCTCTTTCACCTGAGCGTGGCCGCTGCCCCTATGCCTGCAACCTGTGTTCCGCAGTACGTGCCGCGCGCTAACACGGGCTTGTCCAAACACGGGGACCCCGTGTTTCCGCACTTTTGGTCCTGGAACCAGAACCTGGCCCGTGTTTGCGCAAGGGGGGGGGGGTATTTGGGCCAGGAAACTGTGAACCCACACTGCTATATCTGCCTGAGAGTCCGTTCTGTGTGTACGTGTGTAGTCGCGCCTACGCTGGTGCATGTCCCATCCAAATGATTGGTAGATCCTCCCACTGCTACGGTGGTGGCACGCAGAGGTTCACTTGTGTCCACAGTTCAGTATGTGCTGCGTGCTGCCAAATGCCGATGTACACGTGCTTTGACTGCCTATTTTTGCCATGTCTGTCCTGTTCTCTGGTATTTTCGCTTGTCAATGACCTGCCTCTGTTCTCCTGGCATGTGTGCACACATCTGGTCCCAACGCTCTTAGTGTCCATCTGGTTGGGGGTGACTATTGTGCATTTGCTTCTAATGGATCATCTGGCTCACTGCCGCTCTGTCTGGAGTACATGGGCATGCATCCAATCGCATGTCCTGAAAAAAGATGGGGCACAAGCAGCAAGTCAAATGCAAGATACTTTGTTTGCATTTTCAAATTCGTTGAAGATGGGCACGCCTGCCCTGTACATGCTGGGGCTTCCCTAAGGAAGATGCTATCCCCAATAGGGAAATGGCATGTTTGTAGATGCATGTGTTATTTGCGCTGCCACCCAACAAAAAAATGGGGTGGAAGGCCGCAGACGCTAGAAGATTTTCTGGGTGTCCAAAAGGGTCAAGAATTTTATTTTTTCACTGGATCCCAGACCAATGATGATTTCATGCTGTGCTGATTCCAAAAAATACCAAATTATCACAACTCATGGTGGAACCTTGCCTTCAAGGGTGACATGTCGGTGGCAGTCATGAAACCTTCATCCCAGGACCCTAAAGTAATGCCCAGTTGACTGTTCCAGCCTCACACAAGGTCTTCTGGACCCTGAAAGCCCCGCAGAACAGCCCAGAGGTAACCCAGACCCCAAGCTCAGAAAAGCGAAAATTGCCCGGGGTGCAAGAGAGATTTAACCCCAACTGAATGTTAGACATGCCAGGTGTATGCACATGAACCTTAGATGGGATTGCACCACGGTTGTATTTGAATGCATCACTGATTGGCATCCAATTAAACTTTGTCATATTCTCCTGCTCGCTTGGTAGAAATAGTTTGTTTCCCAGGATTAGAACTGATAGTTGCCATTCTGTTTACCTCTGGCACATCTTTTTGACAAAGGAGGTTCATCGGTCCAATGGGTGGACACAGAGGGAGTACTGTACACGGTGCACGCAAGGTGCATGTGTTGAGGCCATTCTATAGACCTACACACCTATTTTACAGGGCAGTGCATGTGTTTCCAAACTGTAAAAAGGACATACTGCACTGTGGCCCCTTACAGTATCAACCATATCCTTTTCATGGCTTCTTGCGGGCATCACTATCACCAACATCCAATCAAATGGTGGTACAGTGCCTGCCACGGTCATCTCCCCATATGAGTGTAGGCAGTACATGAGCATTGCATATGACACCGAAGGTCACCATGTGTCTCACCAAAGGCCACTTCCACGGCGTCTACTCACGGAATTCAAGCCACCAGGAATTAGTAGCAACCATCCAAAAGCCATTAGGAATTAACAGCACCCATACACACCGAGAATTAACAACAACGCGTCGTACCCCTGCTTGTGTTCTTGCTTCCCCCTCACTCCTCTTCTGTGTGTCACAGTCCCCACTCACCCTAAACCGGATTGGGTCAGCAGTGTTCTCAGCCCTGTAGTGAATAGTGACCAACTATGCCTGAATGTTGTCTCCCCCTTCCTCTCTAGTGTTGATATTGTATGCAACGCAACCTGCTGATTCATCTCAGCTTTCAGTGTTCTACGTGCTCCAGTAGCACCTTGGGATGCCTACGGGCGTGGCAGTTCCCGCTGCATCTTCTGGTTTCAGATTTAGCTCGCCCCATCTATGTGTCATGTCCGCCACCACACTGAGCTGTGGGACAATCGTAGCACTGGACTGCTCTGGTTCCTGAATTCGAGAACTCTCTCGGGTACCGTTTGGTAGGAGGGCTTTGCCAGGTTACCCGGTCTGAACCAGAAAAAACAACAATTAACAACAACTTTTTGGGGAAGCCACCAGGAATTTGCAGGAAGCATCCAAAAGCCACCAACACAATTAGTAGCAACCAAGTAGCAAACATCAAAAATTTTCAAGAGTAAGCAGCAAGCATCCAGGAGCCTCCAAGTATTTTCAACACACCTGCAGAAACCTGCATCCTTTGTGCCTCATGCACACTGGGAATCGTGGCATCTCCCACTGCGTACCCTAGTTTCATACTCAGCTACTCCTCACTCACGTGTCAGATCCACTACAACAGTCATTGATGCGATCATCATAGAACTGGACAGCTCTGAACCTTGATTCTGAGACGCTGTCTCCAGTACCATACGGTGAGGATACCTTGGTCTGGATCAAAAAACAAAGGCATCCACAAACCTGTAGAAAATAACAACAAGCAGCTAGAAGCCTCCAGGTCACACCATTTTTAGGGGTTTCAAAGATTGACCATTTCCCCATAGTTTGTTCTGTAGTTTGTGCACGCGCAGTGCATGCGCAGTGCAGCTACCATCCCCCCCCCCCCCGTGTCCACCCCCCCCCCCCAGGGGGGGAACCGTCACTTGGCCCATGAACAATAAGAAATCAATAGGAAATCATAGGCGCCGAAGGCGCTGAAGAAAACTTTTGGTTGGGTTATACTAGAATTGGCTGGTCGGGAGTGGTGTACGGTCCCCCCCCCCCCCCCCAGGGGGGGAACCGTCACTTGGTGACGGTTCCCCCCCCTGGGGGGGGGGGAACCGTCGTCCCTTGGGGGGGGATGGACATGGGGGGGGGATGGTACTACCTCACAGTATGTCTCTGGGCCATTGGCTGTCTGTGAATCAATGCGGAAATCCTTCAATTTGTTGATTCCGAGCATATATTGCACATAATTGCCCCACACACCTTGGAGGAGGTGTTTATTTGTGGGGGGGAAGGGGGAGGGGCAGGCCTTTGCTTAGTGCAGGGTGCACCCTCCCCCGGGCAGGGGTGCTAATGCGAATGCTACCAAAGGGGTGCCTGCCAGGCCTGACAGCAGCCCACGCCCATGCCCATGTATTGGCGGGTAGCTATTGTCTCTTCGGCATGGGAGAGTGGGCGGTGGCGCAGGTTCTGTGCACGGAAGAGGTAGTGCAAGGCGGATCGGGCCTTGGGAAGGGGATCGGGCCTTGGGAAGGGGATTGGGCTTCGGGAGTCCGCTGCTGGGTTGGTGGGTTGGTGGTGAGTCCTGTCTTCTCTGGTGCGTTTGGCGCTGGGTAGGTGGCAGAACTGTTCCCTTTTGAGGCTGGAGGGTGGGTTGGGTCCCTACCAAAATGCCCCCATGAGATATCCGTTCCAGGGCGGGAATTGTCAGGCTTTCTAGAGCAGATAGGACAGTGTGCAGGACCACAACACAGTTGATATCTGGTAGTTTTTTTTGTTATTTGTTATTTTGCTTGCTTCGTAAGTGCATGGTCAGTGTGACCAGACCTGAGTGCCACGTGAAGTACAACATCCTTTACCCGTGCACATGGGATGGCGGGTGGGTGGAGGTGTGTGTGTGGCCGGGGGGGGGGGGGGGGGGCTTCGTGCACGCTATGCCCATCTTCCGAAGGGGTTGAAATCTTCGAATCCTGATTTCAAGAAAAATAACCGCAACTCCAATTCTCGCCAGTATGCTATTCACAGCACAAGGGGTGCCATGCAGGCTGGTGCCCTGAACATGCACAATATCAACGCTCCAGTGAGGACAGGCCTGAGGGACTAAAGCACTAGATTTCCAGACTAGATTGATCCAGGTCCTAAACGACGTCCTGGGCGGTCTGTGGCACCCCACACAGGACAACCTATTGGGCTGTTTTTGTGAAGCGGGGACTTCAGCACCCTTCCTTGATATTGTCTCTTCGTGTCTGCAACATGCTGACAGTGTCTGTTATCAGCAGACTGCATCTACTGACAGCGTGTACAAACTGCAGAAGGTGTGATCATGCCCCCCCCCCCAACCAAGCCTTTTCTCAGCCACGGGGGGGGGGGAAGATAGGCACCCACCCCGAGTGAAGCAGGCATCATTTGGCCCTGTGGGCCAGGGGAGGGGAGGGGGGCTCAGCCAAGGAGGTAGGCACCCACCCACCGACTGATCAACAGAAAGGGAAATAGAATGAAAAAAATAGGGTCGACAGCGACATTACAACTCGTTCGGTGCTTTGATGGGTTCAGTGATGTGTCTGCCAGAGTTTCGGTTTTTTCGCTAATGGTGAGAGTTTCTACCTCCATTTTTCATTTGGTCAAATTTAATGAGACCCCTCTGTAACCGACACGAGCTGTCTTGAGGTGATATGTGCCCTGACCCATTGTTGGCTTCAATGCCAAATAATGTCCGTGCTCCCCATTCCCTTCAAGATTCCACGTTTCTAGGCAACTTTTGTCTCGTGCAACTGCAAAATGAACAACAACTGCGAAGAGTTTGCGAAAACAGCCACAGGCAATGCCCCATTTACTGAGGCGCCGCCTGTGGTTGGTCCAGGGTACCACTTGGACGATTTCGTGGAGCCATTCCAAGGGCCAAGGTCCGATACTTTGTCCCACTCGTGGAGCTTTTGGATGGATACCTGGGAAGTCACCAAGGGGAAGGTCTGCCTTGCTGGTCTGTGGAAGGAAGTCGGGGGTAAGGCAAGGCTCAGGGCGCTACTGCGGGGAGGAATGCAACATCAATCATTCAAGCAACAGCATACCAGTCTTCCTTGCACTTTCTGTTCCTTTCGTCTCCGAAGGGGTGCCGAGGCAGGCGGTGAGTGTGTCACTGAGGGTGGATGTTATTCCACATGCAACATTTTCGGTGGTTTTGGATGGACCCTACCCCAGCCGAACTCTCCGTGGCACGCCCAGCGGTGGAGGTGGTGTTGCACAAGACAACTATCACTGTCAAATTTCGGGCTCCAACTGGGTAGGCTTTCAGGTGGTGTTTCGGGTGGTGTCAAAGGCCTTCGGCCTTACTGACAGCACCGGTGGAGTGGTTTTTGGAGTGCCCTCCCTGGGATTCGAGCAAACTTGGCCGTGAGCGCTGGGCGCGGCAGTCACTCAATCAAAGGCTGGTTTCTTACTGCCTCGCGCAGCTGGTGTCCAGTGCCATTTCGTTTGTGTGACCTGCTTGTTCATTGAGGTCAATGGTGAGGGGGACGGCGAGGGGTACGTGTGTACATGGGGGAGGGGGACCATTTTGTTCATTGCTCACGATTGCAACAACTGCCCCCTTCGGCTTCCACTTTCTTCCACTTCCAGAGTGCAGGAATGGGGGGGGGGGGGGCTTCGTTGTGCACGGAACCTCTGATTTTTCAAATGTGCCAAGGGATTGTCAGTTTTTGGAAGTCCATTACCCAACCAACTGGCACACCCACTCAGGGAACCCCCTGGGCTATGCACAACACTGCAGGGCTACCACCATGCCCCATGCACAAGGCTGCCCCCCTCCCCCTGCCCTGCGCACAAGGCGGGTGACTCCCACCCCCCACCCCTCCTCCGCACACGACACTGCAGGGCAGTACCCCCCCCCCCCCCCTTGTATAAGCTACGCCCTTGTCCAAGCTACAGTAGGCGTAGGGACCGCATTAATTTGGGACCTAATTTTAATTCGGTACCAAACGTAGTGCAGCCACATAAGACATGGGTTTGGTGACAGATTTGCGAGTCACATAGAGTCATGGACACATTTGTTGTGAGTGTTTGCCACTTGAACCCACATAGCTCTGATTTTGGGGATGTTTGTGCATTATATGCCCCTTTTTTGCACCGGCTCACCATGCAATCCTCTCTTTTTGAACCTGGGTGCCCGGTGTTGGTAGTTGTATGTGTCGCGCGCAAGCTACGCCCATGTCCAAGCTACAGTAGGCGTAGGGACCGTATTAATTTGGGCGTAGCTTATACAAGGGGGGGGGGGTACTTGGGCGTACATGCCCACCCCATGGCACTTTGTGGCAACCTCCTGTTCCCTGTGTGACTCTCCTTAGCCAAACCCATACCCCGAGCCACTCATGCCCTTGTCAGGCGGTTCTGTCCAAGTTGGTCTGCCTGGAGACGCACAGGCACACCAAAGAGTTCTGGGAATGCCACCGCACTTTTGCTGCTGAGAAGATCCCTGTGTGCGCCAGCCTGCACGTGTTCAAGGTCGGCATCCAGCCGGCGTACGAAGTCCCAGCCAATCGGACTGGGGGGCACTTCAAACTCGGGGCCACCTCTGCTGAGTCTGCCAACCGCATTTGGCTGCAGATCAATCAGAGCATGATCCAAGGTACCCCCCCACACGCCACACCCCGTTACAGACCTGCCGATCCAGCCACAAATACTTCGTTGGACCACGCTTTTCGGCGCACAGCATAAGACCAATTTTGTGAATTCCACTCGACACATGTGACATGGCTTGTGTTTGTCGGGAAGTCTAGTCTTTCTCTGGTCTGCTTCGGGGGCTTCTTCAGGGGAGAGTAAAACTGGGGGTAAAGTTGGGATACATGGTACAACAGTAGGGCGCCAGGTGTATGCCGGGCAAACACTCCCCCACTGTCAGAGGCGCTTTGTCACTATTAGAGCTGCATGATCTCCGAGTCTATTTCAAGCACACATCAACGTGATACATGCAGCGTTCCAATTCTCTCCTCACCCTCATTCCTGCTGCCGAAACTCAGGAGAGATACCAAACGCAGCAGATGTAAATGGCATCACGCTTTTGAAGAAGCAGCGTGCGCAGTACTCCGTGAAGATTTGGATCCGTAACTCCCTTGACAAGCAGCATGTTGAGGCGGTACGGAATTTCCTGTTGGCAGGGTTTGACCGCAGGTTATCCTGATCCCTGTGTCGAGGGCGTACAGCAGTTGCTTTGTTCAGTGCAGGGGAACAAGAGCCAGACATGGTTGTTCTCATCTGCCTGTCTGAGGACCAGGGATTTGCTTAGTGTGTGTCCTATGGGACGGGTGTGTGTGGGTGAGTGTCTTGGAAATTCTGGATGGTTGGATGTCCAACCCCCCCCCCCCCCTCCCGTGGGGGTGGGACAATTCTGGGTCCCTGGGTGACAGTTTGTCTTGCTCCCCTTGTGCTTTCTTCTAGCAGGTGTGCACAACATCAGTTCAGGCAATAAACAGTACTCAACTTTCCAAAAACAGTGCGCTCCACCCCAAGCGAATAGTGACCAATTGTGCCTGAATGACCAATCGTCCCTGAATGTCATCCTCCTCTCACTCTGTATGAAACGCAACCTGCTGATTCACCTCGGCCGCCTTCAATCTTCACACCGCTGTCTTCTTCAGCCTACAGTCATTGTGCCTCATGCACACTGGGAAGCCTACGGGTGTGGCAGTCTCCCACTGCATAACCTGGTTTCAGACTCAGCTAATCCTCACTACGTGTCAGATCCGCTAGCACAGTCATTCGTAGGATCATCGTAGCACTGGACAGCTCTGAACCTTGATCCCGAGGGGTTACCTGGAGTACTGTGACTTGAGCAGGCTACGCCAGCTCATCTTGGTCTGAGCCCCCCCAAAAAAAACAGGACTCAACGTTAAAAAAAAAGCGGGGGTTCAGGAGTCCAGTGCAGTCCTGGAGATAGAGTGTATCCCAAAAATTGTAATTATGGTATCCGACTGTATCCCAGGCTTTAGAAGTGTGTGTCCAATGTGTATCCCAACTTTCAAGTGTGTGTATCACATGTGTATCCCAACTTTGTCTTCATTTATAGTCCTATGCGCTCAGTTCCCCAGTCCTTCATTCCCTTGCGGCTCTTCCCCAGACACGATGAAGCAATTATCTTTGAATCCGCATCTTACAGCTCTCTCTGCAAAGGATGATGACTCCTCTTCTAGCTCAGGCTCCCCAGCCCCATTTTTCATGGTTTGCATGTATCACATGTGTATCCCAGGGTTCTAGAGTGTGTATCCTGTGTGTATCCCAAAAACAAAAAGTGTGTATCCCGTGCTAGTGTGGATACACTCTATCTCCAGGTCTGGTCCAGTGGTACAACATGCGCCCGCGGTACAACATGCGGTTATGCATTCAACCCCCGCTATATGTAATTTTTTTCGGGTGACAGTGCATGACAATGCATCATTGTTGGCGTTCTTCCTTAAATGAGGACAGTGATTCTTCAGATGGGTCAAGCTCCTCCGATTCATCATGTGACTCAGACAGTGATGACAATGAATAGACTGCTCATATGCTTCAAAAACTTCTGAAATTTCTGAAAACTGGTCCAATGCTCGAGTCTTGTGTGCTGCTTTGGTGGCTGGCTGGCTGGCTGGGTGGGTGGTTGGTGGTCCAACCCCCCCCCCCCCCCCTGTGGGGGTGGAACAATTCTGGGTCCCTGGGTTTTCCTGAATTCTGGGTGGGTGGGTCTCATAATTTTCACACCCCTCCCCCCGTCACTAAGCAAATCCCTGCTGAGGACACAGCGAGTCCGGAATGGACTGAGGTGATGACAGTAGGGTCACATGCACATGCACGACAGTAGGGTCACATGCACATGCACGGACCACCCAAACCAAGGCAGGGTTGCCCTCTGAACGATGCTGCTCCACAAGGAGGGAAACACCCCATGATTGGGGTGCTGAGTAATGCTAGGAAATTGGGAACCCTCCACAAGAATTCTTCTCCCCTCCCTTTCTCCCCCTCTTCCTCCTTTCCTTGGCTCTCCCTCCCATCCTTCCGTCCCCAACCTCTTTCCCTTCCTCCCTTCCCTCTATTACCCGCCCACTGCCTCTCATTGTTTCAGGTTTGTGTTGCCCGCATGTTGCAGCACAGATTCCTCCTCTTATGCACCGGGGCCACCAATGTGGTGGTGGTGGTGGTGGCCTCTGTCGGTTGCTTGTAACACTCTGGGATGTCGAAGGCATTCCCCCTGGCTAAGGTGGTGAGGGGAGGGGTTTTACTGTCTTACTATGAGGGCATCTTTGCACACTACGTCCAAGCAGGGTGGGAGATCATTTTCCCGACCGATTGTTGGAGGACCGCCCCACAGTGGGCAGGGTGGGGGACACTGGGTATTTTTCGGGGACAGCAAGGACACGGCAGAATTCCTCCCCATCCGCGAAAACTAACTAATAATAGGGTGGAGCTGTGAGCGGCGCTACGGGCTGTGGAAGGGCGAGCAGTGGGAAAGTAGCACTTCATCTGCCCGGACTCCCTGTTGATGGTGGACAGTGTAATGGGTCAGGTCCAAGGCAGGGCCTGTCCAAGGGCACATTGAACTCCACGAGGAAATCCTCCTCCTTATCGAAGCACATGGACAAGAACTCCACTGCCTCCATGTACCCTCACACATAGGGATACAGGGAAATGGATGGGCTAACCAGCTGGTGGACGCAGGGCGGTGCAAATCTCCCCTACCCATTGCGGACATTTCAATTAGCCTGGTGGTTTTGGCATCCCCCGGAATGGAGTGTGTGCGTGTACTGGTGTCTGTGGGAGGGGTTTGCAGTGCTCTTGTGGATCTTCTTTCTTGTCCATCACCACTGATTCATGCCCCCTCCAGGTCCTGGTCCTCCACCTCCTCTTCTCCCTCTTCCTCCTCCCCGACTTGTCCGAAGTAACAACTGGCAATTTTATTGAGCCCCCTCCCTCCCTGTGCACGCGGTTATTGGGAGGACCGCATGCAGGCTGCCTCCTTGTACCCTCAACGTCCCCATTGCCCCACAATTTAGCGTTATTGGAGCAGTCAGGCAGAATCCACGAGGGATCACAGCAACCAAACCAGTTCAAAAGAAACTGGGACACTAAGGCGGACCGAGTGTGCACAAGTTGATGCGCACGAGCTGATACGAGTGGGCGTCACATGAGCAGAAGCGGAAATTGTGAGGAGTGGAACAGACATTCCGCTCTCACCCTCCAAAACGCCCTGTCCCTCTCGGGCCTTTGCTCAGTGCGGCGCACACCGGTGGGGGTGGGTCTGGGACAAAGGACAGTTTTGTGTACCAACAATGGCTATATTTTTTTTGTTACTCTACGACTAGGGGGAAAATTTAGAAAGGGACAAATTTGCACAAATTTGGAAGCCCTACCTCGTACCAAATATTTCCTTCGATTTTAAGGATGCGATGTGTCAAAATGTGTGCACCAGGCACGGGCTGCAGGAGAGGTGGATTTTCTGCGTGCTGCATGCAGTGTGAATGCGCAAGATAGAGATGCTCCAAAAAGGCAGGCAACACTGGCAACACATGCAAGTGATTTTATGGCGATGCACAAGAATCCCTTGAGCAAAGGATGATGCATTTTTTGTCTGTCTGGTTTGAGTAGTCCGCCTGGCAATATATTCCTCTGCATTTTGCTATGAGCATTCTGAGTAGCAAAATATTCTGGTGCGTCACTCATTGGGAGATGCAATTTTCGAGTTGTGTGTTTTGGTACAGTGCCTTAGCAACCCTATGGTGATACACAATACTGTCGGTCATCATTGGTCATCGTGCAATTTTCCTATTGTCCATCTAGAGCCATCCAAACAGTTCATCAATCAGCCCATCAGCACACAACAATGGCCATCTAGAGCCCACCAAGAAGTAACCGGAAGCATCCAGGACCAAGTGCAATCATCCAAAGCTCATCAGAAATTAATAGTAACCATCTAGGACCCACCAATAAATCATAAGATCCACAAGGAAATGTTAGCAGCCATCCAGAGCCAAGTTGGAAATGACAGTAACCATCCATGACCCACCATCTAGAGCTGATAAGAAAAAAATAGTAGCCACCCAGGACCCACCAGGAAATATTAGCAACCATCCAGAGCCCTCAGGACATAACAGTGGCCCTCCAGCACACACCAGGAAAACAACAGCAGCCATCCACTAGGAAGCAACAGCAAGGGGCCTTATACCAAAATTTTCCTTCATTTCTAAGGACCAATTCCAAATCCCCCCCCCTCTAAATTTTAGGCCTCCCAAAAAAAACCCCCTCAAATTATTCCCCCGGTGGTATCCCAATTACAATTTTTGGTTTCGAGCGGGTGGGTGGTTTGGCCTGGGTAGGTTGGTCCCTTCAGCCCCCCCCTTCCCCTCTCTGTGGCTAAGCAAGACCCTGGCCCCTCTCCCCTACACCTGCAGTTCTTGGAGCAGGCCCCCGGGGGTTGGAAGGGAATGACCTGCCACTTAGCCCTGCACCCCACCCCTTGCACCCCAGCGTCTTGGACCTTCCACACTTTCCTTCCCACTCTCTGCTCAGCCATTTCTCTACCATCAAGTTTTGCCCGCACAAGTACATCCTGCAAACCCTGCTCCACCAAAAGAAAGTCAGTGCCAGCGAGCGCCCCAGGCAACGGCAGACTGAGGGTTCCCTCGGTCGCCAAAACAGCGAGGACCAGCCGTCCAATGTCAACGTCCCCAACGTTGATACTGCGCAGAAGGCACAGGTCGGGCTTGTGGGCGGCAAAACTTGGGGACAGGGAGGTCGCACGTGGAGGCCTTTGCGTTGGGGTCTGCGTGTCAGCCCCATTTCTTGGCGGCAGGGAAATGGTAATGGGATTGAGAGTTGGTGGCTTGCATCCTCCATATGCATGTGCATGCCTCTGAAGGGCAACCTTTGGCGGTTGGAAAATTCTACTGCCGGGGAGCGCAGGCTGGTGTTGGGACAGAACCTGGTGCATGAGCATACCAGGTTGTAGCTTCCTCAGGCTGTTTTTTCAAGGGGACCCCCCCCCCTTTTTTTTTTTTTGCCAAAAACGACCTCCAACCACCAGCGGTTACCCTTCAACCGCCTTCGATTACCCTTCGGCCGCCGTCGGTTGCCCTTCCGCTGTCGTCGGACACTCTTCGGCTGCCGTTGGTTGCCCTTCAAGTGCCTGCAATTGTGAGCTGGTTCCTGGGACCCCAGTGTTTTTTGTCACAATTGAAAAATGTCCTGAGCCTCCTTCCCTGCACGACGCAGGGGCTGAACAGCTGGCTGGTGGGTGGGAGACACTGCTGTGCCTCATCCGGTGGTAGTCATTGTTTTCACCACGTATCAATGTTGCACTGGGTGCCCATGTGAACACACACAATTTCATTTCACCAGGATTTTCTTTATAACAAAAAGAATATACCGTCACATCACTTTGCAATACTAAATTGGTACCACGTGTTTTAGGTCGGACTGAAGGGCCTGAAGGGGAAATTACAGTGCGAGGCAGCAGGCCTCCAAAACTGCTATTCTGTCACAGAATACCTTGAAGTAGCTGCCAACAACTGTTTGTTGGCCATCAACTGTCGGCGGTTGGCGGTGAAGCGTTGGTAACCTTTTATGCCATCATCTGTGAGCACACAACCTCAGGACTGTGCTCAAAATTGCTCATGCTTTTGGAGAGGAAGAGCAAAAACAGGGTATGGAAAGAATGTTCTTTAGTGTGGGGTGTTTGAGCCCACTTTCCAGACCCCCCCCCCCCTGCGCGCTCAGGGCTCCCGTGACCAGGGCCTGCCTGGGGGGTCTTGGGGGGGGGGGGGGTTACTCCAACATAGTTGAGCCAAAATGAAACGCTTTTCCAAACCCATCTCCCGATGCCCACAATCCTCATCAGCTTTTGTGGTTTATCCCCCCGCCACCAGTCCAACAAAAAATTCTCACCGGACAAATCCAATTCCCCCTGCCCCCGCTCCAAAGCGGGTCTGGCAGTGTCCTGTGTGCGGCAGTGTCCTGTGTGGCCACGTGCGCAGTACATCTGGCATCGCTTGGCCCTTGGTATTGAAGAGTAGCAAACAAAGCTTCACACTTATGAATTCTGCCGGCATTGGGAACCATAAACAACACGATGTGCCCCACGGGCTGGGCCATCCCTTGCAGACTATTTCCTGCGTGCCTTGCTACTTGCCATCAATCCAAGTTGCTCAGGCACTCACCGGTACGGACAACTTTTTGAAGGCCAACAGTTTCACACATCGGTTGTTGACCCTCTTGTATGTAGGCTCAAAAGGAGTGGCCCGGTTTTGAACTGGATGCTGACGCTGCTTTGGACTCGCCCACGAAAGAAACAAGCGCCAACGGTCAACATGTCTTCAAGGTACCCTCCCTGTCCTGTCCCACCTGCTGCTTGGAGTAAGAGAGACCCAGTGGATCAAGGGTTCCCATTCCTACCGGGCCGGCCCGGAAACTCCCTGCGATTCTGACAGATTCACAGATGTTGTTGCCCAGGCTGTGGGATACCTTGACAGAGCCCAGCTCAAGGAGGGTAGTTGTGTGCATCCCCCAGAAGGGAATCCTGGATTTCGTATCTTGACCCTTGCACTGGCTTCGTACAGTGGGTTCTGACCACCATGCAAACTAGGCACTCTTAGGCCCCCAATTGCCTCTTCTTTGTGCCCTTCTGTATGTACCTAAACAGACCATGTCTTGTGCTCTTTGCTGCTGCGAGGCTGTTGGAACTGTGGGTTTTCGGGTTTTGCCAGAGGATGATTGTTGTTTCCTTGCAGAGGGTATGGGGATGATTGTGCTGTATGTGAACTGTGTATCCCAGCCCATGCAAGAGAATTCTTCAGTTCAAAAGGGGTTTCTTCGGCTGCCACTGTATCCTTGGGGTGCACTGTGCGCACGCGTAGCGCCGTAAATGTGGGGCGCGCAGGTGCGAAATGTGCCGTAAACACCATGGATGTTTCCATTAAGTGCAGGGATTGCCAAAGGGGGGATAGTAGGCGGTTTGGCACATTTCTAAAATGGGTGAGCGTTTACGGCGCCAGCGCCGTAAACGTTTACGGCGCTGGCGCCATAAATAGTCAAGACTTTTGGAGGGGAAGCAGTCAGGAAGCAGGGATATCCGAACCCCTAGAGACTACACCCCTCCTTGGAGCCCTGTCTGGCGGAGAAGGGCAGAGATGGACAAATTGGGAGGAACCTACATAGTCCTCTTGTTTCATCATGCTGATATGGGGGCGAACTCAAACACTTTCCACACAAGCCTGCCTACGGGACACACCAATGGGCGGGGGGGGGTCATTCTGTAGTGGGTACACACATTTTACGGCGTTGGCGAGGGGGTGATTTCTGATGATTGTTGCGATAATGGGGTTTTTGTGGCAGTGCCCAGCACCAGCCAAAAAATTTCCGCATGCACCTAAACACGGTGACAAATGTTAAAACTGCAAACTGCACAAACTGCCATATGCAGGGGTCATGAAAGTATGGGGGTGATCTAAAAAGGTTTCCACACTAGCCTAATAGCATCCAACCCTTGAAACTGTTTGGTTGTCTTTTCAGGGATGGTTTGAAACGGGCTGTAAGAGCCAGAAATTCTTCCAAGTGGGGAGCCCCCCAGTCTCAGTGCAGTGCACCACCTTCTTGAATCTGTTGGTTCCGACGATTATCATGAAAATGGGGGTTTTGTGGCACTGCCATTCATCAGCACCAATGACAAATGTGACCAGCATGTCCTTGGCCCATATGTGCTGCAATCGTGTCTGTGCAGTCTAGCTGAAATTGGGGGAGCTGACACCCCGCCTGTGTGCATTCAAAATTCTCAGAATTGAACAGGGGATTCCAAAATGGCCCAAAACCCTGCTTTGGATTGGTGAGTTCTGGTGTCGAAGCCAATGGCACGCATCTGCACACACATGTTTTGACTGTTGTTCACCATCTGTTGCAGTGCCCAGCCCCCAGCTCTATGGCAGACCGCATTGCGAACACTGTCGATATCCAGCAGCAGCTACTTGATCTCAACAACAAGCAGCAGCTGCTCACAAACCACCTGCAACAGCAGCTGGATCACCTGCACTCCCAGGTCAAGGACAACCAGCAGGCCAACATCCTGCAGCAGCAGATGCTGCTGCAGTCGCAGCTCAATCAGGTGCAGTCACAACTGGAAGGGCTGCAGATACAGATCCCTGAGGTGAAGCCGCCGTCAGAGGCCCCTGTGCAGCATCCCATGCAGCTGCAGTCGCAACTCAACCAGGTCCAATCACAACTTCAAGGGCTGCAGAGACAACCCCGTGAGGTCAAGATGGCCTTCAAGGCTCCAGTACAGCATCCCATGCAGCTGCAGTCGCAGCTGAATCAAGTACAATCACAACTCGAGGGGCTGCGGGGCCCAGTGCAGCATCCCATGCAGCTGCAGTCGCAGCTCAATCAGGTCCAATCGCAACTTGAAGGGCTGCATTCAGCTAAGATCCCCGTTGAGGCCCCAATGGACAGCTTTGCCGCTCAGCCGCAATATGCCATGGGAAATATGGCACCTCTTGCCAGTCCTCTGCCGCGGCAGCATCACGCAAAGCAGGTCCCAGAAAAGATGCAGCCTGTGACCGATATTTCCGAGCCAATGCTGGGGTTCAATGCTTTTGATGGTATTTGCCCCAATCGCCTGCCTGGTAGTTCTGCCCCAATTCTGCTTTGTGAAAGTTGAAGAACAAATTGCAGAAAAGTGCATGTCTAGCGCCCCTTCTACCCCGAGATGTTGCCCCTGCCTTCCATGTGCGGCACCCATCCCCCAACCTTCAGTCTTCTTTGCCCTTTCTCTGGTGTGGCTGAAGCAAGATGCTGCAGCTGCCACTTGGATTAAGCGACCCAGTGTGTGTTCATCTTCTTTTTTCATTTTTCACTTCACTTCTACTTTTTTACAGCACCGCAAAAATTTACATTTTGCCTAGAAAGGCTATTGCACCATCTGCTGCAGGTGCCGCAGGGCAAGGGTAATTACCTTTAGTGTACACTGTCTAGGAAATGTACACTGGAACAAAAAATTTCTGTGCGTGTGCATCCAATGGAGTTGCAGGATACGCTCGTTCATCCCCAAATCACCTTGAAGAGAGATTGTTAGATCAAGCGCAGGCGCAGACGCCGTATACCCCCCCTTTTGGGGCGCCATTCGTGCAGCATACCCCAAGGCATGATATTTGATGTCCAACCCCTTATAAAATTATGATTTTGCCCAATAAGACTATCCCCCAATGCATTTTTTGATTTTGAGGCCTCTATCCCCTGAAATTGGATGTCACTTTTTTGAGGGGCGGGGTTGGGAGGGGGTCAAAGGTAAGTCTGTGCCCCACAGGGTTTGAACAAGGGGCAGATTGGGCAGAGCTGACAGGCCGGCCGGCGGTCTGTCCGGCCGGGATTCGAAACCCCGACCTGCAAGTCGATGGTGAATGCATTACCATTCGACCACCGCTTGTCCTGACAGTCATTGCTCTCCCTACTGCTTGCAGTCGAGTCTGCCACCGAAAAAGCCCAAACTGCGTGTTTCTGTTTGCCTGCCTGCTTGCCCGACTGACTGTCTGACGGACTGCTTGGCTGAATAACTGACTGATTGGCTGACTGTCAGCCTCTCTTGGAGGTGCACTGCTGAAGGCAATAGAATCACCTTGAAGGGAGGTTGTTAGATCAAGCGCAGGCACGAGCGTCGTATACCCCCCCCCCCCCCTTTGGGATCGTTCGCGTAGCATACCCCATTGTATGGTTTCTGACGTCCAACCCCCTGTAAAAAAATCATCAGTTTAGGACCAAAAATGATCCCCCAATGATTTTTTGAATTTTGACCCTCGTACCCCCCTGCACTTGGGTACCCCCTTTGGGGGGGGGGGGGGGGGCTTCTTTGCGTATTGTGGCCGCTGTCTGTGTATTCGGACCTGGGTCCGGTAGAAATTTTTTCTTGTATATGGACCCCCTTAACCCATGGCGGGGTCCCGGGTCCCAACTCCAGGTACCCCTAGTCGCCCCCCCCCCCCCCAATGGCCCCTTGCCAGTGAGGACTGAGCCGTTTTCACACTGGATAGCCTGTTTAGTGGCACCTGAAAGTTTTTTGAAATTCGATTTTTCTTGAAACCCTTGCGTGGCCCCTAGGACAGGTTTGGGTGATCATTTGGTGACAATACGGGTACTTCAGCACCTATGGGGAGCCACGTAGTGGCCGCTAGGCCCATCTAGCCCGTGCCATGGGCCCTCCGAAAGCCCCAAAATTGCTGTTGTGTAGGCTGTTTAGTGACACTTGAAGATTTCTCACATTTCGACCTTTTCTGAAACCTTTCTGTAGCCCCTAGGATGGGTTTGGGTGATCATTTGGTGATAATACGGGTACTTGAGCGCCCATCAGGGCCCATGTAGTGGCCACTGGGCTCATTTTTGACGCGTTTTTGGTCACAAAATGGCCCATTTTCAAGGCATTTTGGGATCTTAGAGGGGCCAAAATGGCTCCAAATGAGCTCAAAATGGGGTAGTTTCACTTGTTTGTGCACCCCAAATGGTCCACGAACACTTTTGGAAAAACACATTTTTGACGCGTTTTTGGTCACAAAATGGCCATTTTCCAGGGTTTTTTTGGGATCTTAAAGGGGCCAAAATGGCTCAAAATGGGCTCAAAATGGGCCGGTTTCACTTGTTTGTGCACCCGAAAGGGTCAAGGATCTCTCTTGCAAAATTGTGCACCCTGCAACCCCTACTGGGAGACCAGGAATATTTTTTTTTAGTGTGATGCATATGGCTGTGTGTAGATTTCTGTCTTGCAACACACATGACATCCACGACGTCATCTCTGGTGGTCTGCTAGGTGGTTTCCACATTGGCAGTCAAGCGCATAAATGCTACAGATAGGTCATTTATCTGATATTGCCCGGTTGTTTAGGACCTTTTTTTGCCACTTATTCGCTTGATACACTCACTAGACGGTACACCTGTACCAACTGGCAGGGCAACTGTGTTCTACCTAGTGCATGACAGAGAGAGAGAGAGAGAGAGAGAGAGAGAGAGAGAGAGAGAGAGAGAGAGACAAATATATAGTGCTACACCCCTCTCCCCTTAAATTTAGGTAACAAGCAAGCAAGCAAGCAACAAGCACGTCATCATTCCGTTTTGGCCATCGCGGTGTCCCAACACCCCGGGCTTTACTTTACTCTCGCCATCCCGGAGCCTATGTGGTGGCCTTGCCGGATCCAAGTTCTGGGCCAAAAACTCACCCAAAACTGCACGTTTTCTGCCCCGAAACAGGCTTTTTTGGCCCAAAACGGCCCCGAAACCCATTCAAACCGGACCAACGAAGGGAAACGATTACTACACTCTGAGTGCGCCTTGACTTCTTCATGACAAAGAGCCCTTTGTTGCCCTCTAACCCCACAATATGTCTGAGAAATGGCCCAAAAATGGCTAAAAATGCCCTAGAATGGGTTGTCAAACAGCCCCAAAACCAAAAACGGGCCGTATCTTGGGCTACGTGGCTCAAACCCGAAATCCGAGGGCACCTACTCCACCCTCCACTTTTTGTGGTTTCCAAGCCTTAGAATCGCCCAACGAGATGCCTAGACCCCCATACCATTGGTCACTTGTTGGAGCCAAAGGGTAGCCCGAGCTGCAGATGGTGGGGGCCAACGGTGGGTCCACCGGGGTGCCCGGGGCGAAAAAAATCATTTTTTCCAAAGTTGTTCCCAGACCACTTGGGATGCTCAAACAAGTGCTTTTAGCTCAATTTGAGCCCGTGGTGACGTGTTTTGGCCCATGAAAAACCCCAAAATGCCTTGAAAATGGGCCATTTTGCGACCAAAATCGCATCAAAAATGGATCAAAAAGGGGTTTTCAGGTGCCTAAGACATATGGAATGGATAGGGAAGTGATAAGAGGAAACAAAAATGGCCGACACAGGAAATGAACAAAGCAGAGACCAATGATGCAGCAAAGGTGGTGCACGGATAACGACAAATTTGCATGCACATGATGATCTACCTTGTTGAATTTGTAGTATCCTTTCCACAACATGACACATGACACATGTTTATGCCTAAATGCATGCACGGGATGACCCACATCAACACAAGTCTGGCCATGGCCTATTTTGATCTGTTCAAAAACCCCTTCCTTAGTAAGGAGCCATGCTGTTGTACTCAAGCAGTATAAGCTTTGACCTCATGGCACAAGCTGTTGGGGCCGAACACGCAAATGACCAGGCCATTGGCGACTGGCCAGCAGGCACTGAAACTTGATCGACATATGCCAAGACAATTCACCTCCACATGCGTGCCTGCCTCTGCATTCATCTGCTCCCTTGTCCAGGACTCAGAAAGCCCAGCACACCGATGGCTGAGGCTGGGCTCTTCGGCGTGGATTTCATCGAAAGCCTCATGAGGGAGTTTGGTGGTCAGCTTGGCCCTGAACCAGACATGCAGCGCCCCCAAAAGGTCTCCATGGCCTCCCCTAAATCGCTGTGGAATACTGGGGACAGCCGCTGCGCCTGGTGATGTGCCACAAAAAGGTTTGCGTTGCAGCTTCATCCGACATTCCCAATTGTGTGCCAGGGAAGAAGGCCACTTGGGGGAGAGGGGTAACAGGAGCCCCTCACCAAAGGAGGCGGCCGATTGAGAGCTGGAATCAATTGGAAGTCCACGCCGGCTTCAGTCCGGACTGATGGTCTGGCAGCATTCGGTGTTGCATGTTGTATGGGTGGAGTCCCAAAAGGATACATGAGTGAGTGTTGCGGGGCAGCCTCCAGGTGCCACTCGCAAAAGGCACAAGGCTCTCCCATCAGGTAGCCCCTGGCAATACACATGTCCCTCTTCTTGGGGTTGATCGCCGTGGAATATGCGGCGACGAATTCCATCGCCTACACCGGCCAGTGCAGGGCGGGATGGCTTCTGGTGTTACACAGACGAATGCACGAGATGAATACACACGTCCTTTGTGCGTTGCCTTCGGGTGCGCACCGAGCAGTGTACTAATCAACCCATATTGATCCGCCACCTGAATATGCTCATCTGCAGACACACGTACACACAACGCACCCATGCGATGCCTGCATGCAGTGCTGACGAGTTTCAGTTCAGCCCCCCTGCAGCAGACAATACAGCGGTGCGAGATCTGCTCTACTGTGGATTCCTCAGGCAAACACCTTCACTGCAGGCACGACAGGCAACGCAGTGCTGGAGATCTCTCTACCCTCTCCACTGGAGGTTCTTGCCATTTTGTGGTTCTCAGGCCTTGCAGTAAGTCCTGCATGCCGTGTTTGCTGCCTTTGTACATACCAGAGGGCTATTGATCAGGTAGTAGCATGCCGCTACATTGCTATTCCCTCCCGGGGAGGCCGCCTCCTCGGTCTGGGTACGCGACTCCCCCCGTCCCCACACCCACTCCCGGAGCTTTGGCAATGGTTAGCAACCCTACCCTATCTTGGGGTGAGGCGATGCAAATTGTCGGATCACACCTGGGCCTCATACCCAACTATTCGGAGGTGCATGACTCTTTTTATTTTGCGCATGCGTGCGCACACGCACGCACGACGCATACGCATGTAGACCCTCCCCCTCCCCACGGTCTCCCCCCCCCCCTAGGGGGCCTTCATCCACTGTCAGTCTGGGGGGCAGTCATGTCATAGACCGAGGACCCCCCCCCCAGTATATTTCCAGTACCCCTGATTCTCAACTCAGGAGGGGGTGGGGGCCTGTATTTTCGGTGTTGGTGGGACCAGCCAGAGTTTTTTGGCTTTTGTTTTCTGCCGTGGGACGCCTCGCTACTCTGGGGCACCGCCCTGGTTGACAACCATAGCGGGTCCCTCTTTAGGACCACTACCGCACTGCTCTTCAGGCGGCCGAGTGTGTAGGTTTTCTGACCCAACAAAGTGAGCCCTTTTGCACTCGCGTTTTGGACCTGAAAAGGCACATGCCATCCTTAGTGCGATACTCCTGCCATACACACACGCGCGCACCCACACACACACAGCGTAGGCCAAACATTGCTGCCATGCAGACCAAGCCGTAAAGAAGTGATGCATCACAGCAATGTTGTGGGTGCGCATTGTTTTGGGCGTAATTTGCTGCTGTCGGCAAGGTTATGCCAGACCAGTGCGCCACAGGAGCGTGTCAGTCATACAAGGGATGCACCTGTGGACCCCCCACTATGCTAACCACGTGGTGGAAGAGCTCCTACGACAGCCGCTACAACTCACGATGCGTGATCATTTGTGGCCATGCCACTCACGTGCGCACATGCCAGCCACGCCATCCACAACTGCAAAACCCATCATCGCGTGCACATGGTCCGCCCAACATACACACATAGTCACCTACCCACCAAACCCCAGGATTCCATATGGGGCCTGAATTGTCCACCAAATTCACCGAATTGCCAAAGGAACACATACAGAACATGGGTGATCTATTGCTTCCAGTCATGATATGGACTGGCCTACGACACGGCCTGCTGTCCCAACATACCCAACCATGCACGCACACAGCTTGTGCCCGCAAGCGCATGGCTGCATTGCTTGCCAAACAAGCTGTGCAGACGATGGCATACAGTTCCCTGATGGCCAAAATGAGGTTCATATTTCCTATGAAGGAGTCTTTTCCGTCAGAAGAGCTTTTTCAGTCAAACGTGCTTGCCCAGTCAGCACGCTGCTTCACGCGCGCACATGCATGCACACTACCCCACTGGCTGGTGGTGAAGCGTGCGATTGGCATGGGCATCCCTTTTTTGCTTGCACACATCCACATCACAACATGCTGGCAATCTTTTGTTTTACAACCCCCAATGCCAATACCCAACTACAACATACCATGGTGTATGTGAGGCAGCAGCCGTAAACTGCTGTTTCGATGCAAATGCTTGTACTGACACGTCTGTGGACCACTGCACATGACCCCAGATCACTCAGCAAAAGAGGTTCGGTATGGCTCCGCTGGATCTGGTTGGCCGTGTGTGCGCTCCGGGTGCGTTGAGGCTTTTTGCGATGGTGACATGTGCACGCGACCAGTGTTGGAAGTATGTGCCATTGTTCAACAGGTTTTCTTGCACGAGACAATGTGCCCAGGGGATCAGGGGAGTCCTTTGAGAGCCTTTTTTTTGTTTTTTTTGTCAGACCTGCCCCCACCCTCCCCCACTGTTTGGTTAACCGCCAACCGCCGTTGGTGAACCACCAACCCCCGTTGAGTGGCAGCCATCCCAGAGACCGCACATAGAGGAGGCAGTTTTTGGGCTCCTTCTCCTTTAGGATCCCCCCCCCCCCCCAGGTGATTGTTGTGCAGAGGCTGAAGGGAGTGTGGATACAATATTCGTTGTTTTTTGCCAGGGCAGTTGCCGAGTTCAGTTTTCTTACTGCACCGGATTTTCCTCGCCCGATTGGCATCCCCATAGCGGTCCAGAGCGGTTTTAAATGTGGGCCCGTGATTTTGTGGATTTTGACAGGGTAGCAAGGGTTTTCTGGGGTCTGGATTGCACCTGTGCAAAGGAAACGTCCACAAAGTCCTGACGATCTACAGCATTACGGGCGTCGCTCCATCACCGAGCCCCGTTGCCGTGTTCATCGATCGCCCCGCTGCCTCCCTCAGCCGTCCTCAGCCGTCCTTCTGCTTCCTGTATCGACAAATGAAGAGGGACTCCACTGCGCTCTCACGTCTCTTTGCGATTTCAACACAAGCACAGACCTGAAGACCGGAAGAGAGAGTCAGAACTCCAGAAGTCGGTGCCGTCACCCCCATCCATCAAACACCCGTTGCTCGTTCCATCTGAAGATTGGTGGGATGTCACGGCGGCGGCATTTCCGAGGGCTGAGAGAGGATGAGAGAGGATTACGGGCCGGGACGGTCGTGGAGGTTGGTGGTTTCATTGCAGATTGACCGGTCCGTGCCTGGCCGGAGGTGTAGCTGAAGGTGACGGCGGTTCTGCGAATGGCAGCGGGTGGTTTAGGCGAGGGTAGTTGTGGCACATTGACGGCATTGGGTGGGCATTAGGAAGCAGTTGGGGGGTATCTGAGAGCAGTTGCTGATTGACTGATGCTCTCTTGCCGTTTGGACATGGGGAGGGGGAATGCCTTTCGTGGTGCGAGGCGATGATAAGTTTGCCGTTTGTGCCGTGAACCTGCGCAGTGGCTTGGTTAGCAATGCCAATGATGTGCCTCACTGGATGGTGGCCTCGGACGATCAATTTTTTGCAGACAGGTGGTGCAGGCTGTCAAATCTGTGGCTGGCAGCCGATGGCCGACGGTGACAGCAAGCCTTTTTCAACTGCTGCCAACGATTGAATAGCTGGGGTCACTCTGTGCGAACACCCACACAACCCTACTTTTGGGAAAGCTATTCCCACCCCCCAAAATGTCAAATGAAACCATTGTTCCAAGGCTCTGGCCCAACAGCAAGGGGGGAGCGTTAGCGCGCCGGGCGCGCGCCGGGCATCTTTTTGGACCCGTGCCCCACCGGTGGCCTTTTAGGGGGTGCACTGAGGGGGCGCACTTAGCGCAGTGCAGCTATTTGGGCATCTGGCTGTACTAGGGACCCATACTTTGAGATACTAGGGGCATCATTGTGACCCCTAGCGTAGGTTTTGACTTCTGATTTTGTCCCCTTTGTTGGGGACCCCCGAGAATGCAGGGGTGACGTAGCATTTCCGCCCTCTTTTGGGCCCCAACCTTCTGGTGCTATTGAGGAAACCGGGACAATCTCTCAATCCACGCTTTGTTGCGTGGCCCCTTAAGTTGGGGTTAGGGACTCTCAATCCACGCTTTTTTGCGTGGCCCCTTGAGTTGGGGTTAGGGACTCTCAATCCACGCTTTGTTGCGTGGCCCCTTGAGTAGGGCACGCATTGAGCAGCTGTTTGCTCGGTTGTGGCATTGGGGTTTGGTTAGGAACATCTTGCGTGGCGGCCCCAATGAGTTGCACCAGTCAGTCTGTATTTTGTTGCATTTTACCCAATTTTGCATCCGGAGGCAAGTCCATCACCCCGCCTACGGACCATGGGAGCATGTCCCGCCTCATGTTTGGACTGACCAAAGCAAGTCGGCCGCCACGCAAGATGAGGCAGAGGATGAGGCAGAAGTGTGTGTGTTGTGTTGCCAGAAGCGCTCCACCGTTGCAGTTTGTGATGAGTGTAAGGAGCACTATTGTACTGAATGTATTGACACCCACACTTGTGGGACCAATGTTGTTTGTTAAGTACAATACAAATGACAGTTGGAGTTGTTGAATTCACAGCTATTGCTTTATTGTGCAACGTGCTTTGTAGGGAAGGTGTGCAGTGCAACGTGGTCTACTTTGGGGGCTTCTCCATGAGAGGGTAAATCTGGGGCTGATGTCGGGATAGTTAATAGAAAAGTAGCGCCTGGCGCGTTGGGCAGACATTCCCCCAAGGCGACCCACAACGGGGGTGGGCAATTCGTCTTGATTCGACTCCGTTTGTGATTTTTGCATGCGCCAACTGCACTGGCACTGTGATGTGAACAGGGTTGGGTGAGAGTACTGTCATGTGTCCCCTTGATGGCCTTTGTGGCGAAGCCCCAAGCCCTGCCCAAGCTACGGCTTATGGTACCCACGCCCCCTGGATCTTGGACAACCCTTATCTGACCGCCTGGTAGTTGAAGCATTGAGACCGTGAGCCACAGCAAGGCACGGTGGAGAACGCTTTGTCCACCGGGGACGGGTGGGATGTCTACAGTTCTTTGGTTGTTGTCGGTTAAACACCCTGGGGCGGGGGTTGCAGGCCGGCTGTCGGCAGTTACTGGCCAATCGACAGTGACCGCCATTTGCCACAGCACCGTCCCCTTGGCTGCCAGCCGCCATGGACAGTTGACTCCCGTCCGCCGTTTTTCTTTAGCCCATGAATTCGGACGCTCAGGGGGTTTTTTGCCTTTTTCGATGGAATGTCTTGTCCAAGATGTGGCTTACCTAAGATTTGCAAGGCACATGAATCGGTTAATTTTGGAGCGGATTCACTCCCACTTTCCAAATGAGGACACTTGCTCGGGTTGCACGCATTTTGCAGAGGTCGGCCCATTCCGCCAAGCCACCCCTCACCAACCACGTATCGTGTCTTACTGCAGGGTTCACCTGCCCTCAGCCCAAGCTCAGAACCATTGGGAACTACCTGACACATGTATGGCACAGGGAGCACACTACAGAGCCATGCAAGTGGCAAGATGCCTGGAACTGCGGCGCGTCACTGACGTGTAGCACTTGGTGATCCGGAAGTCCTGTGTTACCATTTCCCGTGTCGGTGATCGATGGTGGCGAGCGCCCTCCCTATTTCACCGTCTGAGAATAACAAATGTGAAGGAGGGGGCACCCCGAGGGCAGAATAGTGCAATTATGAACATTGGGACAGGCAGTCCACTCTCACCCACAAAACTGTCCCCTGACCTCGACAAGCAGGTTAGGCAACATACATGGCAGAGGGCACCGGTTGTACTACACCGTGACCTACGGCCCATCGCTCCTTATCATACTGCAGATTGCCACCACAACACCATGGCAGCAACTTTCAGTCATAGCCTATCCTCGCCATTGGTCTGTGCTGTCAGACCAGCAAGCGGTAACAGGAAGGATGGACGGCTATCCTGATTGTAGAATTATATGCCTCTGTGCTGCTGACCTGCAGAGTGTGCTGAGGCTCGCCAGCCACCTGTGGGACTCCAAAACTAGGCCAGACTGCAGGGTAGACGCTGGAACCCAATCCATTCCCCCAAACGAAGTGAAGTGTAGAGGAAGCAGTGCAACCTTTGCATGATTCGTTGTGTCCTTACATGATTTGGGCATGAATTCCAGTAGACAACCCTGACGAAAGATTCCCCGTGTTTTTGTAAAATTTAAAATCATGTAGCGCTTCTTCATAGGGGGATTTTTCTGTTTTGAAATGTTGCATTTTGCCCCCATGGCTTTGATGCCCCATGCACGACATTTGCCCCACATCATTTCCTCCAGCCCGATTCAGAGTTGCCCTACCTGCATTGCCCTGGTCTTCCACCTGATTTAGGATGTTTTGGGGGGTGTTGCTTGATCCGTGCGCGCACGGTGCGCGCACGACGACGACAGGTCTTTACAGGTCTTTTTTCAACTTCATCAGGCCAAAAATTAGAAGTTTCTGATATGCCTGTGAGAGCTGCAAGGTGCAGAAATTAGGAGCCTGGGACCTGTGACAAGCATCAGACTGAAAATCATGAACATCAGAAATTTCTGGTATATTACCAAGAGCTGCAAGGTGCAGAAATTAGGATCCTAGGTCCTGTGACAAGCATCAGAACAAAAAATAAAAATTCCTGGTATGCCAGCAAGGGCTGCAGGGTGCAGAAATTGGGACCCTGGGTGTGGTTCTGTGGGGGCTGTTCAACGGGGTAGAAGCTGGGTGAATGTTCCAAAAGCATTGAATGGTGCGCACCGTGCACGCACCGTGCGCACAACGTGGACAACTCCCCCTTGGTTTCAAGTACCTGTTGCAATATGTCACACACCTGTTGGTTGTTTCCTTTACATTACAATAGTAATACGCAATCAGTATTTCTGTGATTGTTTGTGTGGTGCATTTTGGTACCATAAACAAGTTGGAGGAGGGGGAAATGTTTGACATGTGAAGACCCTGTTGCTGCAACAGCGGGTGTCCTTTGTCAGTGGTCCAAGCATTGCAATCTTTCCTCGTCTGAGAAAGAATGAAGTCGCATTTCTACTCTTGGGAGTATGGTTGGCCCACAGTAAGCCAATAGAGAAAGAAGAAACCCTCCGAAGCTCCAACGTGTGCGATCAGGCCTTGAGTGATGTCGGGGCTTCAGCGTGGTTCGCCGCGCATCAGAGTCTTTCGTCAGGAGCTGCAAAGACCTCCCCTGTCATATGCACACCAGTGTAATGCATATTCGGAGTGGTAAGCGCCCACGCGCGGCAGCCAGAAGCCTGACAACGGGCAGGCAGTCTGGACGGAGGTTACCTGGCTTCATCTCCAAGGAGCTCCTAACCAAGGCGAGGCCCAAGTGCAAGGATCCAGATCTGCCTGGAACCTCCGAGTAACCATCCTGGAAAAGACCTGAGTCCCCAGCAAAGTGCCTGGCCCACTGACCTATGCTGGTCTCTGTCCCCGATGTGATATCCCCCCCTCCTGTGTCCCCTGCACATGCATACACAAACGGACTGAGCACGCAGCATCAACTGCACGCAACTGCAAGCCAGGTGGGGGGCACCCTTTTCCAAGCGGATCTGCAAGCACCACTCTTCTCACCAGCTGCTGCTCCACAGAAACCCAGCTAGCCAGAGAGCAGGCTCCTATTGCACACACATCCACAAACATCGGTTCATACAGGACATTGTAGGCATACATACTCAAATCCATGGATGGTCTGTTGTCATGCTCTTGTTTTGTCTGTGGCACGCGGTCTCTGTTATAATTATCTCAGGGCTCCTGAGTCACCAAGATTTCGGTGACTTCCGGTGACCGGCGTTTTGGCAGTTTTTTACACTTGGTGACCTTGGTGACCTACATTTAAGAATAGAAGAAGGGAAACAACTCGCACGGGAAAGTTTTCAGATTGAATAATAGAAGGTACCAGAGTGCTGAAGTGCTGGACTGTGTGATTGTTGTGTGACATCATCCAAAACCGTCCAAACTCTGAACAACAATCATCCAAAAGGCGGCAAGAAATATCAAGGAAGGAACTAACACCCTTTAGGAA
Source organism: Eutreptiella sp. 'Long Island Sound 2002' (assembly GCA_964036045.1). Taxonomy (NCBI): domain Eukaryota; phylum Euglenozoa; class Euglenophyceae; order Eutreptiales; family Eutreptiaceae; genus Eutreptiella; species Eutreptiella sp. 'Long Island Sound 2002'. The sequence goes on from OZ038391.1 coordinate 58,154,662, forward strand.
AGGACAACATGCATCCAGGAACCCTTTGTACAGTTTTTTTTCCCCCAGTTTTTTCAAGTTTTTAACAGCGTCTTTCTTGCTGTATTTGAAAAGCTTGAATAGCAGTTCTCCCAAAGTTTTCAAAGGAGAGACAGAGCCATGCAGCAAGATCAAGCCCCACAATCCAATCAAGGGGCCCAACCACTGCTCCTTCCGGTAGTGTGTGGCCATGCGCGGTGCCTGAAGCGTACTGGGCATGAAGTCGCAGCAGTATTTGAAAGGTAAAGCTCAAAAACCCTTGACAGGCACATCAGACATTTCCAGAGTACAGCACACTGTTGGGTAATTGTATGCAGCGCTGTATCTATCATGGTAATACCCCCCTGTTGCTGTTTCTTTACCATGTGGCAGAATACCAGCTGCTTGGTCGCTGTTCCCCCTTCCAAACAGTAGTTTCAATAGAGACTGTAATGTAGTTGCACGGGGAAGCACAAATGTCTTTTATCGATTTGGTCGGAAAAATGGAATTCCTTGTATGAGGTCAACTGTGCTAAGGTGTGCATTGTGTTATGGTGAAGTGTGTCGTTATAGAGGTATCTACAAGCAACAAAGGTGACAGTGCCGATTGTCAGGGTGAGCCAAGTGTGGTGTGGTGGTGGACGGTCCTGCTGCAGCAAGGCTCTGTTATCTTTCCATGAACAGTGTTATAATCTTTTCATACCCTCAACTGCCATGTATTTCCAACTCCCCTTCGATTGTTTGTTGCATCACCAGCCAGAAGTGCAGTTTCAGCTCTTCAGGCACACTGTGGGGGTACACTATGGGGGTGTACACTTGCATGCCTGCTTGATCACTGCTGCTGCAGACAGCCCCTCCTGAAAAGGTTCTGCACATCTGCATTTCCTGCTTCTGCGCTATCCTGTCGGTTTTGGGTCTCCATGAGCAAGCCCATGATCTCCAAAATTTGGAGATGCAAAGGCCATGAAAATCAGTCCGACACTCATCATGGCTGCTGAATAGCACTCCAGCTGTTACGTCCGTTTCTGTGCAAAACTTCCATGTATGCGGCTGAAGCATTTGAGCTTGGAACTGTGTTTCCTGGAATGGCTGTGGGTTAGGAAGGGCATTCATGCCGCTTTGCAGAGAGTTTGATGAGAGTTCATGTTCTCCCTATTGGAGTCTTGGTCGGGTATTCTGTGCAATTCAGCTTCGTACAGTATCTCTATGAGGTGCATGATTTTAAGTAGGGTGAGATTTGCATGGCTGACAGCTTGTGCCCTGGTTCTCGCTCCTGTTGCTGAATTCCCAGCTGTGCTTGAGCAAGGTTTGGATTCTTGTACCTGTGTCTGCCTCACATCACTGGTATTGTCAAAGCCTTTGTTGGCCTGGTAAGGCAAGGCGAGACAAAGCATGGGAAATATGAGCATGGGAAATGCATAGCACTGCCTAGCTTCCAGAAGAAACATGTACCAAGCGAAAAATTTTCCAGGTTGGATTCCGGACCACACGTGCACGTCGTGTTTGGGTCAAGCGGCATAGCTGTTGCTGACAGGGCAGCAGCGGGGGATGGGGGAAAAAGTCAGCATTTTGTGGTGGCCGTTCCAAATCATTTAGGAATGTCTTTGAAAAGCTTTCATCCGGCAACAGTTCCACAAATTGAAGCAGCAGCTGCCACTACGTTGTCCTGCCAGGCCAACTGGACGTCGTATTTGTTGTGCATTCTTGTTTTTTTGTTTCCCTGGTGAGAGGCTCTTCATGTAGGCAGACGGCGGCAAAGCACTTCCAGGCTTACCTTTGTCTCAGGGCTTCAAGCCCTGCACCACCGCCACGCTTCTTCCATGAGTTTCCAAGACTGCAAATCGATGTTGTCTGCTGTTGAGGTATTGGACTGTTATGCGAGGGTTTTGGTCTTTCCGTTTTCTTGGGCCGTCCGCAATGTGCTCAAGGGTTGTGTTTACTGGTTTGACATGCTTGGGGCCTATTCCGCAGCTTATTGAACGGTTAGCCCCTGACCATGGCAGCTGCTCTGGTCGCAGCCCCTCACAAAGGGATCTGCCTCGCAGATAGTCAAGATGTCTTGTTCGTTGAGCAATTCAACATTAGATAGAGGGCTGCACATGATGTCGTTTTTCGGAAAAACAATTTTGGACTGCTGTTTTTGTAGTCCCAAGTCCCAAGTCAGCATCATTTGAGGTGATTGTAGTGGAAAGAGGGGTTGATTATCGTGATGAGGGTGATGTGCGGGCACTGCAACACTTTGCTTGAAAGGGACGGTCAACTTTTCACTTTTTGCTCTGGTCTGTCGCAACGACCGATCTTGCAATTTGCAGATGGCTGTCATTGCCCAAGGCGGGTGCACCTTTTTTTGCGTTGTTTTTTCATATCCAGTGCTTTGCACACAATTTGTGCATGCTGTGCACTGCGCTGCGAAGGGCTCCACGCCACAAAAGAAGTGTCAGCCATTTCAAGAAATTTGCACAGGTTTCTGTTGTCTGTGATTTACTGGTTCCTTCCAAAGCAACCAATAAGCTGTAATGCTGCGTTTGTGTGTGTGTGTGTGTGTGTGTGTGTTGTTTGTTGTTGGCTCCATTGGTACCCAGACAGAAAACTGCTGCTCTCCATGGGCTTAGGTTTGGGGGTCTGTGGGGGGGGGGCGGCAGGGGGCGTGCGGGCTAGTGCCCACTCCTAAACAGCCCCTTTTGTTTTTTTTCCAGTGCAGTCCCCTTTATCAGCACCATGTACCCCTGATGGTAAACCCCACCCCACCCCTGACATGGGATATCGGCCAGATTTGGGCCTGCACCAGAATTTCCTGTGGTAGTATGAATGGGCGTTTTTTCCTTCTGAGGGGTGTGTATGCGTGTGCGCACTTTTTGGTACAGCATCGTTCCAGAGCCCACACTTTTTGGCGTGCATCAGATCCCAGACCCTCATGGCTGCAGGTGTTCTGCAGCAATGGATCATCCACATTTGAAGAAAAAAACAACCAGCAAGAGTAATGTTGCTGTCTGACGTGCGGCGTATTTGGAAAAAATGCTGCTCCCCAGGGACGCAGGTTGAGCAGGGGGGCTGTTGGGTCTGGATCCATTCAAACACCCTCCAAATGCACAAACACCACAACTGTGGGGCCTGTCCGGCTTTGATTTCTGCGCAGTCTGACAGGTGCCCGCCCAAGCTGATGTAGAGGGGGGAACCCTTTCCTGAGTACCTTACTGTAACATTCCGATGGTTTGTACATCGACCTGAAAAAAAAAACGATGTCGGGTTTGTGCGCCCCTGGTCACCTGGCATTGCATCTGTTGTTTCCTTCACCCCAGGGCTGAGTATTGTGGTGTGACCGTTTTGATTTGTCAACGATATTCTGATATTCTGTCGTCATGTGTGTGCTCCATCCAGCCCGCAACTAGAGCACGGTTTTGGTGCGGCAGTGGAGCAGATAATTTCATTGCGAAGGCCGTGCTGCCACATTTCCCAGCTTTCCAGACTGTACTGTGCTAAAAATGACGTCACATCACCTTGTTCAATTTGCCTCCACACCATGGTGAGGCACACATCTATACCCTTAAGCGCACGATGGGGGGCATGTCGCGCGCTGAAAAGTGCAGAAACGCCCCCATGTTCAGGGGGATGGCACCCATTTCAACACAGTGCATGTGTAATATAAAGGTCTTTGACCCGCCACTGAAACAGCCTTCCATTTCAAGTCAGTGCTGTAACTAGAGGCTGCGCTCCACAGGCCTAGTGAGTACTACACATCACCCTCACCCCCCCCCCCCCCCTCAGTTGCCCGAGCCGCCGCTCCGCTTGATCCGGTTCTGGCAGCTCGGGCAGTGGGGTTCGAACCTGGGACCAGCGATGCTGGAGCCCAGGGTGCTTCCACTGAAGCACGCGGCACTTCACCCGACATATGGTCCCACAAACACACAGCTATGCAGCCTTGTCAGCTAGCACGTAATACAGCGATTGTCTACCTCCCCTTTTTTTTCCCCTCCAGCAGGAGAGCAGAAAGCCGTATGGTTAGGCCGAAGGAGTGCATCAGGCTATACGGCCCTGTGATTCACTGCGACACATCAACACAAACGCAGCTTGAGGGCGTGGCTGTTTTTCATGCACCATCTAGCTCAGCAACACACAGGTACTGATCTTTAGTGGTTCGCCGTCCACAGGTTATATAACAAATGCAGCTGCCACTGGCACCGCTGATTGAAACCTTGTACCTACTTGTTGTACATTGAATAGTGGAGCACCCCAACCAAGAAGGGGACACATGCATCTGTGAGAGAACCTCTGGACTAATGGCTGAAAGTGTCTATGGCGGGGACATTCAGTCGATCAGCACCGACCATTGATCCCCTCAGTGGCCACGTCAGGAAGGGGTGGCTCCCTGGATGCATGCTGGAATGGTGCAATCCTTCTGGCATGTGTGCACTGTGAAAAGGCCATCCCTTTCGGAGCTAGACACGGATGGGCAGTAAATGCACGTGGCAACGCCCAATTCTGTGAGGGTTTCATGGATTATCACTGCCTGCCACCACTGGCACCTGAGCCCTGTCAGCAGATTGGCAGCTGGCAGCCAAATGACGATCTTTGGCTGCCAACCTTTTGCTTTCTTTCACCATCAGAAGTTTCCCTTTTTCCTTCTGTTTTTTTTTGTAACAATAGTCTTCTCATCCTCCTTTGTCCCTTCAATATTGCTGTGTTTTTTGCCCTCTGACACACATCTTTGCATCGAAGCAATCATCACAACCATCCTGTTTGAGCGAGGGTTTTACAGGCCAACACTCCTCGCAATTATGCCTTTGTCAAAGATGGTATTTCGTCTTCTAGGGATGATATTTTCACACAACCCCCCCCCCCCTTTTTTGTTTATTTTGGAGGAGTGCTGCTGAGTAGAAGATCACAACCATGCACGGCTTGGATTTTTGGATCCTGGGCAGCTCAACGCGTAGCAACCGAGGCTCAACCAGTCAATGTCTTCCTACCGAAGATTGTACCAACAGTGTACATAGCTCTGCGATTGCGTCCATTTCGGAAGACTGGGAGGAGCCAGCTTTCTTGTAAGAGTTGAGCTCTTGTCAGCCGACTATCAATGAAACACGCTTGGCTGTGCCAACTTAACCTTCATGTAAAAGCTGTGCCTGTTGGTTGCGGAGCTGAATCGCCTTTGAGTGGGGGTATCGGTTAGCCAGTATCCATCCTTACCAGCCACTTGGATCACTGAACTCCCTGTTAAGTATGTTCCTCACACAAAGGCTTTTTTTGAGAGAAATCTTTTTATATGTTTTTTTTTGTATAGGCCTTTGTCAAGATACTATGGACGCTGGCAACATGCCAGGCCGCTATGCACAACACAGCGAGCCAGAGCGCTTTTCAGAGTTGCTCGTCGTGATGCGCTGTGGTGCATATACAGTAGCCACACCTCAGGTGCTTATCATCACACGATGGAATTGAACCTCAAAACTTCTGTGGTTCCAAATTTTCGACACCAACGCCTGATAGACTACTTTTCCCCTGACCGTGCAATGGCAGGTTGGGAAAGTGGTGGGATCAGATGGCTACAGAGTCCTTGAGACTCTCCAGCCAGCTCCTGCTGCACTCCCTTTGCCCCTGCCCCCTTGGAGATGTGAAAATGCATTATGGCCCATTGAACTTTTTCATTCTCTGTGGAACTTCGTTCACAAGCCATCTTCATGATGGACCCAGCTGTCAGATACAGGCAGGGTACTGCAATGCAGGACTGAAAAATCGTCTTGTGGTGAAGAATGCACAGGCACTCATCCCGACAGGAGCAAGAGCCAGGGTCCTTCGTCTCTTCAAGTTTGGATATTGGTGTGGCAGTTTGAGATCCGACTAGGCTTACAGGCACTCAGAGATGTTGACTCGGACAGTGCTACCTTAAAGGTGCCTGCTTGTCCAGTTCTTTTTTCCAGAGTCTTTTTTTGCATGTTTGCTTTGCACCATTAAGCGTGGCACACACAGAAAGATATCAAGCTGTGCTGTTTTATCTTATTGCACCATATGTTTCTCTTAGAACAATTGGTACAATGGAATTGCTTGCAAGGTTTCTCATGATGTGCGCCAAGGGACCAACTGGATATTTGCAATGCAACCAATCCAGCGATATGGAAGCAGAACCTGTCCTTAGTAGATTGCCCCTGCACATGAAGGAAATGGTTTGAGCCAATACCCGATGCCATATTTGAGATTGTGGTAGCAGGTGAAAGATTGTGTTGATTTTGCTAAGGTGTGGCTTTTTGCTTAGGTGTGGCAGCTGTTGTTGCACTCCCGTTCCAGCACTGTCCGCAACGTTGGCTCCAGGTCTTCAGTAGCAATTTATCCTCAATATCAAAACCCCCCTGAATTGGGGCCCAATTTCCCCCGATTCACCCGATTCATTAGACCGATTCAGTGGGTTGCAGGATTGAACACCAGAAAAAGGCATTTTATGTGAGGGAATTCTTCAGCTGACAGATAGGATACCTCAGTGTCACAGCTGTCTGGCCATCTGTGCATTTGTTTGTTCGATAACAGACCCACAGTGGTTTCTGATGGCAAAGTGTGCTGTTTGTTTGAGCAAGGGGTGGGGTCAGATTTGACCGTTGTCACAGACCTTGGTGGATATCAGCAAGCACTATTTGCAGAACGGCACCCTCACCTTTCGACGGACAACACATTGTGTGTGTTACCTCGAACCGTCCTCTTTCTTTGCGAAAACATCACCAAGCTGCAACACCAGCATCCCAATCAACCACTGCTGTTACTCCTGCCAAGAGAACAAAACCAGTGGAACCAAGACAGCCTGGAGCCCGCCATGTTGCAAAGAATGTGACTGTGGACGACCGTGCAAAATGGGGCAAGTATGGGTTGTACAACAACAATGGGCTGTTGTTTTGCAAACCTTGTGGGAAAGAGGGTGACTACCTCCGGAATGACAGTATCCAGCACCACATTCTAACGGACCTGCACGACTGTAATTGTGCACGACATGTACGTTGTGGCGCACCGTATGTGCTGGCACCAGGGTATGAGGGATATGAGGAACGCCGCAAGCAGCAAGCACAGAAAAAGCAAGAGCGGACGAAAAAACGGAGAGTATCAGGAAGAGAAGTGGGACGAGAGAAGGAGTAGAGGGCCACCCAGATTGAGCTCACACGGGGTAAATGTGCAAAGTTTACAAAGGAAGATGATGTTGTGCTGCCCCATGACCTGAAATGGAGGTGTTGTGTGCATCTGGTGAGTGGAAGTTGTATTGGAAGCAAAGGGTTGTTGATGACCCTGGTTTTGATGTGTTGCAATGGTGGGACAGGGCAGGCAACCAACCACATGGGTTTGGCAAATTTGGGCCGTGTAGCTCTGAATGCCCTCACCTTCCCAGTGACTACGACCGATGCCAAGGGGTCATTACGCATCATGAAAGGCTTCTTGACCCCTGACCGGCGCCTATGTCTCATGATTGACAGATTGGGTATTTGCTTGCAATGATCAATGGTGATGTGAACAAGTGTATTCCCTCTTGGGCATTGTAGCCACAGACAATATTTCTGGAAATTACTTGGCAGCTTTTGCAATTGTGTTGCACTTTTCGCATGTCAGCTCGCCCAAATGGGCCCTCACAGTGTCCCAAGACCTAATGCTCCACCTCCAGCCCCCTGAATTGAGTGCATTCTCCTTAAAGCATGCCCCCAAGTTCATTGGCTTGATTCAGTGAAAATTTCACCCCGATTCTGGGGGCTGGGGTTGCAATATGCAGAGAGTGTTTAGGGCACTGCTGCTGATGTGGAATCTGTGACCATTGGTGCCTTACCACACCGATGATTTGTTGAGCATCAGCCTGGAGACCAAAAAAAAAATAGGCCAGTACAAGTGAAGCGTTGCATGATGTACATGATGTACACTTTTGGGGAGAAAGAGACTCAGGATTGCAGTCGTTTGAGGCTCTCCTTCCTAGAATATTTGAGGAGCCCAGAAGCTCTGATTTGTTAGGTGCCTTCAGTTCGCTCGACAGGTGATGCTTTGCTTCCCGCCCATGATTTCAGTGGTATGATCCTGTGGTATGCTCATGGTATATATACTGAAGGTAGTGCTGCTGCTGCTCAGTGTGAGTGTTGAAGCCTGCTTCAATTTGCACTCCTGGATCTTGGTTCCAATACACTTGTGATCTAACTGAGAAGGATGGGCACACGTGCAGAAGCCTAGGTACACCATATCACATGCACCTGTGTCCCTATATGTATGGGATATCCGTTCTGCACACCCTGGCCCCGCCTCGCCTGAAGTGGATGTACACCAGGCAGCATCCTCTGTGGTATCAACCGAAGAAGACAGTGTACCCCCTCACTGTGAGGAACTGGCCTGCATTGGCGATACCCTATGATTCTGGTCTTCTACCATAATGTATCAGACACCACAGCCCTAAGGTTGCACCCTAGAAGTCTGCAGGTTCTCTACACTGAAAGCAGAAAATATTGGCACTGCAGGATCTTGGTTTCAGAACCAACATGTGAGAATGGCTGGGTTTTTTTTATAGAAATATTTGGGGTCCAAGTCGCCTCTAGGCCCACCCCAGGGGGCTTTATGGGGGTCTAGTCAATGGAGTCCCTTTTTGCAGGGGGTCTGCCCCCCCCCCCCTCCAACCAGGGAGGTTCTCACCAAAGGTGAGGCGCCACTGCAGGGATCTGGGTCTTCAGGTGGCTTCGCTACCGGACTCGGAATGGCCGATGATCCTTTATGAGTACTGACCTCACCGCTGGTGTCCCTCCTTAACCCCCCCCCCCCCCCTGCATGCGCTGGTCGAGGGGCACATAGGGATGCACCACTGGCCCAACAGGGCTATCACCGAGAGGTGTGACCCAGCCCCCGAGGACGCCTACTGCCATGCAGGCGTAACCGGGCTACCTGGTCACATGGTGACAACACACACACATCAACCCACCCACAATTGAGAATCCAGGGTACCGTGGTGCTTTCTGATCGAAGTTCTGGATGTTTTGAAACAAATTTGGCTCATTGTTGCTGAAACGGTACACTTGTGCAGAGGAATGCCTCAAACACTGAATTGGGGTTACAATGGGCACAATGGGGAGGGGATTTGGGGGGTTTGTGTGGAGAAGGCCCTTCTTTTGCAGTCCAAATCATGTTTTCCAAGCTTATGATTTACAGGTGTGGACATGAAGATTCAATGCAGAATATGGCCACCAATTGAGGGGGAGCGTCAGCGCACCGGGCATCTTTTTGACTTTTGATACGGAGCCCTAATCCACGCTTTTTGCCTGGGTTGTGTAGCCATATTGATCTCCCCACCATGGGGACCCCGAGAAGGCAAGGATGGTGTAGCCATACTGATTTCTCCCCACCATGGGGACCCCGAAAATGCAGGGGTGATGTAGCCATATCGATCTCTCCCCACCATGGGGACCCCAAGGGGGAACGTTGGCGCGCCGGGCGCGTGCCGGGCATCTTTTCGACCCGTGCCCCACCGGTGGCCTTTTAGGGGGTGCACTAAGGGGGCGCACTTAGCGCAGTACAGCTATTTGGGTGTCTGGCTGCACTAGAGACCCATACTTTGGGATACTAGGGGCATCATTGTGACCCCTAGCGTAGGTTTTGACTTCTGATTTTGTCCCCTTTGTTGGGGACCCCCGAGAATGCAGGGGTGACGTAGCATTTCCGCCCTCTTTTGGGCCCCAACCTTCTGGTGCTATTGAGGAAACCTGGACAATCTCTCAATTCTCAATCCACGTTTTGTTGCGTGGCCCCTTGAGTTGGGGTTAGGGACTCTCAATCCACGCTTTTTTGTGTGGCCCCTTGAGTTGGGGTTAGGGACTCGCAATCCACACTTTGTTGCGTGGCCCCTTGAGTTGAGTTGAGTTCAGAAAGAATGGCACTTTGACAGCCCGCCAACAATGTTACAATGACGTGCACAGGTGGCATAGGGCACGCATTGAGCAACTTTTTTGCTCGGTTGTGGCATTGGGGTTTGCATTTGGCGTGGCGGCCCCAATGAGTTGCACCAATCAGTCCGTATTTTGTTGCATTTTACCCAATTTTGCATCCGGAGGCAAGTCCATCACCCCGCCTACGGACCATGGGAGCATGTCCTGCCTCATGTTTGGACTGACCAAAGCAAGTCAGCCGCCACGCAAGATGAGGCAGAGGATGAGGCAGAAGTGTGTGTGTTGTGTTGCCAGAAGCGCTCCACCGTTGCAGTTTGTGATGAGTGTAAGGAGCACTATTGTACTGAATGTATTGACACCCACACTTGTGGGACCAATGTTGTTTGTTAAGTACAATACAAATGACAGTTGGAGTTGTTGAATTCACAGCTATTGCTTTATTGTGCAACGTGCTTTGTAGGGAAGGTGTGCAGTGCAACGTGGTCTACTTTGGGGGCTTCTCCATGAGAGGGTAAATCTGGGGATGATGTCGGGATAGTTAATAGAAAAGTAGCGCGCCTGGCGCGTGCCGGGCACACATTCCCCCTAAGAAGGTGGTCGTAGTGTACCCATATTGATTGATGCAGCCATTCCGCCCAATTTAGGGCCCATGAGAAGGCAAGGGTTAGGTAGCCACTTCTGATTTTGTCTCTGTGTGGGCACCCCCGAGAAGGCAGGGGTGATGTAGCCATTCCACCCACACGTGTGCCCCCAAGACGACAAGGGTTAAGTAGCCACTCCTGAGTGACAAAGGAAGCCGACACATTTCACGGAATCCATGCCCATTAGTTCCATTGGTGGCATATGGAGCGCTGACTTGTGGAATTAAGTATGCTTTGCATGTTTACAAGGTAACTGTTGCCGTGGATATGTTGGGCAACATTGTATGAATTTGCCCCTTGGCCCCCCAGGACCTTTGTGGATGTTTTAATTTGGGATGGGTATGGACCGTCTCGTTCCCGCATTCATTTCTTTGATTTTGAGGTTGGTGGCCATGACGGCGCTTATAAAGGCCAGATTCATGTCATTGTGCCTTTCATTGGAAGAAAGAATGGAACTTTGACGTCCCGGCAACAATCATACAATGATGTGCATGGGTGGAGGGCATGCATTGAGCATTTGTTTGGACAGTTGTGGCATTTGGGTTTGGTTAGGAACATTTGGCGTGGCGGCCCTGATGAGTTGCAGCCAGTCTGTGCATGTTTTGTTGCATTTCATGCAATTTTGCATTCGGAGGCAAGTAGGTCACCCACCTTATGGACCATGGGACCATGTCCCGCCTCATGTTTGGACTAATAAAGGCAACTCGGCCACCACGCAAGATGAAGGAGAGGATAAGGCAGATGTGTGCCTTGTGTTGTCAGAAGCGCTCCACCATCACAAGTTGTAGTGAGTGCCACAAGCATGACTGTGATGAATGCATTTATGCCCACACTCTTGGGGAAAAGATTGTTTATTCGCCAATACATGATTAATCCACATTGATGTTGAATTCGGCTAATGCGACATGCAACGTGCTTTGCAGGGAAGGGTTGCGGTTCTATTTTACTCTACTTGGGGGGCTCCTCTAGCGGAGGGTTAAAGAAAAAGTAATCCAGGTTAAAGTCGGGATAGTTAATACAAAAGTAGCACACCGGGCGCGCACCAGCCTCCCCCCCCAGGGATATGCATTGGGACCATCAAGTTAGACATTAGGGCTGTCATTTCAGCTGGATCTTTATCCCACATGCCTGCCAGCCTTCCAACTCCATGCTGGATTGCTCAATAGCTGTTCAAAACTTTGCTCGCCCTTGAGCCAGAATCAGTGTTTAAACTGATTCGTGGACATCCGTACATCCATTTCTGCGATCATCGCAGCACCAGACAACTCTGAACCTTGATTCCGAGACGTTGTCTCGAGTACCATATGATGAGCAGGGTATGCCAGCTCACCTTGGTCTGGACCAAAAAAAAACCGATTCTTGGATATCCGTACAAAGGCATCAGGGACCAGTGGCAAGGACTGGCAAATGTCTAACAGTGGGAGCAACCTGGTCTTTGTCTTCAATTTGAAGGCGTGGCTGTAGCTGGGCGGCATACTCTGTAGTATCGGCAGGAGAAAGCCCCCTCTGTTTGCGAGGGGTAGGCCTGCTTTAAAGATACTATATGAACTGGGCGGTGCACCCGCAGTGTAGCATAGCACCCATGAACTCACCTGCGCAACTTGCGGACTATGTTTACTGAAGGAAAAAAAGTCTAACAGTGGGAGCAACATCCAGCAAAGGGTTGAGAATTGGACAGCTTCGAACCTTGATCTGCAGTGTTATCTTGAATACCATGCAGTGAGCAGGTTACATCTCATCTTGGTCTACCCCCCCCCTCCAAAATTGCTGCATATGCATACCAGGATGTGCATGTGTGGTGCGCTTTGTTGACCTGCATGCGGCCCCCTCCAAAAAAACAACATCCAGCAAAGGGCTGAGTCTTCATTTGGCTGTGTTTAGTTTTCCAGTCGGCTCAGGAGTCTAACACCATCATGCACTGCACACAGTGAATACCAGAAGTGATGCTTCCCCGGCACTGTCACACTTCCCACACCAGCCCAAAGACAAACAACTGTAGCCTCACCCAGCTGCCATGTAGGATGTGTTCATGTTTTGCACTTTGTCTCAATTGTACCGAGTTGCACCCTTGCGCATTGTGTATTTTGGCACTCTGGTACTGCTTGGTCTGCTGCACAATACAGACTTATTTCTATATGCACTCTTCTTTGTTGTAGGTTGTAACCCTCCACGGCCTTTGTTGTTGAGGTAGATAATCTCCCGCTTCCACAAATCTTACACACAGCCCCCAGCTCAGGCATGTCTTTTCTCAGCGTGCCTACATTTTGCTATCATGAACTACAAAGTGCTTTCATGAGGATGATACAGCCTTTCCCCTGTGCAAATGACCTACCATACAAAATTGCGCTGTAGTGCGCAAATGGTGCACCCAGTGTGTGCATGCACGTGGGTGTGGTCTCCATCTCTCCTCAACCATTGTCTCATTGTGGCTTCATTTCTCAGGAAGTATGTGTCAATGCACCTTTCAGCTATTTCATCAATGCTCCATCCCCCCACCCCTTGCTCTTTCTGTCATCCCGTCGAGGTGTTTGTGGATAACACAGCAGAGATTGTTCATGCTGATGATAGTTTCCAAACATTGTATTGCAGTCATTGCGTTTTGAGAGTCATGCCTTGTGTAGTCCAGGTCTGAGCCCTGAATGATTGATTTCTTTTTGCGTCCACTTGTGTCAACCCCCCTTCCCCACTCATCACTCCCTTTTTATGCCCTTCTCCCTCATATGGAGAAACCTCAGAAGACGCTACTGTCACAAGTGAATGATGATTGTGCCTCCATATGGAGAAACCTGACAATCTCATGTCATTAGCCGTCTGCTTTGGAAACATGGCTGCACCGTCCCTGCCTCTTGCGGAGGCATGGGCCTGCTAGCCGCAGCAGGGGTGGACGCTGTTGGGGCAGAATGCTGCACTCTCATCCTCAACATTTCATCTTTGACCAGCATTGCAAAGCGGAGGTTTGCTTCCACGACAAGACAACACCAATGAAATCAGTCCGTGTGTTTTTCTTGGGATCATTGTAGAAGTGATCTTGCTCCCGAGAGTTATCTGGAGTACCATACAGTGAGAGGCTGCGCCAGCTCATCATCCCCCCCCCCCCCCCTCCGCCCCTCCAAAACACAATCAGTCCGCGTGTTTACATAACCTCGTTTCAGACTCAGCTCATCCCCACTATGTGTCAGATCCGCTACCACAGTCATTTGTGGGATCATGGTAGCACCGGTCAGCTCTGAAACTTGATTCCGAGACGTTGTCTCGAGTACCATATGATGAGCAGGGTACGCCAGCTCACTTTGCTCTGGATAACAACAAGCTACCAATTCTTGTAGACCCGTGCAAGGGCATCACGTATCACTGGCAAGGACTGGCAAATGTCTAACAGTGGAAGCAATATCCAGCAAAGGGTTGAGAATCGGACAACTTGCTATCTTGATCCGGCCTTTTATCTTGAGTACCATGCAGTGAGCAGGTTACATCTCATCTTGGTCTCCCCCCCCCCCCTCCAAAACTGCTGCATATGCATACCAGGATGTGCATGTGTGGTGCGCTTTGTTGACCTGCATGCGGCTCCCTCCAAAAAAACAACATCCAGCAAAGGGCTGAGTCTTCATTTGGCTGTGTTTAGTTTTCCAGTCGGCTTAGGAGTCTAACACCATCATCCACTGCACACAGTGAATGGGGGAACGTTAGCGCGCCGGGCGCGCGCCGGGCGCGCACCGGGCATCTTTTGTGACCCGTGCCCTACCGGTGGACTGTTGCCGTTGATATGTTGGGCAACATTATATTGATTTGCCCCTTGGCCCCCGGGACATCAGCAGATGTTTTGATTTGGGATGGGTATGGACCTTCTCATACCCGAGGTGATTTCTTTGATTTCGAAGTTGGGGGCCATGATGGTGCTTATAAGGGGCGGATTCATGTCATTGTGCCATTCATTGGAAGAAAGAATGGCACTTTGACAGCCCACCGACAATGTTACAATGACGTGCACGGGTGGTATAGGGCACGCATTGAGCAGCTGTTTGCTCGGTTGTGGCACGCAAGATGAGGCAGAGGATGAGGCAGAAGTGTGTGTGTTGTGTTGCCAGAAGCGCTCCACCGTCGCAGTTTGTGATGAGTGTAAGGAGCACTATTGTACTGAATGTATTGACACCCACACTTGTGGGACCAATGTTATGATGCAGCTCTACTGTTCGCGATACCTCAATAACGCCTATCGCTTCTACTGGAGATCGATGCGGTTGTGCTATCCTAACCCCCAATTCTCCCAACTTGCTAAGGTGTTGACCAAGATCGCCCTTAAAGGAGCGAGAGTGGTACTGTGTACCCCGGTTTGCAACTTTCTTGAGCTGGGGCAGTTTGGGTCACCTAATTCTAAGGGCGTTTCCAAGGGGTGTGCTTGGGGGCTCTTCGGGGGGAACATAGTCTAAAAGTAGCGCGCCGGGCGCGCGCCGGGCGCGCGCTGGGCAAACATTCCCCCAATACCAGAAGTGATGCTTCCCCGGCACTGTCACACTTCCCACACCAGCCCAAAGACAAACAACTGTAGCCTCACCCAGCTGCCATGTAGGATGTGTTCATGTTTTGCACTTTGTCTCAATTGTACCGAGTTGCACCCTTGCGCATTGTGTATTTTGGCACTCTGGTACTGCTTGGTCTGCTGCACAATACAGACTTATTTCTATATGCACTCTTCTTTGTTGTAGGTTGTAACCCTCCACGGCCTTTGTTGTTGAGATAGATAATCTCCCGCTTCCACAAATCTTACACACAGCCCCCAGCTCAGGCATGTCTTTTCTCAGCGTGCCTACATTTTGCTATCATGAACTACAAAGTGCTTTCATGAGGATGATACAGCCTTTCCCCTGTGCAAATGACCTACCATACAAAATTGCGCTGTAGTGCGCAAATGGTGCACCCAGTGTGTGCATGCACGTGGGTGTGGTCTCCATCTCTCCTCAACCATTGTCTCATTGTGGCTTCATTTCTCAGGAAGTATGTGTCAATGCACCTTTCAGCTATTTCATCAATGCTCCATCCCCCCACCCCTTGCTCTTTCTGTCATCCCGTCGAGGTGTTTGTGGATAATACAGCAGAGATTGTTCATGCTGTTTCCAAACATTGTATTGCAGTCATTGCGTTTTGAGAGTCATGCCTTGTGTAGTCCAGGTCTGAGCCCTGAATGATTGATTTCTTTTTGCGTCCACTTGTGTCAACCCCCCTTCCCCACTCATCACTCCCTTTTTATGCCCTTCTCCCTCATATGGAGAAACCTCAGAAGACGCTACTGTCACAAGTGAATGATGATTGTGCCTCCATATGGAGAAACCTGACAATCTCATGTCATTAGCCGTCTGCTTTGGAAACATGGCTGCACCGTCCCTGCCTCTTGCGGAGGCATGGGCCTGCTAGCCGCAGCAGGGGTGGACGCTGTTGGGGCAGAATGCTGCACTCTCATCCTCAACATTTCATCTTTGACCAGCATTGCAAAGCGGAGGTTTGCTTCCACGACAAGACAACACCAATGAAATCAGTCCGTGTGTTTTTCTTGGGATCATTGTAGAAGTGATCTTGCTCCCGAGAGTTATCTGGAGTACCATACAGTGAGAGGCTGCGCCAGCTCATCATCCCCCCCCCCCCCCTCCGCCCCTCCAAAACACGATCAGTCCGCGTGTTTACATAACCTCGTTTCAGACTCAGCTCATCCCCACTATGTGTCAGATCCGCTACCACAGTCATTTGTGGGATCATGGTAGCACCGGTCAGCTCTGAAACTTGATTCCGAGACGTTGTCTCGAGTACCATATGATGAGCAGGGTACGCCAGCTCACCTTGGTCTGGACGAAAAACAACATAATCACTCTGCCTGTCTTGCTTCCACTTTTTTTCACCTCTGTGCTTCGCCCCCCTCCCCCTTTTCCGATCCTTCATTCGCCTGAAACAGGGTTGTAGTTGTTGCAGGCATCAGAACGTTTCACTGGTTTCGGGTCCCTTCCTTGTGGAGTATAGGCCTTGAGTTTTGGAAATGTCCTCTTGCACTTTGCAGAACAAATTTTGTTTTTGTTTCTTGTTCTCTTTGTTTCTTGTTCTCTATTGCAATGGTTTTGTCAGAAACAACAGTGATAGCAAAGGTGTTTTCCGTATCAAAAAAGGCATTTGCAGTTTTGGAGTGTACCAGGCCTCACCTGAGCAGGCCTTGGATTGATAAGGGCGGGGTTGGAACCCATCCTTGTCTTCTTGACAAACAACAATGACAACAGCAACAATTGCAACGACCACGCCGAAAACATTCACCACAGCTACTGAAACAATAGCAGCAGCAGCAGCGGCAGCAGCAACACGTCCAGCACTAGTTCCAACTACAGGAACAAACAAAAACGTCAACAACAACAACAAAAAAGCACCCATTAAGTCATGGGTATGGTTGCACTGGCATAAGCAGTCAGCTTACCGCCTCGGATATTTGGTGCACTGTTCATCTGAATTGTGTTTTGAAAGGCACGCAGGATCTGGCTGAGGCGCCGAAGGATCTGACATTTGTAAACGACAAAGAGCAAAGGTCTCATCCTCACCATGGGCTGATAGGTCCCAACCCATCTTGTCTTCTGGACCCACAATAACTACCACCGCAGACAGCCACTATAACTGCAGCAGCAGCAGCAACACTTCCAGCAACAAAAGTAGCAACAAAACATCAACAACAACAACATGAAGTCATGGGTATGGTTGCAAGGACATAAGTAGTCAATTTACCGCCTGCGTCTAGAGCCAGGTTGTTTGGTTCATTGTTGAATCTGAATTGTGTTTCGAGAGGCAGAAGGAATCTAGTTGAGCTACAGAAGTATCTGAATTAAACACACGTACACATGATTAAATGTCTCATCACCGCCATGGGCTGATAGGTCCCTACCCAATGATTTCTGGGTGAATTCTGCTGGCCAGCCTCAACTCCAAGTTGGCTGAGCGTTTTTGCTCAGATGTGGAGACAGCACTCCATGCTTTTGGCTGCTGAATGTTTTTTTCGTTTTGTATGGTATCCAGCACAAGTGCTTTGCACATGCCAGCCCCAGTTCACAGTTTTGTAGCTCACTACCTCATGTCTCTTGCTTGTTTGCCCTCTGGGTGTCTCAGAGTATGCACAGGTGGTTCCGCAACTCTGCTAGCATGTCGGATTAATGTCTGCTTACATGGTCGCTCTGGGAACCTGTTGGAGCTCCCTCCTAATTTCCCCCTTCTTTTTTCTCTTGGACAAATTCATGGATTGGCACAGCTTGCTGCAGGATGTTCTCCATTACCTGCTCACTAGTGCTGCCTCCTAAGAGGCACAAATTGCTGTTTTTCTTACAAGGTCAGCTGCTCCTCTACACTATTCACCACAGGCCCGTGTATCATGTTTTCATTACATTCTCCTGAGCTTGATTGCTTATGATGTGTCTTGATTTACCATAAGCAACTCACAACTTGCTGAACTCCTTTCTGGACTTGATGCTGTTCAAACATCACAGCCGTCCAAGATGATGTCGAAAGGACGATCAGGTTGAGCTGTTGTCTGGGCTTAGCATAGATGCATTTGGAAGGAATTATTGAGCTCACAACATGCTCACGAAGAATTTTTTGGTTCAAAGCTTTCCATGCTGATTGTGAAAAGGGTGGTGTGCCTTTCTCATGTTGCTGTTTCGAGAGACGTTTGAATGGACTGCAGGTGGCCAATCTTGGCCAGGTGCAGTCTCGTGAAATAAGCTTTACATTTGGCCGATTGCATCTTGTATTTCCTTTCCCAGTGCCCTTGGTGACATCTGCAAAAAGCTTGATCTTGGGGAAGCCAGATGGCCCCATGGAAAGCAAAGAGTCACCCTTGAGTTTGCACTTTCTTTTGGTGCTCCAGTTTACCCCGAAAATGAACTAATGGTCGGCTTCAAAGCACTGCAGCTTTGGTCCCTTGGTCTTTTGCCACTGGCCATCATCCCAGCAGCCACTGTCATGCAACATGTTGCTCTCTTATACCAGTGCACTCAGCATCTACTGTGGATTACAGGAGGACATTGCAGCCTGCCCATATCCTGGGACCCGAGTAGTGCTGTGCTCTACACAAACGCGCCTTTATGAGGCATGGCACTGTATTTTGCTCAATCTTTGGTTGGTTGTCTCTGATTTCACTGCATCATCTATTCTTCAGAACGACCGGCAGGCCAGAACAAAAGCAAAAAATATTTCACTGCTTCGTTTGTTGTTATCATTTTCCATGGAGGTTGCAAAGCACGTGGCCAATGATTTTTGCATGTTTGTGCAGTGGTATGGGGTTTAGAAAGGTTGAGGTGGGGCAATTGTGCCATGATACTGATAGTTCTCCAGCCATTCCCTCAGGACTGGCTGAAGTTGGAAATGTGTTTGGGTTCTGGAAATTGGTTGGTGTTTTGCAGAGTGCCGTGTTTGAGCACTCTGGGACACACGAGGTTTCGCCCAAGGGCACCAGGTGCATGGCCTGGGTAACGGGGGTATGGGGTAATGCCATGTGAAGGATGTGGGACAAGAGTACAATTTTGTGCCTGCTATGCCATTAGTAGTGTAGGAGCACTGTGCACACAAGATGAATCCAATGTGCCTGGTGGTCCCCCATTTTATATGACATGTGGGTCAATTTGTGGGGGCTGTGGTCCAATATCATGACTGGCTGGTGGGCAGGGATATTTGCAGGTGACAAACATCATGTGTCCTGTCTGGGTGCCTGCTTCAATGACCGAGTCTGTCCACCCGAATAGCTATGTGACATTCATGAATAACTCACCACCAATATGCTATGCTGCTGTGGTGAGTATTCAGGCCCTATGGGCAACTCAGAATGCCTCCTCATATCGAGGAAGTTCAACATGGAAGCAAATCTGTGTTTGTTGTGGTATGGATCACGAAAGCCGTGTAGGGTCAAAACCCAACCCCACAAACAAAGATCTTTAGGAGCAGGTCCTAAGAAGAAACAGAATGGGTGGGCAGCCCGTTGGCAGGTCTGGGGATTCGCGCCTTTTGTCCGTGACAGCTTGCACTACCGGGCAATATTTTAAGGCTAATTTATTCTGAGGGCGGTGTGCGCCGAAATTCTGGTCAACGCAAAAATAAAAAACTCCCAAATCACCTCGAAGAGAGGTTGTTAGATCAAGCGCAGGTGCGAGCGTCGTATACCCCCCCTTTTTTGGGGTCGTTCGCGTAGCATACCCCAATGTATGATTTCTGACGTCAAACCCCTCGTAGAATCATCATTTTAGGACCAAAAATGATCCACCAATGATTTTTTGGATTTCGACCCCTGTACCCCCCCCCCCCCCCCCCGCACTTGGGTACCCCCTTTGGGGGGGGGGGGGGCAGAACTTCTTTGCGTATTTTGGCCGCTGTGTGTGTATTCGGACCTGGGTCCTGTAGAAATTTTTTCTTGTATATGGACCCCCTAACCCATGGCGGGGGTCCCGGGTCCCAACTCCGGGTACCCCCAGTCGCCCCCCCATATGGCTCCTTGCCAGTGAGGACTTGGCCGTTTTCACACTGGATAGGATAGGCTTTTTGGTGGCACCTGAAAGTTTTTTGAAATTGGATTTTTCACAGAACCTTCTCGTTGCCCCTAGGATAGGTTTGGGTGATCATTTGGTGACAATACGGGTACTTGAGCACCCATGGGCAGGGAGGGGTATGCGGCCGCCAAATCGCTGGCGGTGCTGGCGGGGAAAGTTCGTCTGGCGGTGGCGGGGAAATTTCCCATAATTCCTAAAGGCTAGTGGGCTTGTCGAACAGCTGCTGGCAGGATGATTGGGATTGGTGGAATTATGGGGAATTATGGGGAATTATGGGGAATTATGGGGAATTATGGAGGAATTATGGGGAATTATGGGGGAATTATGGGGAATTTGGGTGGAATTATGGGTAATTATGGGTAATTATGGTGGAATTATGGTGGAATTATGGTGGAATTATGGGGAATTATGGGTAATTATGGTGGAATTATGGGGAATTATGGGGAATGGTGGTGGGATTATGGGGAATTATGGGGAATTGTGGGGAATTATGGGGGAATTATGGGGAATTATGGGGAGTTATGGTGGAATTATGGGGAATTATGGGGAATTATGGGATGTCATTTCTTGTAAAGAGGAGGAGGGGCAGGGCAGGAGGAGGAGGAGGAGGAGGAGGAGGAGGAGGAGGAGGAGGATGTCGAGTGGTTATTAGGGCAGGCCCACGATGGGCCCTGCACCCGTGCAAAGGAGAGTGCCGAGTGGCCACCAGACTTTTAAGACTTGAAAAACAATGATGCATCGTGATTATGTTCCACGGCGTCCTCACGTGCATGTGCATGGTGCTTGCCTTTGTTTCTCCAATCCAACCCATTAGGAATCAAGCAGGCCACCGGGAATGAAGAACAAACCAGCAGGGATCAACAGCAGGCCACCAGGAATCAAGACTAGCAAGAATAAACAGCAACTGGGGAACAGTCAAAAGCAACAGATCAAGAATCAACAGCAAGCCACTAGGAATCAAGAACGAACCAGCAGGAATGAACAGCAAGCCACCAAGCATCAAGAATAGACCAGCGGGTGTATTTCAGTGTGCAGCAGGCCACGGCCTCGCACCACTGTTAGGCGCAGCAGGCACTAGCCTCGCGTCGTGGCACTGCACTGGCGAGCTCAGCCCCCCCCCCCTCCCTTGGGGTCACGTCCGCCGGGCCACATCTGGCACCCTCCCCTGGGGCCGTACTTGCTGCCCCTGGCCAAAATATGGACACTGTGGCAGCCTGGTACAATCCTCAGCACAACACGCAACCGGCCCCTTTCCCGGTTGGGAGTCATGGCGAGGCGCATGGGGCCCATGATGCATATGGAGACCCGGTGAATGCCGACGGTCTGCCCCTTTCCTTTCCAGTAGTGCAGGGAGACCAGTGTGCAGCAGGTCACGGCCTCGCACCATTGAGTCTTGACGCCGCAGGCACGAGCCTCGCGTCTAGCCACCCGGTCCCCGTCTCCACGTACCCGTTGGGCTTGACGGACGACCCTCTCGCCCTCGCTGCCGCTGGCTACCTGGACCCTGCTCACTTTGACAAGCCGGCGTGGCCCACAGCTAGCCCTCCTCGAGATCTCTTAGCAACAGGCACTTATCCGACACCGATGTCCGTATCTGAAGTGCACTGGCGGCAGTCGGAGCAACCCCCCGACACCACCGCTACCACGCCGCCCACATGCTCCTACGACCTCGGCAGCACGCGCGAACGCGTGTTTACACGAACGGCGGTGGGGGGCAAACGTCGTCGCCCCTCCGACACCGACTCCTCCGCCTCCTCGGACACAACCTCTACGGCCTCCACCTCTTCATCCCCACGCCGCGACCCAAAATCCAAAAAACACAAGAAACACAAACGACACCACAAGCGCAAAAAACAGAAAAGACACCCCCCCTCCCCCCCTCCCCCTCCCCTCCAACCGTACCCCTACCCGTACACATACCCGTACTATACACCACAGCAGCACCCACCGCCCCAGTCACTACAGCCACACCACCAGCAACCAACCCCGCAACCACAAACCCCGCAGCCACAAACCCCGGGCCCGACGCCATATCAACCACACCCACATTCCCCGCATTTCTATTCATATTACTATCCGTCCTACACCCAGCCAACGCACCAACCCTACCACTCCCATCCGGACCAATCCCCGCACATCCCGTCCCCGCACAACACCTCCGAACCACCCACCCAACACCCATACCAGCACGACCCCTACCAAGCTTCGCCGCACTCCCACCAGCATTATCACGCAAACTACCACCAGAACCACACCCACCCCTACCAACACGACCCGTACTCCGGTCCACAGCATCACCAGGCTACTCAACCCCATAGCCAGCATCCCTCCTTCGAGCATCCACCACCACAGGAACCTCAGGCACCCGCAGCGCAACAAGAACACAGCCCAGACCAGGGGCACCACGCCGCGCCCCCTCCAGCGCCCCAAAGGGTGACCGGCTCGGGACCCCTACCATCCACCCCCCACCCGTCCCGCGGCCCGACGCCCTCTCAACGCCAGAAGCAAGCCAACATTCGCCGGTCCATCAATCGGGACAAGGCAAACCTCTGTCGGATGATCGAGGCAGCAGCGGGTTTGCCACAGGGATCTACGCGTCCTGTAGACTCCTATGGCTAGTCGGTTGACACGCTTAGGGAGTGGGGGCAAGGCTAGGGATGCGCTCTTCGCCGCCCTGCAAGCTCAGGTAGCCGCATACACCATCCTCCCGTTGACAAGCTTTGAGCGGGCACAAGTCGTCAATTCCGTACTCATCCCCAGGTGGGTGTATAAGAGTCTCTTTATGTGGGATGTGTGTTGGGGCAACCGCATGGAGACCGCCTTCGAAGAGTTTGTCCTTCAGGCTCCCCGCGTGGAAAAGTACCTGCAGTACCGCCTCTACACGGACGTCACCGAAGGGGGACTGGGCCTCCACAGTGCGTCCTGGGCCGGTTTATGCGCCCTTATTCAGCTAGTCCAACGGGCCTTGCGAGTTCCACACAGGCCTATGACGAGGCGCACCAACTCAGGTCATCTCCCACACATGGTGGAGAAGTACCGCAAAATCCTGCTGTCCTTTGGTATGGAAATGGGGCGGCTCCCACGCGCCGGCCAATCGATAGCGCGAAAGGCACCCAAACGGCCCCACGATGACCTCGAGTCACTCTTCGATGATGAGGACTCCGACGATTGCAGGTTTGAGTCGCTTGTACCCCACCAGTACCTTCCAATCCCTGCGTCCCAAGAGCGGCACTAGTCCCGTGCAACCCAACGTTGAGCAGTCAGGCCGTGCCTGGCACCAACAGGGGCAACCCACGGGGTCGACGTGGTACAGTGACGGCAGCCTGTTGGAAGGGCGTGCTGGCAGAGGGGTGGTCAACGGACCTATGCGCATCCAAGCGAGAGTACCGGGCCCGCAAACGATTTATAGGGCAGAAATGTACGGCATATGGATCGCGGCGTGCCTAGCCCAACCGGGGGACTCCATCGTGCTTGACAACCGGGCTGCGGCTCGATGCGTCTCCAAGCCACCCAGCCCACAATCGTCCGACTATGATTTGCACGACGCAGCGTACCAGCTTATCTCCACCAAGGCACTCCAAGTACGTTGGGCACGTGGGCATCGGGACCCTAAAAAGGCGCATAGTTTGCAAGATTATCAGGACAGGATTGGCAACGAATTAGCCGACCTCGCAGCCCGAGCGGGCAGTACCATGCACCCTTGCCGTGGTCTGGGCAGCACATCACCCGCGGATATCCTCTTGAACGGCCATGTAATGCCGTCCCCTGCCCGTAAGTGGATCATCAAATCACGCCCCCAGAAGCTGGTACACGAGGCGCATTGGACGTCATGGCTGCCTTTGCGCGCGGTCAACCGAGATAAGTGGGGTCCATGGCTGTGGGGGACACTGCGATTGCCGGGGTATGGGGCACCCTGGGAAACCGGGCCGGTGCTGTGCCCACGGTGTGGACAGCGCCATGGCCTTGCAGTGCAGGAGTGCCTCTTGTCATGCCCCTCCGAATCCCGGTTTTGGGACATTTGGACCGACGCATGGGAGACATGGAAACCGGAGGCAACCAAGTGGCGACGAACGGCGTCCGCAGACGAACTGCGCATGTGCACCCGCTTGCAGTTCCCACACTCCCTTCAACGATCCTTCCTCCCAGTCCAGGTGCACTGGAGGGTGGTAGTTGCCACATGGCACTTCCACGTATTCCAGCGATTGCAGGCGTGGGTCGTTGACAAGCTGCAGCACGCCCCAACTTTCGTCAGCAACAAGCGGCCCACGCACATCTTCCCACCTGCTGCTGGGGCCCTGCCGCAGGTAGCTAAACCTACGGCCCGCAACATTTGGAACCACGTGAGAGGCGTACTGTCGATCCCGCCGCCATCAGAGCCACGTTTCACAGATACTGCGCCCACGGTGGAGGAACTTCGGTGGCAATTGACACAAGCGGTCACCACTGCCGAGCGCACGTGGGTCTTGGAGGCCATGGCCCGGCACCACCATGTAGCACCGCCGCGCAAACGGCCCAGAGAACCGTCGCCGCCACCGGCACAGGCTCCGGTCTCACCGCCGCGCGAGTCTCGTGAAATTCATGCCGGACCCTTCCTGGAACAGGCTAGGCGTCTCATGCTACACGCCCAAATGCAGGCCGCACGACTCTGCCTGGAAGAGGTGGCGCAGGCACTCGCCCGGCAAGCCGTCACACAGAAGTCCCTCTTCTTGGCACACCACCACGAGCACTTGTGCCGGCAAGCGTACTTCCTCTACAAGGAACATACGACGCGGTGGTATGTAGAAGCGCAACAGGCGGTTTACCACTTGTCCTGGATGGCGGATTCTCGCCGACTACGCTTCCGCCAGTGGCGAACAGCTGTCCTCCCCGAGGCGCGGTCCACGGTGTCGCGCAAGCTCGCCGTGGCATCCTCGTGTTGGGAGCAGGCACATGTTTCGCTGTCCACCGGCATCCAAGCGGAAGAAGCATCCGAATGGCGGCATATGTCCCAAGTGCACGCGGTGACCCTTACGGCCTTACGGCGGACGACTTTGTCGGACCCCCGATGGGACATCCGGGGGGCCACCGCACAGCGCATGAAGCGCTTGCGGGACGAGAACCCACCCGAGACACACAAGGAACGGAGGACAGAGGCGCCGGAGGTTCCTAATGATCTCCAGGATATGGAAATCCCGCTGGAGGACATGGGCGATGTCATAGTCTTGACTGGATTGTAACACCCCGAGAGGTCCGGGAGGACGCGCATACCCGTGCAAACGGGGCGACAGGGGTGGGGCAAGGCGCAGGACTCGTTCCTCCCGCCACCCCGCCGCAGCCGTCTTGGTGAGGGTAGGTCATACCAAACCCATACCCAAAGTCGGCCCTGTCACTGACCCATAACCTGCTATGTGTACTCTCAATGGACACTTGGTGGAACTTCGGTCACGAGTTAAAAAAAAAAAATAGACCAGCGGGGATCACCAGCAACCGGGCAACACATCAGGAATCAACAGCAAGCGATTGGGAAGTATCAAAAGCAAGCCATCGGGAACAAACAGCAACACATCGGGAATCAAAACCAAGCCACAATTCCCCCATAATTCCCCAAAATTCCCCATAATTCCCCACAATTCACCCATAATTCTCCATAATTCCCCATAAGTCCCCATAATTCCCCATAATTCCCCCATAATTCCCCATAATTCCCCCATAATTCCCCATAATCTCATAATTCCCCATAATTCCACCCAAATTCCACCATAATTCCCCATCATTCCCCATATTTCCCCATAATTCCCCATAATTCCCCATAATTCCCCATAATTCCCCATAATTCCCCATAATTCCCCATAATTCCCCATAATTCCCCATAATTCCCATAATTCCAGTCGTCTGGCGTGGAGCCGTCGTCTGGCGCTGGCGGGCGCATACCCCTGCAGGGGACCCACGTAGTGGTCGCTAGGCCCATCTAGCCCGTGCCATGGGCCCTCTAAAAGCCCGAAAATCACCCCGCAAAGGTTGTTAGATCTAAGCTAGGCAGACGTACAAAGGGGAAAACGCCACATACCCCCCCCCCCATTTTGGGCCTTTTTGGGCGTATTTGCGTACCCTACCACAAGGGGTTGAATTGTTAGTTTAGCCCCTTGTAAAATCATTATTTTGTCCAATAGCTGCATCCCCCAATGCGTTTTTGGTCCGGACCCCCCCCCCCACTTGAAACCCATTTTTTGGAGGTTTTGAGGGAGGTGGGGGGGGTGTCAAAAAATGACCCCCCCCTTTTTTGGGGTCGAAAATCATGAATCTTTTGGTTTTTTTTCGATGTTGAGCTGAAAAAGTGTTTCCCGGTCCCGACTCCATGGGGTTTGTATGGGCTGGAGTGGGATGAGCGCTGGTGCTGTTTATGCTTTTTTTGGCCATTTTTGCTATGTTGGTGGTTTTGGCGACCTCAGTGACCCCGTGCTGCCCACTCTAGGTGATCAGAATATCAAAAAAACAAGTTTCGGAAACTTCGGTTTTTGAGCTGTCCAAGGTGAAAAATTGCAAGAGCACGCTGTGCACGGGCTCATTCACTGGGCCACAATTGCTGGAAACAGGCATGTCGCTTCTTTGGCAGGGGTTGTGACCGGCCCTCGGCAAGGGAAGAGATCGCAAAAAACTTCCTTTGGTATCCTAATAGACATATACTGTTACAACATCCCCACTTATACCCCTCAAAATGGCCATCCAAGGTGTGTAAAGCATGTTTTAGGCCACATTTATTTGTTTTTCACCTTATTTGGGCATTAGGTGCGCCGGGAGGGGGGGGGGGTCTCGCAAGGGATTCGTACACAACGTGCTTATGCAGCTTGTCCCCCTCCACGGGTCAAAAATCGAAATCACCTCGTAGACGTGGTTAGATCAAAGCCAGGCAGGCGTATATAGGGGAAAACCCCCCCCCCTTTGGGGCCTTTTTTGGGCCTATTCGCGTGCCCTACCCGAAGGGGTTGAATTGTTAGTTTAACTCCTTGTAAAATCATCATTTTGTCCAATAAATGCATCCCCCAAAGAGTTTTTGGTTCGGACCCCCCCCCCCACCCCCTCGACCCCCCACTTTCTGAGTCTCTTTTTTTTCCTTGTGTATTTTTTTCCGGTGCCAATACTGGATGTCTCTACAGCTGGCCTGCCCCAGCCTGTAACATGCTCTGCCACGAACTAGATCACTAGATGCTCGCACAGCAATTGGGTACAGGCATCCCTAATTTCTTTGACCATGACATCGTCCAAGCTTTTCGCCCTGTACTACGGGTAGCGGACTACCTACTACCGGTCACCAGGCTAGCCCCTTTCCACATCAAGCACGCAGTATATCAAGTTCTCCTGCTAGAGCACTACTATTCTATTTGTAGAATTTTGACATATCCTCCACACCTGCGTGACTACATCCTCGACTCCCTTCGTCAACAGCCATCTTTTTCACAATCCTCAGAGACAGGCAATGTGACTCACCCTGACAATCTGACGACGCCTGAGCGAGGTCCTAACTTCAATGACATTGCGCATTTGTTGTACAGCACGGATTCCTCGATTGTGCCATCCGGCCCTTTGCCTGTGGAATTGGACCTACGGCTAAGACGAAATCGAGTGCAACTATCCTCACTACGGCTGACGCACCAACGGATCTTCCGCTCCCTAAGCGCCGCCGGATTAACCTTTCAAACACACGCCTGGCGCGTGAATTGGTCTACCCATCCAATTCAACCAGTGACTTGGAAACTTCCCAGCTCTAGAACCGCTGGGAACCAATTTTTCTCGTGATTGATTTTCTGGGCCGTGACAAAGATCCCACACTACGATCACCTTCCAGACTACTACTTGGAGACTGTCTTTCTGCTTTTCGAGTCAGTTGTGCTCTAAGCCACACACAACACCTTATTGCTGCTCAGTATTACGACAGCAATATCAACATGCCATCTGAAGACACTGCCCCTCTATGTCGTCCTCCCCCTGAAAAACGCCCAGATATTGATCCCGCTCAAAATGTGCTGCAAAAGCTGTCTATTGCAGGCCTATTGGCGCTAAATTCCACTCGTAAATCAATCTGGAATGAGTATGTCCAGCTGAATGAAAACACTGTCTGAACTGATGCAACCAAATCCCCGGATGTCAAAAAGCAGAAAGCCGATTTCACATCGAAACCCAATGGCCTGTCCACTGATGTGACCAAGGGCAACGCCAAGTTCTGGCAGCTGGTATCGGAGTTCAAACACCCGCTCCTGGAGCCACTCCGCGCCCAAGTTGCACAAATTGATTCTCAAATGATCGATTTGCAAAAGAACATTAAAAAGGCGTCAACCTCAAAGAAGCCTACCGACACCCTGAAAACCCAAAAGCCGGAGATGTGGAAACAGCTGGACTACCTCTATGACCAAATTGTGTCCATTGTCGCCCGAGATTCTTCACCAGACACGGCAAGCCAGATATGGCAACAACAACAACAAATTGCACACCAACGTGCCAAGATGACTGAGGCCACGCTGTCTGAAAACACGGCACCAGCGCCAGCAACTGCCCCGCGTACCTCACTGGGGCTAAAGGATGCGGCAGCGCATTCCTCCATCAAAGGAGGCCCCAAAGTTGGGCGTTTCTCAGCGGACTCCATCAAAGCGGTTGAAACTATGAGATCCACGTTGGATGCCAACATGAAGGCCGATCCAACTGCGGCGCTCATTGCTGACGAACAGCACCTATTGATGTTGCGCTTTAACTTGGACACACATGACTACGTTATGCAAAGCCACACTTGGATGGATGTGGAATCCAAAGGTTGCAACTGGCACGGACTGACTGAAAAAGACTCTCGGCTATTAAAGCTATGTTCCCTAAGGACGAACCAAGTTTCTTGTTTGCTCAGCGACATGATCAATTGCTGGCTCTTTGCCACATGTTTTGCTTGTACTGCTGCCCTGTTCCCCTGACCTGTCTTGTCTCGCCCTGTCCCCTGCCAGCAAAACACAAAAAACTGCTCCCAATCATCTGTCAAACTCAAGGGTACTCAAGGGGTGCTGCTGTCTGGGTTCCCCAAGAACATGATGACAGCGCATGCGCCTGGCCAACCGGCCTTTACTCAGCGCGACATAGACAGGCCCGCGCGGGCCAACGGGATTTGGTCCCGAACACAAAAAGACACTTCAACTGCAGAATCACGGGGGGGGGGGGGTGGCAGGCTGGTACCGTCCCGAACTTTGGCAGGTCTGTCCCCTCACCCCCTCCCTGAGGCAAAACCTAGGTTATTGCTAACCTAGGTTTTGCTTGTACTGCTGCCCTGTCCCCCTGACTTGCCCTGTCTCGCCCTGTCCCCTGCCAGCAAAACACAGAAAACTGCTCCCAATCATCCGTCAAACTCAAGGGATAAAAAAACCATGCCTGCTGCACCCCCCCCCCCCCCCGGAAGCTCACCGGCTGGTGAGCTTGCAGCGAAATATACCAAAGGGTCGGGCAGCGGACACAGTTGGCGAGATGCAACCTATTGCATTACAGACGGTGATTTGGAAATGGATGGCTACAACCATCCTAGTCCTCATAGAGGACGCGTTGCAGGTAGCAGTGCCACCAGCCCAAAAGGGGTTTTTGAAAAATAGACAAATGCTCTAGCATATAATAAATGCCAAGGGCCTGTGGCACCCGGAGACAGAGGGCACATTTCTGTCAGTCGACTTCGCTAAAGCTTATGATTCAGTATCACACAGCTTCTTTGCAGCAGGCATGCAGTTCTTGGGAATGCCAACTGAGATCACAGAGCTTCTAGTGCATTCACTGTCAGGACAGGTGCAGTTCTGTGTGGACAATGGTGTGGTTCCTGGCATTTCCATGCAGCCGGAGTCTGGGATTCGCCAAGGCGACCCACTATCCCCGCCAATCTTTGCGTTACTAACAATCTTCCTGGTGTTCCAGTTCCGGAAACGGTGTCCGGAAGCACAGCTAATGCTGTATGCAGATGACTTATTAATATGGATACCTGGGGGGGATGAGGAAGCTCTGAAACAGGCAGAACGAGCTATGAGTCTGCTCAATGAGTTCGGGAAGTTCTCGGGACTACATGTCAATCCGTCCAAATCTTTTGCGGTACTCAAACGGGTGTGCGGTCCGTTGCCAAAGCACTATGTTGGGTTGGAAGTGCGGGAAAGAGTCAAGTACCTGGGTGTTTTAATTGGACAGGTGAATGCGGAGCAGGCCTATGCTGGTCCAATGGCTAAAATGAAGTCCAGGGCGACTTTTCTGAAAACATTACCATTGGATCTGTGGGAACGTGCTGAAATCTACAAGGTGTGGGTGCAGCCTGTGGTGCAGTTAACAGCACGAGTGTATGAACCATCACAGAAGGTGTTGACGACTCTCAATGTTATATTCAAAATTGCCTTGGGGATCTCCACGTGGGACCTCATCCCAGCGATGTTGGCGCTGCCGTACAACCAGGGTGGAGTGTGGACGTACCCACTGGCTGTCTGGGTGCGATTTCAGTATGGGCGCTTGTTCCAATCTGTCCTAAAGGATAAAGTGTGCTTCTCAGGCCAATGGGTAGCGAATTTCGAACAGTGGGCGGAGTCAATTGGGATGTCCCTGGGGCCATCTTTCTTGCCATATCTGCAGCTAGCTGTGGTAAAAATGAGCGCGCGAACGTGGCTGCAAGCATCAGTGCTCATGTTTTCGCGGTTGCGCCAGCGGGCGGCAGCTCCGCCCTTGGTGGGAATACCCAGCAACATGCCGCTGTGGCACAACGTGCTCTTCAGAAACAAATTGGGGCATACCTATTATTCTCCGAGTCTCGTGCGCAAGGGGATTAGCACTTTGGCACAAATTGTGGAGGGAGGAGAGTTGCAGGCGGCGGTGAAACTACCCCCGACATGGACGCCGGTGTATCGGACGAAAATACCACAAGTGCTTGCTTTACCGGTGCAGGATTTGCCTAAAGAGTGGACGCAACCAAATCAGAAAATGCTAGCAGTGCTTTGCCTGCTGGAGCCGCCACAAAAACGGCAGGAGCCAGAGGTGTGGGAACAGTTAGCGCTACTCAAGCTACCGGGGGCGCAACGAGATTTCATGCGAAGGGCGCTGTGGAAAAAGCTAGCAGTGGGGGCGCGCACGCAGCACGCATATCATCAGCCGAACTGCATTTTATGCTCTGTACCTAAAACTATCAAACATGTGCTTACAGCGTGCAAATTCTGGCCAGTGGCCGTGGATATTGTGCGTAAAGCCTTTGGCCCGGTATGGGGCCGAGACGGGGCCATGTGCCCCATGGATACGTTGCTTGTGGCTCAGCCACTGTTATCGCTGAGCACCACGCAGGGACTGGCGCTATGGGCTGCGGCAAGAGCGTCCTGGGTCCTGCGATGTGATGCAAAATTTAGATCGCTGTCGGTGGCAATGCCTGACTTTGTAGTAGCCTGGATGACACTTGTAGAGGTGTGGGCGTCAGCACCACAGTCATCATTTGTGAGGCAAGAGGCCAAGCATCTGTGCAACTGTCTAAGGAAATTCTTGGATGGAGATCAGCCATTTCCCTCCATGCAGCCACAGGGGGCAATTGTCAGAGGACGGGGGGTACAAGTGCCAAAAAAGGAAAAATGGGCATCGGTTTTGCCGGGCCTGTTGCAGAGAATTGACGCTAAAGCACAGCAAGGATGGGATGTGGCTTTTGTTGATGGGTCCAAGCAGGAGACAGGTGGTGTGCATCATGCAGGCTATGGTGTGTGGTTTGGGGACAATGACGCTCGGAATGAGGAGCTGCCGCTATTGAATACAGAGCGGCAATCTATAACTCGGGCAGAGCTAAGAGCAGCCCTTCGGGCTGTATATCATAAATGCCCAGGACGGCCTCTCCTGGTGGTGACAGACTCGGAACTGGTGTATAAAGGGTTAACAGGAAAATGCAACAAGTGGTCCAGGCACAAATGGGTGGGCTCCAGAGGACCGCTGGCGCATGTTGATCTTTGGGAGGATTTGTGGGGGCAGTGGCAGCTACTAGGGGACAGTGTGGATGTGCTATGGGTGCCGTCACATGTGGGGGTCACGGGAAATGAGCATGCAGACGCCAAGGCGTCCAAGGGAGCGAGAAAGGCATATGAATGTGTCATGAAACAAAAATCAGTGCAGGATATCTGGGGGGAGTTGGGACTGCAGGAAATGCCTGACTCATATGACACGGAATCAAACTGTTCGGGGGGGTCCCACATTTCAGAGGAATTAAATGAGGACAACTCAGAGAACTGGCCCAAGAGGTGTCGGTACAGCTAATCGGGGCCATGGGGAGGGCAGAGTGAGGTGACCTGCGAACAATGCTATGTTTGTGAACAAACAGTGCTGCAGTGCAGCAGAACAATGTTGTTGGCGATGACCTATGATCTGTGTCACGGGGGTCATATGGTAGCTGAGTATCCGTTGCTTCACACCCCCCGGGACCACAAGAACGCCACCGTTTCAAGGTGCAAGCACTGAGTCAGCTGGACGCCATTGCGAACGAAGGACTGCAAGCAGTTGAAGCAGAGCTGACCACAATGGCCTGGGCCCGC
This sequence comes from Eutreptiella sp. 'Long Island Sound 2002', assembly GCA_964036045.1. Taxonomy (NCBI): domain Eukaryota; phylum Euglenozoa; class Euglenophyceae; order Eutreptiales; family Eutreptiaceae; genus Eutreptiella; species Eutreptiella sp. 'Long Island Sound 2002'. The sequence goes on from OZ038391.1 coordinate 58,187,256, forward strand.
AATCAGCAGATCTGGCTCCGACTGGACCAACCACATGACACCAGGATGCACTGTGAGATTGTGGACAACCATGGGGAACCACTGCTGATGAGCAATCAGGAGCTCTACTCGGTGATGGTCCAGATCAACTGGACCCTGAAGACCCAGGCTGTGGCGAACATGCAGGTCCAGTGGGGACCCAAAAGTGCAGGCAAGTGGCACCCGTTCCAGTGGGAGGCGATCCTCCACTGTCCGACGGCAGAAGGACACAGAGCGGTGCCCTCCTCGGTGAGCAGAACTGGAGATTGCATGCATGTGTGGCTGGCAGGCCGAGCGGACCTCTTGCGGCTGTTCCAAAGAACGCTCTTCAGGCAGGCGGACCCGGTACCCGGGGACGCTGTGCGGTTCCTCTACACGCTGCTGAACACACCCCCATGCGAAAGAAGATACGCATGACAGGGGGTGACACAAAGGAGAAGAAGAGTGGAGCGCATGGTGCCATGGTGCCATGGTGCAGATACCCCCTCGTCGTGGCTCAGTGGATACACCACACCTCTTCTGTGCCGTGGAGGATGGTTCGAACCCCGGGGGGGATAGAGATGCACCGAACAACCCGAACCCCCTTTTTTGGGCGCGAGAGAGAGGGAGAGAGAAACAGAGAGAGAGAGAGAGAGGGTAGAGCACAGTGGGAAAGGAACAGAGACGAGCAACAGGAGAGAAAGAGCAGGGGAGAGCAAGAGAGTTTGGGAGGGAGAGAGCAGGAGAGAGACCCACAGAGCAAGAGACCGGGGCTAACCGGCGCAAAGGGAGGTGGTGGGTTCGAGCTGACCAGGGTGGGTTCGAGCTTACCAGGGTAAAAGGGACGCCACGGCGGCACGAAACAGTCAAGAAATGAAAAAACAGGGCGCCGTAGCGCCCCTGAGCCACAGGCTAGACACGTTGTCACGTGTTGAACAGCCGAAGCATGACTGGGGCTGCGAGAGTGCGGCCCATGTGAGGAAGACGGAAGCAAGTAGACATGAATGTGTGGGCAGCATGCGCAAATATGGTGTGGAGCGGAAATGGTATGCGCCACAAGCAATGATCAGTTGAGTTGCCTGACAGTCGGAGCACATGCTGAAATGCTGAGACGCCTTTGTGCCAACCAAGGCGCCGTTGCGCCCCTGAGGATCGAGTATGACACGTCCTCACGAGCCAGAGAGCAAGTGCATGACAGGGGCACGACCTGCAGGGCAAGGGTTAAAGACTAACCGGCACTGTGGGTGGGTGGTGGGTGCGAGCTGACCTCAATGTTCAGAGGACCAGTGCCAATGCACAGCCAGCAACCACCTGGTGTGGTACATAACTGGTCTACGCTGCAGTGCAGCAAGCAAAACACTGAACAATGTGGTTATGACCATGCGCCTGTGACACGGGGGCGTATGCGAGCCCAGTTTCCGTTGCCTCATGGCCCGGAACCACCTGTCAGTGAACACACAGTCAATGGGCGCACAGTCAAAACGCACCAGCGGTGCCGAACCACGCCGTGGTTAGGGTGAGACATTGGCTGGCTGGCAGGCAGCTGCAATATACTCACCTGCTTTCGAGAAGAGGGAGGGAATGGCAACCCGTTCTGTCACCCCCGGGTCGTCAGAACAGGCCCAGAGCGATATATACACATCTTGCACCGCGGCGAATGCAGGCACGCGCCCACGCCCACGCACACGGATCCGTGCGTGGCTTCAGGGCACCGACACATGTACGCAGTGCCAACGCCACGCACACGAGCAGGCACAACCGGGGCACGCCAGGCAGTGGTGGCCTGGGTCCAGCTGGTTTCCCCGACCACAGAGCACAGGGCCAGAGACGCGCGTGGCCGGTCATCGCTCAGCGCCCACCGGCATGCCGTACCACACCGTAACGAATAGGGCCGCCTGGAGAGAGGGGAGTGGGCTCCCACGCCCCAGCCAAACTGATCGCCCACCTCCGGGGCAACAGGACAAGCCCAGAGCGATATACACACACCTACCGGAGCCACCCGAGCTCAGCAGGCCTCCATCCCTTGGCCACCGGGAAACGTGCACCAAGGGCGGCGGGTGACGACATCCACACCTCAGCGGTGTGCCTGTGTATGGTATGTGCCTCAAACGGGGCACGGCGCCCACCACAGAGCGCGCGCTCAGTCCCAGCGGCGGAGGAGGGGCAAAGCCCAGCAAGAGTCAAGCGGGCTCCCACGCGCAGTTCGTATCCCAGGCCCAAACGGGGCGCACCCAGGGTCGGACACACACACACACACACACTGTGGTTATCGTGTGGTTATCCCAGCTGTGTCGCACCAGGGGTGCTGGACAGATCACAGCCCAGGCCATTTGGGAGATGACAACATTTCACAAAGGCTCCGGCCCATACGGCCGAGCCATGTCTACAACACAGGAGTGTGGCTGGGTCGCTACGCAGGGATGGTGGGGATGGAAAGTGCCTGGGCGCCAGGAACCCCTCCTCCTGTACGGGGATAAAAACACTATCAAGCACGAGGTGCGTGAACAGCTCCGCTCGCAAATGCTGGACAGCCTGGTTCAGAGGCGTCCCCGCCTTTTCGCGGGGGCTCATTACACCACATGCCGGCGCCTGGTCCAGCCCAGCATAGCGTCATTTGCCACAGAGTTACAGCGCTCTATCCTGCGGGGCATCCTATCAGGAGCAACCTGGACAGCCCTCCGGGCCTATCAACGTGGCATGAGAGCCACATCCACGTGCCCGTACCGTGGCAATGCTCCGGAAAACGAGGAGCACCTTTTTTGGCAGTGTTCAGCCTGGAGTACGGTGCGGGACACCCACCTGCCGGGCATCAGGACGGCGGCAGCACCGATCACAGGCCTTCCCCTCATGGACCAGTGGCCCCCATGTTTACGACTTTGTGGATTAGCCCCAGAGTTAGACACAGACAGCGTCAAGTCAGGGACAGCGCTCGCATTCATGACAGCTCTGCACAATATGTTAGTAGCCGTTTTGCAGGCCCGCAAGTTACGAGACACACAATCCCCCATGCTTTTCATGGGGTCGAGCCTCTCACAGCAGCTTCGGCAATACCTGTACCACCAACTGGTGGGACCCCTCCCCAGACCGGAAGACAAAGGGTTACTTCTTTTGCGTACCCCTAAGAAGGTGGAATGGCAGTGGGAAATGCCCTTTTTGGCAGACCTGCTACGCTGGCTGAGAGAACTGCACTGGGCCCCTAAACCAGGCACAGTGACGTTCTTGGAACTCGCACTGGACTTTGAGGAATTTGCGCAACGCACCCTCCCACACGCTCCACAGGCAAAATTTAAGGGCACCACCCTTTCACTGCAAGAGAGAGGCCGGGTCTTACGACTGGCAATGGCAAATGCGCAGCGCCTGGTCACCAAAGGCCATTTGCATCCAGCGCGTGTGGTCACACGCTGCAGCTCTTTAGTTCCTTTGGGGGGGCCGGCACTCTGCGGCCTGAACTGCCGCCCCTATTTCACCTGCCGCAGTGCCATGAACATGCACGTTCAGCAGTTAGCGGCATACTGTGAGCGCAGGTGGGCCACCAAGGTTGGTCTCAACAGAATACACAAACTGCGCCCATACACACATAGGCCACGCAGAACAGCGCAGGAAGTGGAGGAGCATCGACTACAGCGTGCACTCCAGGGGAATCTGCAGTTGGGGCTGGCTCCGTCCTCGGAGCACACCACTTTTGCCAAAGGGGGGGGGGGGGGGGGCTACTCCTCCTTTGCAGCTGATTTCTTCCCTGTGATAGGGGATGGGAAGCTCCCACAGCGCCCCTACACCGGGACACGCAGGCGCGCAAACACACACAGGGCGCCACCACCGGCGCCGCCGGCTGATCCGTCAAATTATGCCCGGCACTCTGCTGACGCATGCACGACCTGCAAGAGGCTTCGGCGCACAGCTGAAGCATGCTGTGCGCTGGGACATCACCCTGATGACCACATAGCACGCAGACCGCAACTGCAACTGTGCCCACTGCATGGCCTGCCACCGTGCCCGAGGTGCACACTCAAGCAAAGGGGAGTGCGCCACTGCTGTCAGCGGGGACACCATAAAGTGTGCACCCCAGTGCCTGCGCGCCGGAAGCGCCCACTTTCTGCACATGCACAACTGCCCAACAAACGACCACGCCTGCAAGGGCCTGCACGTATCTCTACGGGTCTGCTGAGGTCCCTACACCAACCCCCCACCCCTCCAGCCCCCAAACGCAGGAGGCCGAAAACACCCCCCCCTCCATCCCCACCAGCCCCAGTTCCACGGGGGCTGGAGGAGACCGTGGCCGAGGATGTCGCCCGCCCGCTTTTCGTGACGAGGCACGGGAGAGCAAACACTCTGGATACCTAGCCAGCAAAATACAGAGGTTCTGATTCCGCAGAAGGGAGGGAAACAACGTCACAAAGAGGCCTCAGCAGACCTGAGCCAAATGAGGCGTCCAGCCCAACGCTGCACAAGGATCCACCTCTAAAAGTACCTATCACACACACACACACACACGCACACGCACACACACACACACACACACACACACACACACACACACACACACACACACACACACACACACACGCACACGCACACGCACACGCACACACACACACACACACACACACACACACACACACACACACACACATATATATATATAGTCATAGTCATAGTCATAACCACTTATCATGCCGTCTACTGGAGTTACCGGGCATCTCGCGCCGACAGGTGGTTCCTGCCTCGCTCGATCCCGTGGGTCCCAGGGCTGCCTGAGGTGGCCCACAGCATGACGGAGGAACCAGAGGACCTGGGATACCGGTCGACCAGGCTTTGGGGGCAGTGGCATCTGCAAAGCGTTAGCATTAGCAACGGCAACGGACGCGGGCCCGTTTGTTCGCCGGGGGTACGGGGGCAAGGCACAGCAACGCAGCAGCAACGCAACAAGCAGAAAGCAAGGGCCTCTCCGTCCAGCGCAAAGCGGCAACCAAGGAACAAAGCAGCACGCATGCGGCGAAGCAAGAGCGGACTCTCCGTCGTTCGCGTACCCCCGCCACCGTGGTGACGTCCACCACCCGTGACCCCACGTAATCCTTTGCCCGCTGCGTACTCGTAAATGCCCACCACCCCTGACTCCACTTTCTGACTGTCTATTTTTTTTCGGTGTCTTTTTGTCCATGCTTGCCCAGGCCGCTGGGCCTTGACAAACTGTCGCCGACGCCACCTCCTTGTCCCCTGACCGCATGAGTGTCCGGGACACCCAGGCCCGTCTGGCCACGCCAGGCGACGAGGTCATCGTTCCTGCCGATGCCGGTCAACTGGCGTGTTTGGCAGCCATTGATGACGCCGACTATATCATTCAGGACGAAGTGGTGCTGAAGAGTGGAGTTCCAGAGGCTGCCTCCCTGTCGTACGACCTCTTCAAGGACTGCGACTCGTCTGAAAAACTTGCTGCCGTCCTTTACGGCAGTCGCCCCAACGTAGTGCTCGTTGGGGAAATGACTGAATATGATAAAGTCCACCATGCGATTAAGAGACTACTTGCGGATTTGCCCATGCTGGGCCGCTTTGTTGCTATCCTGCTTGAACCTGTCAGCGATGATGATGACAGGCCATCATTTCTCAATCGGGCACTCACCCTCAACTCGAACTTGCCTTTCGGCTGCGAAAAGTTACAAATGGCGGACAGGTCCCTCATGCACATGCGCACACATGATCGATTTGATGTCCGGATTGCAAGCAGCACAAGGGACTCGAGAAGCCTATCTCCGCCCCCAACGTATAAGCTTCTGCGGCTTATGACGCCTGGGGCAGAAGTTGACAGGGTGGTGTTCCACGAGCCAGACGTGCGGGATAACCAATACGCTGTGCAGGTCCACAATGACCTAGTCAACGGGCTGTTGGGGTCTATTGGCATGAACTCTGATGAAGTCCATCTCCTCCCGGGGACAGACCCACGGAACTCAAAACTGTTCTTCACGGAGTTGAATGAGGAACAGGTGAATACCGTGGTATCACAGTTCGGATCCAAGCCAAGGTTCCAGATCCAGCCAGTGGAATGGTATCGTGGTGCCAACGTGACCAACATGACTGCTGTCTATGAGGTGTGGATCAAGAAGACCCACAAGGAAACATGGTCTCCCATGCTGTATGCCTCAATTCTCGCGATGTTTTGGACAATCCCGGGCGTGCTGCAAGCACAATCGCCAGTGAAAATCCACGTGCTGGGACCCAGTAAATTGCTGCTGGGTCTCACGGAAACTGGGCACTCACTGCTGAAGACAAGGTATCGTGAACTGGTGGCTGCTATAGGGGCTGTCTTCAAGGACTTGAGGACAGGATAGTTCTTCGATAGGGATATCATCTCCAAGCCCACAGTTCCCTCGACATGGAAGAAGGACCTTGTTGGCACAGTGTACATTCTGGATGTGGCACCGTGGTGGTACCTCTCAGACCTGACTGAGGCCCTTGCACCCCCAGTGCACTGCCGGTACATCGCGGACCGCGTCAGATGGAGTGTTGGGGAGATGCGCACAGCTACATGGCGATCGACCGGGGAAAGTGTGACACAGCTGATTGGAAAGGTCTACCTGTCAGATTCTGGGATGCCTCCGATGTTTGTGATCTCCGAGGCGGATTACGAGGCGCCGGAAAGGCGAATCACAGACCAGCCCAGAAACACAGATGACTCGAAGACACGCAGGCAAGGCCTAATCACGGCGGGAGAAATGGCCAAGGCCATGGAGTTGGATGACCAAGTCGACAAGGTCATCAGCTCCCTCAAACGCAAGCGGGACTTGAAGGAAGATGAGGCTTCGTCGTCCAATGGAGCACCACGATGACGTCAGCATCAAGCATCCCTCTGAGCAGCACGCTCAGAGTATTGTCCCAAAATATCAATGGGTTTCAAACAAAAATAACCATGAGAAAGCGTAAGCAAAAGCGCATAGTGGCCCTAGGGTCACTGCTGCGGTCCCTGGAGGTGGACTTCTTCGCCATCCAAGAGCCCCACTTCGTCACGGTGGAGGATCGTCAAGCGGGCGTGCAGTGCTTGTCCAAGTACGGGTATGGCCTGGACGGACCACTTCATGAAGAAGGAAGGGGAGGAGTGGCACTGGCGTGGAAAACATCCAAGTGGACACTGCAATCAATGAAGTTCTTGTCTCCCAGGGCGTTGAAAGCCTCGCTGTCGAGTGGTCCGCTGGAGATCACCATAGTTGTGGTCCACTTCCACCACAAGCACACGCGTCGACAGTCGCAATGGAAAGACATCGCCAAGGAGTTACATGGACCAAACCTGATTTTATGTGCTGATCACAATAGTTTAGTTGTAAAACACATGGACGCCTTTGCGCCCCCAGAGTTTGAGCATGACACGTCTTTACGTGCCAGAGACCAGGAGGTAACGACCTTGGCGAAAGCGGGTCTGCAGGATGTTTGGGTGGATATTCACTGTCCAACTCTGACGGACATCAAGGACAAGGAAACATCGTGTCCGACGGGCTTCACATACGGCTACCCCCGAGAAGGAGAGCGACTCGACCCGCAGAGGCTACGCCGTATTGACCGCATCCACACAACATCTGAATTGCTGAGCCTGGCGACCAGCGTGTACCCCATGTTTGCTGCCAACTCAGACCACAAGGCGATCCTGGCTGAATTCACACCCCCGTCTTTCGACATAGAGGACACGGTCCCCAGATTCTACTGCCCAGAGACCATCCTTCACGACCCGGAGGCAATGGAAGATCTGGAGACATCTCTCAAGTCTATCAAGTCAACAGGGGATCAATGGTGGGAAGAGGCACTGAGCTGCATCCAAAAGAAGGCGATCAACCATCAAAGGGAGCATAAAAACAAAAAGCAGTCGGTAGAACTACAGGCCCTGCGGTTCCTGCGTGGATCTACGAGAGACTCTGTCGCACCAGCGGTCTACCAATTTCTGTCATCACTGGGGATCGCAGCAACAGATGCAGCAACAGCCTACACCCTCCTGGTGGGGGTGTATGAAAAGGCTCAGCGTGACAGAACGGGCATGGAAACAGTGTCCAAGCTCAAGGGGGTGATCACGACCGGGGAAACCATCGGAGATCCGAGAACGCAAAGGAACGAATTGTATCGGTTAATGCGGGAGTTGCAGGAGCGAAAGAAACTTCAACAGCTGGTATCCAGGACAGGCTCGGCGATACGGGGGGCAAAGGCGGTGGCAAAAGAGTTGGTGGACCATTGGGACAAAGTGTCCACACCGACGGGATCCACCGAAGAAGATTGTGTGGCCTATCTGAAGTCGTTAGGAGTGGAACAGCGGCTGCGCAAGGCAAGTCGACTTCTTTTCAAGCAACTATCCCTGGACATTGTTCATGAAGGCCTTAAGAGGCTGAACAGCAACAGCTCCCCTGGATTGGATGGTTTCTCGGCAAAATTCTTCAAGAGGTTCTCGGACATTTTCGAACCGCAAATGTATGACTCAATGAAATGTTTCCTCGAAGTGGGCAAAATGCCGGAGACATGGACCTCGGGAGTGGTGACAATGATCCCCAAGACGAAGGGGATGCAAACACCGGATTCGCTCCGACCAATTGCAGTGCAAACTACAAGGGAGAAGTGGCTCACCAACATCCTCCTGATCCAGTTAGAGGATGTACTTCTCCACTGTATCCCGTCACAGCAAACAGGTTTCCTTCGACACAGAAGCATACTTCAGCATGTCTATGGGTCACGGGCACTCTGGGGTGGCCTAAGTGAAGGAGCGGTGTTATCAGTGGACTTCAGAAATGCCTTCCCCACGATGTCTCACGAGATGGTGTCGGCAGCTCTGGGTCTAATGTGCATACCATTCTTGTATATCCGTCTGATTCTACACCTTTTGCGAGCTCCGTATCTATACTCCGTTGGAAAAGGATACGTCCCAGGCGTATACCACCACCCGAGGGCGGGCACACGCCAGGGGGATCCACTCTCCCCGGCGCTGTTCTCCCTGGTGGCGTCCTTCGTGATTTTCCCACTACAAGACCTGGGTCCAGTACTGACTGTCATGATGTATGCAGATGACCTCATCATTTTCTTTGATGGAAGAGCCAACCCACAGCTGTTGAAAAGGGTATGGGAAGTGGTTTCACGTTTCGGACAGTTTTCGGGGTTGAAGGTCAACCTGAACAGAACGGCAGCGATAGTTCGCAACTGTGGGGGAATGGAGTGGGCGAAGTGCTTTCGGGACATTGGAGTGGATGTCAAAAACTTCGTCAAGTATCTGGGTGTACGCTTGGGGAATATTCGGCACCAACAAGACGACCAAGGATGGGGGCTGACGATGGAGAAGGCCTTCGCACCAGCACTGCAAGAGGCCTTCCGTCGCGCAAGGGTGGTATCCACGTTGCAACTGTCCATGAACGAACGAGCATTCATGCTGACATCATGGATTCTGCCGGTCGTGGCATGGGTATCCAAGGCATATTACGCCCCAGTCTCGGTGATCAGACAACTAAAGTTGGTGTATCACGTGACTATGTGTACCAACAGCTGGGGAATCACCCTACCAATCCTCTCACGACCAAGAACGCAAGGGGGACTGGCACTACCAGAACCAGAACTGTTTCTCATGCACCAGGCGGCGGCTCCGTTCGTCAGCCTGTTGGGAGACCCTCACAAATTCCCTGACAAGGCAGTGGAGACCTTCTATGCATGGGCAACAGCCATAGGGTTCACACCATCCAAGGACAACCTTCCATATATTCAACTGGGCATGGTCCGAACGGCAGATCTCACGTACCTGGGATGGTCGGCGAAGGCACACTCCAACATTCAGCGAGTGGCCCGGCAGGTGGCCCCCCCGGCAAACCGGGACCGCCTACCGTTGTGGCACTCGGTGTATTTCCGAAATGAGTTCCGCTGCTCCTACTACAACACGAAATTGATCCGGCAGGGGGTGCTGACGTGGGGTCAATTCCAAAGCTTGGAGGACGCAAGATTGTTCAATGCACTGCCTCGGACATGGAAAGGAGTCTACAATCATGGCGGGCGACTCCTCAATAAAGTCCCGTCACAAGGGGGGTTTGATACCCCCGCAGTCCATACCCAAAACTGGACCAGGGCATGGCTGCTCCAGTTCTACGCCTCTCAGCCAGGGGTCCGCGACCCGCAAACACCGGAGGTATGGGAACAGCTGGCACAGGCACAGCTACCACCGAGGGCTCAAGACTTTGCGCGAAAGGCGCTGTGGCACAAACTGACCGTACATGCAAGAGTCTACAAGAGGTCAGGCACTGACAAGTGCCCGGTTTGCTCACAAAAGGAGACGATCAAACACGCGATGGTCGAATGCCCCATGTTCAAAGCAGCAGCGGCGGTTATACAGCACTACTATGGCCCGGTGACAACTGATAACGGGACATCCACAGTTCGAGATATGATGGAGTCCGACGACCAAGAATGGTTGCTGAAAACGAACCAAGGCTGGGCGATGTGGTCAGCAAGAAGTGCCCACTGGCGATATCGATGCGAAGTCAAGGCAGGAGCGTCGCCGGTGTTCGCGTCATACCTTACAACATGGCTAAGGGAGCTATGTGAGTGGGTGGGATTTTACACAGGGGAGCACAGGGAACAATGGACAGGATTTCAAAAATCACTGGAACAACTTCGAGACACCGGAGTGCAGCCACGACAAGGGGAAGTGCAAGTACATGGGGGACTGAATGCGTGGTGGCAAACACACACGGAATGCTTCACCCAAGAAAAATCAGCCGACAATCAAAGTTGGCAAAGGGCAACGGAGTCACGCCCGAAGCGCCCGAGGCAGGCAGGCCCGGGAGTGCTACAAGGAGTGCAAGAACTGATTGCAGAACTGGTGGAGAACGGCTACAGGATAGTGTACACTGATGGATCGTCGAAGCGACTGGGCCACAAGGACATGCGCAGGGCCGGGGGATTTGGCGTGTTCGCGGCGGAAGACGACCAAGGACCAGAGGTGCGCTTCTGTGGCTACGTACCAACACATTACAGGCAAACAAACAACGGAGCAGAGCTTTGGGCAGCCGTGGAAGCCTTACAGGGTTTCTGGGTGCCAAAACTGGCAATCCTCACCGACTCACAATACCTGCAGCTGGGAGCGACTGGCAGGGCCCAACACTGGAAGTCAAAGGGATGGACAACCACATCTGGAAAACTGCAAGTCCACATCCCAGTCTGGGAAATACTGCTTCAGGAAATGGCGACGCCGGGAAGAGAAGTCAGGTGGGAACATGTCCCAGCACATGTCAACGTGCAGGGAAATGAGATGGCGAATGGATTGGCCATGGAAGGCATGTGTTCAAGCCCACTGTGGTCACAGCATGATGCACCAAAATCATCATCCGGGTCAGAGTCTACGGTAGGTTTGAGGGGAGGGTCGGGATCAGAGTCAGAGGGCACAAGGGCACTCTGGTCATCCCTGGGTATGGTACCCATGGAGAGTGATGCACTGACAGGGGAAGCATCCGGGGAGCCAGCGCCACGTGGGATGGGACCGTACTCCTCAAGCAATACAGACAGTGAGGAAATAAGACGAGGACACACACACCAGGGAGTGCTGTCGAGTGCACTGTCAGCAGCAGACACACCGTCCTTCAGCACTGATGTGAGTGACACCAGGCGACAGCGCAAGGAGCGAAGGCTTAGGAAACGCAGGAACCGAGGACAGGGTCGATAATGCCAGAGTCAGAAGCCCTTGCACAGGACAGAGAGAGAGAGAGAGAGAGAGAGAGAGAGAGAGAGAGAGGCCCGCAGAGCAAGGGTTAGAGACTAACCGGCATTGTGGGAGGGTGGTGGGTGCGAGCTGACCCACATGTACAGATGGCCAAGGCCAAAGCACAATCAAAAGCCACCTGGAGTGGTACAGAACTGGTCTACGCTGTAGTGCAGCAAGGCAACACACTGAACTGCATGGTGATGACCATGCGCCTGTGACACGGGGGCGTATGCGAGCCCAGTATCCGTTGCCTCATGGCCTGACTCCACGTACCCCACTGCCAGCACGTAATAACCCGTACATGCTTAGCCGGGATTTCTGGGAGGCTCCAGCCTAGCCTGGCCCTCAACTTTCATCGCCCCCATGTCCCCACAATGTACGCCGCCGACCCACCGCATCAGTCCCCTAGTAAAGTACAGAAACACGGTATCAACTCCACGTCCCCGTGGCCCTGAGCTGCACCTACACCCCAAATATATATCATGCCGGCACCCCATGTCAGGGGCCGGTACCCAATCAGCTTCGAGGCATCCACTTGCCCATGTATAATATAACTTGAGGGTCTACAGGGGGGACGCCGGCCGCTACGCGACGGGAGCGGCGCAACCCGTGAATATCGCTGGCTGGGACTCGGGCTGGTGGGTGCCGTAGCTTGGTTATCGACCCCCTGTAGGCGTACCCACCAGAGGCTCGCCCCGGGCTGTGGTAACCAGGTGCACCTCATCTGGCCCACATACATTGCCCTGGCGCCTACCCTTGACCCTTACCTGCACTGATTGGCCAGCTCCCGTGGTTGCGCCACTTCCGCCACAGCAGCGGCCAGGCCGCAGGTTCGGCCCCCACCGACGACGTGGCGAGCCTACTTATAGCATTGGCCCGCGCGTCACCCCCCGGACCACTCAGCATGCCGCTCCTCTGCCCTCCTCGCCTCTAGCCGACCGGACTGGCGCCTCGCAGGAGTAAGTCGCTACAAAAGGTGAGGCGATCGCATACTTATCGCTACGACGCCGCGCAGTACCGCTGTTGCCACGCCGATGCCACCTGCGAGCCGCCACCACACGCACCACCGCAACCGCAAGGCCATGGTCAGAGGTTAGACTATGTACATGCCCGCAGGCACGGTCCCTCTAGTTTGGTAACGGGGCCAGGGGATGCCCCCACGCGCCCCCTGAGTTGTTAGAGGGGTCAGGGGGACACCCCAGTACCGCCATGCAACCCCGTAGCGCCCCCACAGTACGGCTCTCCAGTACCGCCGCGTACTCCCACCATACGGTCCCCAGTACCGCCGCGCATACCCCCACGACGCCAGTACACCGCCATCTTGAACTCCGCGTACCCCCCGTGAGTGCTCCTCCCAGACCGCCATGCCGTCTCAAGTACGCCCGCCATACGATCCACCTGACGACCACGCCGTCACATTCCTCTACGCACACATCATCGCTTCGTCGCCGCTCCCGGGGTTTGCAAGCTGTCCCCGCAACCCCGTGTAACACTCCCTGGGGGCGCCGCAACGCATGCACCGTAGCGCCGGCAACAACGTCGCCCGCCCCCACACAAATCCGTGCACCCCCGGCGTATCCCGAGCAACCACCCCCAGCACTGCCGTAGCCAGGCCGCCAGTAGAGACCCCGGTGCGATGGAAATACCCTACAGGGGTTTGGGCCTTATTACCCTGGTCGGGACGACCCATGACACCTCACTGTTGTATGCGGCGGCCCGGCGCAGGCGGGTGAAGCATCCCTGTCCGACCCTCATGCACGGGGGCAGAACGGCTCACCATCAGGCCGGCACGACCTGTCACATCGCGTTGGCCGTCATACTCCGCCTGCCAGAACCGCACAATCAGGCCATGAGGGCACTGCTTCTCAGGCGCCACCCCCTCCGCTGCGTCCAGCGTAGGGACGGTGGCAGGTGCACCCACATTTCCCATACCCTGTCAACCTATATTACCCCCGGCCCCCACCACGCCATCACCATTTCCTCCGTGATGCCACAACCAGAGTACCCGCGAGTCGCCCTCCAGAGCCGCCCACCATAGCAGCAGGGGCAGGGCTGCCGACGGCGCATCAGGGCACCGTACCCCTTCCACTCGGACGCTCTTCAGGTCACTCTGGATTGTCCTCCAGGCACTCGAGGACATCTGCCCGGAGTGCCGCAGTGCCCACCTCGCCTACGGCCACCCCCTACCGGCACGCTCTCCACATAGAGGGGCGGAGGCACACTGATGAACCCAAACCGACGCTGTCTCCCCGCACCCGTGGCATCGCTGCGGAAGCACAGACCGCGACGGAACGCAGCTACCATCACAACACTGCGACCACAGGTCATGCCATACATCGCAGCACGCTTCCTGGAGATCGAGCAAAGCACCTGCCAACGCGCGTGCTGTGGCACAACTGAGCAGGCTGCGCCTCGCATCCTCCCACGTAGACACCGGGCGGAGTATCGGTCGCCCGTCGGACAACATCGGTAGGCTCTCAAGCAGCCGGGGCCACCGCGCAACTTTGGGGCTGCGTGTGCCATGCGTCAGGAGCTCCCAACGATAGTCCCGCAAGACCTCCCCGATGACATCGACCCCGTCTCGCCCCGGGCCCCCGGCGGACGCGAGAACTAAGCGTTGTCCTCCCGCCCGTGCCTCAACGACCGCCTCGAGGCCTAGGGTGTCAAGGGTGTGTCGGGCATCGGCAGCCACGTGTTCGTCCCCTTCTGGCAGAGAGAACATGGCTTCCGTGACGTGGCCCTGCGCGTCGTCGCCCTGTACCCGTGCCAGCTGCTTGGAGCCCACCAACACGGCCATGGACCGCCGCCCCGTGACCGCCGGTATGGCTCGCCGCAGCTGCCGGTCATACAGCCACAACGTCCCCACGTCAAGCACGACTGCTACCGCCAAGATTGGGAGACCGCACAGAGGCTGCTGAAAGACTGGCAGCACCTCGCGAGGCCACCCCATGACGTTCCCTACAGCCGGATGGTTGGTGTACACCTGGAGCCAGGAATCATTCTGGCCGTCAGGGTCTCTCACCATGGTACCACGCACTGTGGCCCACGATTGCGCGGGCACCACGCGGGACCACTCCGTAAACGCCGGGATGTCCGGAGCTACCCAGGAGCCGATCCACTGACTGAAGATCTGCGCCACCGCCGCCATCCAGTGAGGGAATAAGGACATGGCTTCCTCGTGTTCGATGTACGACCGTGGCACCAGCAGCGCGTGCAGCGGTGCCCTCTGAAAGGTCGCCTTCAGGTCGCCGGGGAGGCCGGCAAACGGGTTCCACGGCGGTCGCCGTTGGATTCTCCCTGCCGGCGGGCAGAAGGGCGTGTCACCTCGTAGGAACACGTATACCGCCCTCCTCCGATCTTGCATCGGCAGCTGCATGATCAGGGCGAGCCGATGGTTCCTGCGGGCATACACATCTTCCCCAACCTGGACCATGTCCTCCACAAAGAGCTTGGCCTTCGCCGGGCCTCGGGACGACGCCGCCCGCACCGCAGCGAACTGCCGCTTCAGGTCCCCGGGGACGACACCCGCCATCAGGGATTCCGTCCACGTGCAGCCGTGCTCCCTCCACGCCACGAACTCCACCGCCCTGTCCGTCGGGGGTAGCTCCGCTGTGAACTCCTCCACACGCCTGCACAGGAACCCAGCCACCTCCTCGTCCCGCGCACACAGCAAGCGCATGTGGCCAATGTCCTCTTCCGGTGCCCACAGAAGATACAGGGGTGGGCCGGTATTGCCACACGCGTGAGCTTCTGCCTCCATCGTCGCATGACCTGCATGGTGGACAGGCGACCGTCACGTGCCCGCAGCATATTTCTGTGCGTGGGACCGTGGTGGACAGCTCCCAGGGGTACCGCCTCACAGGCGCCAACCAATGGCGTTTGGGCCCTGGTGCGCGCCGCAAGCGAGCGCCACTCCATCTCCCGGACGTGCTGAAGGGCTTGCATGGACGGCACACGTGGCTCGAGCTCTCCACCATCCCCCGGCACCAATAGGATGGCGTGCTCCTTCGGCAGAGCGAGATGAACAGGCGGGGCCATTGCACCGGCCGCGGCAGTGTCTGGCGCCTCGAGCGGGACCGCCGCCAAGTGCGAGCTCTGCCTCACCACCCAGTGGTGTGGCCCCCCAACTCGGTGTGGCAGTCGCCGCAGCCTTTCTACTATCCAGTTCAGCGCGTGCTGGTTGATCAGATGTGATGTCGGCCCCTTGATGCCACGGTACAGGGCCTCCTGTGCCCTGCGCAGATGCGCCCCTATGATGGACGCGTCCACCATGTGTACCGTGCACGCCGACGAGGGCGTGTGCAACAGGTACGCCGCCGCGCCGATGATCTCCGCCTCCGGGACCGTGCCGTAGATGGCACCCGTCCACGTGGGGCTCCCGTGGCTGGCCACCGCCACGTTGGTGGCGTTGTCTCCCTGGGGCGACGCGTCAGACGACATGACTTTAGTCGCCACCGGCACCCAGCAGTACCGGTGGGGTTCCAGCCGTGCCACGTCGGAGTGGGGGCTCTACACGACTCTTCCAAGGGACGCCGCGCTGGAGGCTGTGAGCTCCGGGGACAGGACTACCTTCGGCCGATACACCGCATGTGGTCTCCAGGCCAGGTCACATCCGCAGACTGACTTGATGGCTTCAAGGGCTGTGGTATACTCCGCCCCCCAAATCATTGCGGAGCAGGAGGGCTGGTATACCACCACAGATCCCTGTTCCACCGCGCCGCCATCATGACCACCATGACGGCGACGTGCGGATCGTACGGTACGTTGGACATCCGAACCACTTCCGGGACCGAGCACTCATCAGGATCCGGGACAGGGCCAGCTGGCAGCAGGAGGACAATTGCCCACTCGCTGCACCCGTGCACCGCCGCGCATGCCCTGGAAAACGCTGGTCGCCCGTGCACAACCCACAGTGGTGACGGGTTGATGCCGCCCCCGGCGTGTGGAGTGAGTAGGGGGGCGGACGCCGGATCGTCTTGCTGCTGGTATCCCTCAAAGACGTCCCCCAGCAGAAACAGGAGGGCGGCTAGCGGGACAAACGGCATGGACAGCCCCGGGTTCGCCGGGTCCCATCCTTCCTCCCTGTATCCGCCCACCACATACACGGCCCCCGCAGTGGACTGTCTATTGCTTTTTCTGGCTTTCTTGCGGCGCACCGGGTGAACTAGACGGTGAGTCAACGGACTAGGCAGCCGCAGCCGGAAGACGTCGCAGAGCCCCGTGAACCACACGTGGTCCAGCTGACGGGGCCCTACTCCTGCGTGCGGAAGGTGCAGGTGGTCCTCATGACACTCCTAGACCTGGCCAGCCCAGTGCCTAGGTGCAGGACAGGGGAGGCGCGCATGCAGGAGGTCATTTGCGGAATCAGTCAGGGACTGTACCGCCGCACCTGTGCGGGGCCCCGAGAGAACGCAGATGTCCCTACCCTTGAAGGTGTAGGATTGGGACACCCACTTCCGCCCTGCCCACTGCACCTGCGGCAGATGGGCGTGTGCACACGAGTAAACTGACGATGGCATGAGAAGTCCTACGCGCAACGTCCCCATCGCCCGGAGAACCCTGTCCACCCACGTACTGCCAGCGTGTGTGGCGAATGACGCACAGGGCACCATGAACTGCCCGCACACCCCGTATTGCATGTGTATGTCCCGGAGCATGGCCCGCAGCTCATCCCGGATTGTCGTCGACCTGTGGTGTGTGAGTTGAGCCATGATCGCTACGACGGAGTCGCGGCAAATAACCTGGACATCCGCCAATCGTAACCCATGACCCGACCGCACCGCGGCGTTGGACAGGTCCTTGCGCAGCTTCTCGAATTGCAGGGCCGCTGCCTTGATGGCAGTATTTAGCTTGATCACCGCCTCCGCCGTGTCGGACAGGTAGGGCGCCGCGTACCGCACGATGCCTCCAACCACAGCCGCCATCACCTCATGAGGCACCGACGCCGGCCCCAACGTGTTCTTGCACCAGCCCAGCAGAGCTTCACACCGGAGTACATGTTTCTCCTTCATGGTTGCCACCCCCCTGGGATCGAGGCGCAGGCCCAAGTATGGCACCGTGCCCTTGGCGCGTAAGCACACCCATGGGGCCGCCGTGTTCCCTGGGCTCAGGCACACCATGATCGAATGGATGCGAGCAGTATTGGCATAGGCGCACTTGCCCACGTTGAGGGACATGCCCATGTCCGTGAGGTACTGCGCTATCGCCGCTGCATACTCCAGGAACTGCGGCACGGAGTGCGCTATCAACAGGAGGTCATCACAGTACGCCTGCACCAGGGGCGGCACCGCGTGGCGAGCATCTCCCCGTGCCTTGCAGGCAAGGCTCCGCAGGAGAGGTTCTAAGAGGAGGAGGTAGAGCACAGCGCTCTCCGCACTGCCCTGCCGCAGGCCCCTGTGGAGCCGAATGCTCGGCGTTGGGCCGTGCGCTGTGACGATGCGCACCAGAGACCCGCAGCTGAGGGTGTGGAAGAGTCTGATGAGCTCCTCTGGGACCCCCATGTGGCGCAGGAGGAGCGCCAGCGCCCCATGCGGCGCTGTGTCAAAAGCCTTTGATACATCGAAGGCCATGACGTGGTTTTCCTCTTGCCCACGCTGCAGCCTGCGCTGGGCTAGGAACACCGGGGCAGCTGCCGTGGAGCCCGGCATGGCTCCGAACTGCCAGTCCGCAGCCAGTCCCTTGCGTGCCAGGACGGCTGTGAACCTCCGCATGAGGGGAGTCATGAGCATGCGCATGTCTTGCTGCCCCAGCGCTATCGGCCTGTACTCGTCCAGGTTGCCCGTGGCTGTGATCTTGGGCATCAGCCAGATAATGGCCTCGTGCCAGGATTCCGGGACGTCCGCACCCCGCAGGATAGCCATGTACGCGTGCACCAGGAGTCCCTGCACCGGTTCAGGCAGCTCTGCTATGAGGGCAGCCGTGACCCGGTTGGACCCCGGAGCTTTGTCGTCCGCCACGGCCTGCCTCACGGCGTCTTTAAGGTCCTGCAGGGTGTAGTCTTGCACCGACCTCCATTCCTCAGGCACCCCTCGGGGGATGTGGGCCCGGACCAGCCGCTCGAAGGCCGGCAGGTTCACAGGCCGCTTGGCGTACAGCGCCACCCAGTACCTCTGGACCTCACCAATGACGTCCGAGGCCTCCAAGAGCACCTTCTCCGACTCGCGGTCGCGTACGGACCACAGGCCTGACGGGGCATAGTTCACCACGTTGATGGCCCCCCGTATCGCCGTCCATCGGAGTTGCAGATCCGGCACCCTGCCCCGCCAATAGTCCTTGATGGCCCCGCAGCTCCTCCACGCGCGTCTCTAGCTGGTGGAGCTGTTGGTCCAGCGCGGCACGTAGGTCCTCTACCAAAGCGGGGGATAGCTCGGGGTCCACCTGCCGGAGGTGCTGTAGCAAGGCAATCGCTTCCTGGGAGTGGAGTCCGGCCGCCGCCGCGTCCCGTTGCCACAGCTCATGGGCGCGCCAGGCCAGGGCCTGCTGATCCGAGAGGACCTGGGCCAGAGACGCTTCCGTCTCCGCCTGCCCGTACGGGTACTGCTGGTCCATGCCCGACGGCATGCGCACTCCTGTGACCCTGGACACGTCATCTCGGAAGGCGTAGAGCAGGTCAAAGACTGCCTGCACCTCCGACGTGCCCATGGTGGCAGTGTCCTGGTCCGACGAGAGCCACGCCTGCAGCCGCCGATCCCCGCAGGCCTTCTGCAGTACTGCCGCCGCCGCCTCACGAACCCCCGGGGAGTCCGGGCGTATGGCATGCAGCCTGCCTTGGGCGTGCGAGTAGGCCATCCTGGTGACCCTCTCTTTGCCGGCCACCGCCAGCGGGATGTCCAGGACCACAGGGCCATGATCCGACCCCAGCGACGCTGGAGACCGCCCTGGCGCCAAGTGTGGGCGCTCACGCGCCGCCCAAGGGACCAGAGGCGAGTTCAGCAGGAAGGAGTCCAGTCGGTGCCCTGCCCTCGTGGGCCTCCTGTCTTCCTCCCGTTCCGGGCCTGCCCTGCGGAAACCACACTGTTCCCACAGGGCTTGGAACCCCCTCGTGGTGGGGTGCCACGGGGACTCCAGCCACACGTTGAAGTCCCCCCCCGAGGAGCACGGCCCTGGTGCCTCCCGCGCTTTTGGCTGCCGCGTACATGGCCACATCAGCCCAGAAGGACGCCTTAGACGCCCAAGAGTCGCCGCCGCTGCCCGGGCCGTGGACGTTGATGACCGTGAGGGTGCCACCCGCGGTCACCACATCGAGGGCCATGGCCTTGCCCGGCACAATGTCCACGACGTCTCGAACTTCCTCCGCGGCGAATATGTCCGCCCGAAGGGCAATCAAGACCCCGCCGCGCACTGCCGCCGCCGACGCCGCCTGGGTATCCACCCCCGGGTACGCATGATACCCGTGGTGACGCCACTGATTCTCCGAGTGTACCACACCTTGAGGGTCCTGCAGGCTGGTCTCCTGGAAGAGGCCCAGGATGGCACCCTCGGCCTTCATGATGCCCGCCGCCACCGCCTCACCGTCGAGCATACTTGGGGCCACTGGTACGCCGTCCCCCCGCATCGAGCCCTGGACGTTCCAGGACACCGCCGCTCGGGTGTCGGAGGCGGGGCTCCTTCACGGCTGCACGTGCGGACCAGGGCCCCCCGCCGGATCTGGATCACTGGACAAAGGGGGGCCACCAGCAGGTCCAGGTGGACCACCCGCGCCCGGTGCGGGTGGCTGGCGGGGTGGCCCCTGTCCTCGCAGGCCCCCGCCCGAGGCGGCCGTTGCCGGCCGGGACCCGGCAGATGCGGCGGGCACCCCCTCTGCCTGTCCGCCGGACGTACTTGCCGCTGTACCCCCCGCAGAAGTCACCGCCCCGCGCCGTGCTGCAGGCCCAATTGCTCCAGGTTGCGCCGCCAACTGCGACGCTCCTCGCTCCTCCGCAGGGCGGGCACCCGTGGGCAGCATGAGCGCTCTGGACCTCGCCTGGGCCGACGCGAACGGCCCCGCCTGGCCCCCCGGCATAACGCCAGCCAGCATGGCCAGCGCCTGGTCCCGTTGCGCCGGATCAGCCGCATGGTCCCACTAGAGGTGGTCCAGCAGGTCCTTGGGGTGGAGGTGGGCGGGCCGGCAGTGCTTGCCGGCTCTCCACGTGCAGTGACCAGCTCCATCCAGCCGAGACCAGGGGCAGACGTTGATCGCCTTCGACCCACGCTGCTCCGTGGCCAAGTCGCCGCCGAAGTGCTGCAGCACGTACCGAATGTTGGCATAGGCGCCATACTGAGGCGGGGGGCTCCTCTTGGGTGGCGGCTTGGGCGCTGCCTGTGGGGCCGGCTTCGCCGCCGCGGCCGGGGATGCCGCAGGCCGAACCGGCGGCACGCTTGGTGGCTGCGGCAGGTGCAGCATCCCCCCCACGGGGAACTGCTCCTCCACCCAGCGGCGCCAAGCGTCGGCGAACTTCTCCCGGTCGCCCTCGACCTTCCACCTGGACGTGGAGAACGCCCGGAGCCACGGCCCCATGTTCTCCGCCATGACCAGGCGGAGGGCATCCCCTCCGCTCTGCCGGCGGAAGCGCGTCGCGGCCGCACCCGTCACGGTCCCTTGGAGGTACAGCGCCGCGCCCCCGTCACCACTCAGAGCACCAAGGTGCAGGGCCTCCAGGTCGGCGGGGCGGACCGTGAGCACCGTGCCCTCTCCGCGATCGTACAGGCGCAGCGCCGAGGAGTGGGGCTCCAATGCCGCCACGACCCAGCACCACGCCCGCGACACGCTATGCAGCAGCGCCAGCGAGGCTGCCGGCCTGTTGCTGGAGGACTGCGCTGCCGGGGCCCTCGGGAGGGCCGCCACTGACCCTGCAGCGCCCCGCACATGGCAGCTGCATGCTCAGCCTGCCACATGTTGCTCGGGGCTATGGGCCAGACGTCCTGCCCCTGGGTCGCTGGCGGTCGCGTGACCTCCACGAAGACCGCCGGCGCCGGCGGGACGTCCTCGGCCGTGCATCTGTGTGCCCTGCGCACCGGCCCCAGCTCCCTGAGACACTCCCGGAACACCCTGTAGCAGGCCGGGCCACTGGACTGCTGCCTCCTGAGCCGGTACGCGGTGACGACGACCCACTCCAGTCCCCCTGTCTCCACCCGAACACAGGCCCAATACTCCGCCCCTTCCAACACCACCAGCCGCCCCATATCCGCCACGCCCACCGTATGGGTGGGCGGCACGCTCACCACCCGCAGCCATCGCTTGGCGCTCTCTTCCCACGGCTGGGGGGCATGCATCCGCTGCTGCTGCATCGCGTCCTGCACGTGCTGCAGGGACACTGTCATCAGCATGGACATCCCCCCGTCCGCTGCCGCCGCCATACACAGCAGGGCATGTTGCATGCGCGCCCCGGGCAACCCCACGCTGTGCAGGACGTCCGCCACGTCCAAGGGTGTGCGGGGCGCCGGCAGGGCATCCAGCACCGCTGCGGGCAGCTCCCCCAGGGATGGCAGACGCGCGATGGGCCCCATGTCCCTGTTGAGGATCACTGCTGCCACCCACCGCCTGTCCAGTGCGGACAGGATGTTGCCCGGTCTTGGCACCTGGAGAAGGGTACCGACAGTGGACATGAGGGCGCACACGCCACAGTCCTTGTTGTTGCCGGCAGGCTGCTGCACGTGTGCCGCCCGGGCCGTCGCCAGCAGATGCTCCGCACCCGGCCACCCCGCTCTCTGGCCCCTGGGTGCCATGCGCATCGTCCTGACCGCCATGTTCCAAGTGTGTGGCCACTGGGGCGGGGCCCCGGACACCGCAGGCTGGCCTAGCGGGTCCACTGTCAACTGCGTGGCAGGGGCCAGGAGGTGGTGAGCCGTCCAGTGCCGCATGCTCGGCGTCTCCGACCTGTCGAGGTACACCGCCTCTGAGCCGCCCAGCTCGACGTACCTTGCGATGAGGAGGGCAGCCGGGGTTTGGTCGTGCCGCCATACATATGTATATATATATATATATATATATATATATATATATATATATATATATATATATATATATATATATATATATATTATATATATATATATATATATATATATATATATATATATATATATATATATATATATATATATATATATATATATATATATATATATATATATATATATATATATAAATATATATATATATATATATATATATATATATATATATATATATATATATATATATATATATAGATATATATATATAGATATATATATATAGATATATATATATAGATATATATATATATATATATATATATATATATATATATATATATATATATATATATATATATATATATATATATATATATATATATAAATATATATATATATATATATATATATATATATATATATATATATATATATATATATATATATATATGGCATATCCGAGGCAGTGTACCTACCAGGGTGTAGGGTAGAAGGAGGGGTCGGGTGGGGGTGTAGGGGACCCCCCCCCCTATTTTGAGGGTGGGGAATCCGTTTTTGAGGGTTAGAGAAGGATTTGGGAGTGGCCGGGATCCAGAAAACCATATTCCGTGAGGAACTGCCGCAGTTTCGTCGCATCTGCAGTCAGTTCCTGGAGCTGAAACAACGTGAGCATCGAGAAGCGGCACCAACCTAGGACCAGTCCAAGAGCGGCGGTCCCAATTGGCAAATTCCAGCTGCTGAGGGAGGCAGTAAGCGTGGCCACAAGAGAAGGGGACCCCCAAATCGCACTGCAAGCAAGGAGAAACCACGCGGTGACCGGTGCTCAACACAGGTTCAACGTCGTGACAATGCCAGCTGATGCGAGCAGACTCAATAACAGCAGCGCGAATCACAGGGTCTGGATATTGTGCAGAAAGAGTGTTCATGAGCTGCAAAAAACAGGAGAAGAGTGTCCCAAATCCCTCTCTAACCCTCAAAAACGGATTCCCCACCCTCAAAATAGGGGGGGGGGGTCCCCTACACCCCCACCCGACCCCTCCTTCTACCCTACACCCTGGTAGGTACACTGCCTCGGATATGCCATATATATATATATATATATATATATATATATATATATTTATATATATATATCCTCTAATCTACACCCCTCTCCCATACTCTACGTGGCTCCACTCTAAGGTACGTGCCAGGGGTACAACTTGGTGCATACATGTAGCGGAAGGGACTAAACTCGATCAAAACGGGCTCAAGATGGGCTCAAATCACTTGTTTGTGCACCCCCAATGGTCTATGATCACAATTGGAAAAATGCGGTTTGGACCCATTTTTGACCCACTTTTGGTCCCAAAATGGCCCATTTTCAAGGCATTTTGGGATTTTCCATGGACCAAAACACGTCACCAGAGGCTCAAAATGGGCTAAAACCACTTGTTTGAGCATCCCAAATGGTTGAGGATCACTTTTGGAAAAACACGTTTCTCACCCATTTTTGACCCATTTTTGGTTCCAAAACGGCCCGTTTTCAAGGCATTTCAGGATTGTCCATGGGCCAAAACACATCACGACGGGCTCAAAATGGGCTAATAACACTTGTTTGAGCATCCCGAATGGTCCACGATCACTTTTGGAAAAACGCGTTTTTGACCCATTTTTGACTCATTTTTGGTCTTGAAACGGCCCATTTTCAAGGCATTTTGGGATTTTCCATGGCCCATAACGCGCCACCACGGGCTCAAAACGGGCTAAAAACACTCGTTTGAGCATCCCAAGTGGTTTAGGAACAAATTTGAAAAAAATGATTTTTTTCGCCCCAGGGACCATGGTGGACCCACCGTTGGCCCCAACTGTGCGCGGGCTGTGCTACCCTCCGGCTCCACCAAGTGACCACTGGTACGGGGGTCTACGTGTCTCGTTGGGCGATTCGGAGGCTTGGAAACCACAAAAAGTGGGGGGTTGCGGGTGGACTAGGTGCCCTCGGAATCGGATTTTGAGCCACAGAGCCCAAGATACGGCCTGTTCTTGGTTTCGGGCTGTTGGTGCACATGGCGCAGATTTTGGGGCTTTTTGGCGCGTTTTTGGGCCCTTTCTCAGACATATCGTGGAGTTGAAGGGCACTAGAGAGCTCTTTGACACGGTGAAGTCAAGCCGCACGTGCAGTGTACTCACCGTATCCCTTCGTTTGGGCGTTTCGCCCGGGTTTTGGGGCTGTTTTGGGCGAAAAATGGCTCTTTTTGGCCCAAAACTGCGCAGATTTGGGAGGGCACCTCCCGACTTGGCGCCCCCGCCCTCGGCCGCCACCGGTGAGTTTTTGGCTCAAAACTTGGATTTGGCAAGGCCAACACCTGGGCTCCAAGATGGCTAGAGTAGAGTAGAGCCCGGAGTGATGAGGCGGAGCAATGGCCAAAACGGTGAGGAGAAGTGCTTGTTGTTGCTTGCTTGTTGTTGCTTGTTAGCTAGATTTAAGGGGAGAGGGGTGTAGTAATATATATATATATATATATATATATATATATATATATATATATATATATATATATATATACATATATATATATATATATATATATATATATATATATATATATATATATATATATATATATATATATATATATATATATATATATATTATATATATATATATATATATATATATATATATATATATATATATATATATATATATATATATATATATATATATATATATATATATATATATATATATATATGTATATATATATATATATATATATATATATATATATATAGTCATAGTCATAACCACTTATCATGCCGTCTACTGGAGTTTCCGGGCATCTCGCGCCGACAGGTGGTTCCTGCCTCGCTCGATCCCGTGGGTCCCAGGGCTGCCTGAGGTGGCCCACAGCATGACGGAGGACCCAGAGGACCGGGGATACCGGTCAACCAGGCTTTGGGGGCAGTGGCAACTGCAAAGCGTTAGCATTAGCAACGGCGACGGACGCTGGCCCGTTTGTTCGCCGGGGGTAAGGGGGCAAGGCAAAGCAGCGCAGCAGCATCGCAACAAGCAGAAAGCAAGGGTATCTTTGTCCGTCGCAAAGCGGCAAGCAAGGAACAAAGCAGCACGCATGCGGCGAAGCGAGAGCTGACCCTCCGTCGTTCGCGTACCCCCGCCACCGTGGAGACATCCATCACCCATGACCCCATGGAATCCATTGCCGTCTGCGTCCTCGAAACTGCCCACCACCCCTGACTCCACGTATCCCTCTGCCAGCACGCAATAGCTCGTATGTGCATAGCCAGGATTTTCTGGGAGGCTCCAGCCTAGCCTGGCCCTCAGCTTTCATCGCCCCCATGTCTCCACAATGTACGCCACCGACCCACCGCACCATCCCCCTAGTATAGTACAGAAACACGGTACCATTTCCACGTCCCCGTGGCCCTGAGCTGCTCCCACACCCCAGATATATACCATGCCGGCACCCCATGTCAGGGGCCAGCGCCCAATCTGCTTCGAGGTATCCACTTGCCCACATATAATATATCTTGAGGGTCTACAGGGGGGGACGCCGGCCGCTACGCGACGGGATTGGCGCAACCCGTGAATATCGCTGGCTGGGATTCGGGCTGGTGGGTGCCGTAGCTTGGTTATCGACCCCCTGTAGGGGTACCCACCAGAGGCTCGCCCCGGGCCGTGGTAACCAGGTGCACCTCATCTGGCCCACATACATTGCCCTGGCGCCTACCCTTGACCCTTACCTGCACTGATTGGCCAGCTCCCGTGGTTGCGCCTCTTCCGCCACAGCAGCGGCCAGGCCGCAGGTTCGGCCCCCACCGACGACGTGGCGAGCCTATTTATAGCATTGGCCCGCGCGTCACCCCCCGGACCACTCAGCATGCCGCTCCTCTGCCCTCCTCGCCTCTAGCCGACCGGACTAGCGCCCCCCAGGGGTTAGCCGTTACAGTGGTGAGGCGACCGCATACTCTTCGCTACGACGCTACGCAGTACCGCTGTTGCCACGCCGACGCCACCTGCGAGCCGCCACGACACGCACCACCGCAACCACAAGGCCATGGTCAGAGGTTAGACCATGTACATGCCCGCAGGCACGGTCCCTCTAGTTTGTTAACGGGGCCAGGGGATGCCCCCGCGCTCCCCCTGAGTTGTTAGAGGGGTCAGGGGGACACCCCAGTACCGCCATGCAACCCCGTAGCGCCCCCACTGTACGGCCCTCCAGTACCGCCGCGTACCCTCACCATTCGGTCCCCAGTACCGCCGCGCATACCCCCACGACGCCAGTACACCGTCATCTGGAACTTCCCCGCTGCTCCCCCACTGTACGGTTCCCCAGTACCGCCGCGTACCCCCACCGTACGGATCCCAGTACCGCCGCGTTTACCCCCAAGACTCCAGTACGCCGTCACCTGGAACTCCACGTGCCCCCCGTGAGTGCTCCTCCCGGGCTGCCACGCCGTCTCCACGACGCCCGCCATACTGTCCCCCTGACGACCCCACTGTCATATCCTTCCACGCACACATCTTCGCCTCGTCGCCGCTCCCGGGGTCTGCAAGCTGACCCCGCAACCCCGTGTAACACTCCCAGGGGGCGCCGCAACGCCGTAACCCCCAGACAACTCCGTGCACCCCCGGTGTATCCCGAGCAATCACTCCCAATACTGCCGTAGCCGGGCCGCCAGTAGAGACCCTGGTGCCATGGGAATACCCTACAGTGGTTTGGGCCTTATTACCCTGGTCGGGACAACCCATGACACCTCACTGTTGTATGCGGCGACCCGGGGCAGGCGGGTGAAGCAACCCTGTCCGACCCTCATGCGCGGGGGCAGTACGGCTCACCATCAGGCCGGCACGACCTGTAACATCGCGTTGGCCGTCATACGCCGCCTGCCAGAACCGCACAATCATGCCGCGAAGGCACTGCTTCTCAGGCGCTACCCCCTCCGCTGCGTCCAGCGTAGGGACGGTAGCTGGTGCACCCACAATTCCCAACCCCATCAATCTGCACCCCCGGCCCCCACCACGCCGTCACCATTTCCTCCGCGATGCCACGACCAGAGTATCCGTGAGTCGCCCTCCAGAGCCGCCCACCACAGCATCAGGGGCAGGGCCGCAGACGGCGCTCCAGGGCACCGTACCCCTTCCACTCGGACGCTCTTCAGGCCATCTTGGATAGTCTTCCAGGCACTTGAGGACATCTGTCCAGAGTGCCGCAGTGCCCACCTCGCCTTAGGCCACCCCCTATCGGCACGCTCCTTACATGTCCCGCACAGCGGGGCGGAGGCACACTGATGAACCCAAACTGACACCGTTTCCCCGCACCCGTGGCATCGCTGCGGAAGCACAGACCGCGATGGAACGCAGCTACCATCACAACACTGCGACCACAGGTCCTGCCATACATCGCAGCACGCGTCCTGGAGCCCGAGCAAAGCCCTCGCCAGCGTGCGTGCTGTGGCACAACTGAGGAGGCTGCGCCTCGCTTCCTCCCACGTGGACACCGGGCGGAGTATCGGTCGCCCGTCGGGCATCACCGGCAGGCTCTCAAGCAGCCGGGGCCACCGCGCCACTTTGGGGCTGCGCGTGCCATGCGCCAGGAGCTCCCAACCGTAGTCCCGTAAGACCTCCCCGATGACATCAACCCCGTCCTGCTCCGGGCCCCTGGCGGAAGCCAGAACCAAGCGTTGTCCTCCCGCCCGAGCCTCAATGACCGCCTCGAGGCCTAGGGTGTCAAGGGTGTGACGGGCATCGGCAGCCACGTGGTCGTCCCCCTCTGGCAGAGAGAACATGGCCTCCGTGACGTGGCCCTGCGCGTCGTTGCCCTGTACCCGTGCCAGCTGCTTGGATCCCACTAACACTGCCATGGACCGCTGCTCCGTGACCGCTGGTACGGCTCGTCGCAGCTGCCGGTCATACAGCCACAACGTACCCACGTCAAGTACGACAGCCACCGCCAGGATTGGGAGACCGCACAGAGGTTGCTGAAGGACCGGCAGCACCTCGCGAGGCCAGCCCATGACGTTCCCCACAGCTGGATGGTTGGCATACACTTGAAGCCAGGGATCACTCTGGCCGTCAGGGCTTCTCACCTTGGTACCACGCACCTGGGCCCACGACTGCGCCGACACCACGCGGGACCACTCCCTGAATGTCGTGATGTCCCGCGCCACCCAGGAACTCATCCACAGGTCGAATGCCTGCGCCACCGCCGCCATCCAGTGAGGGAACAAGGACAGGGCCTCGTCATGCTCGATGCACGACCGCGACACCAGCAGTGCGTGCAGCGGTGCCCTCTGAAAGGTTGCCCGCAGGTCGCCGGGGAGGCCGGCATACGGGTTCCACGGCGGACGCTGCAGGATCCTCCCTGCCGGCGGGCAGAAGGGTGTGTCACCGCGCAGGAACGCGTATACCGCTCTCCTTCGATCTTGCATCGGCAGCTGCATGATCTGGGTGAGCCGATGGTTCCTGCGGGCATACACATCTTCCCCAATCTGGACCATGTCCTCCACAAAGAGCTTGGCCTTGGCAGGGCCCCGGGACGACGCCGCTCGCACCGCAGCGAACAGCCGCTTCAGGTCCCCGGGGACGACACCCGCCATCAGGGATTCAGTCCACCTGCAGCCGTGCTCCCTCCACGCCACGAACTCCACCGCCCTGTCCGTCGGGGGTAGCTCCGCCGTGAACTCCTCCACACGCCTGCACAGGAGCCCAGCCACCTCCTCGTCCCGCGCACACAGTAGGCGCATGTGGCCAATGTCCTCCTCCGGCCCCCCACAAAAGATACAGGGGTGGGCTGGTATTGCCATACGCGTGAGCCTCTGTCTCCACCGTCGCATGACCTGCATGGTGGACAAGCGACCGTCACGTGCCCGCAGCATATTCCTGTGCGTTGGGCCGTGGTGTACAGCTCCCAGGGGCATCGCCTCGCCGGCGCCAGCCAGTGGCGTGTGCGCCCTGGTGCGAGCCGCTAGCGAACGCCACTCCATCTCCCGGACTTGCTGAAGGGCTTGCATCGATGGCACACGCGGCTCGAGCTCACCATTATCCCCCGGTACCAAGAGGATGGCGTGCTCCTTTGGCAGGACAAGATGGACAGGCGGGGCCATTGCACGGGCCGCGGCAGAGTCCGGTGCCTCGAGCGGGACCGCCGCCAAGTGCGAGCTCTGCCTCACCACCCAGTGGTGAGGCCCCCCAACTCGGCGCGGCAGCCGCCGCAGCCCCTCCACTATCCAGCTCAGTGCGTGCTGATTGACCAGATGTGATGTCGGCCCCTTGATGCCACGGTACAGGGCCTCCTGCGCCCTGCGGAGATGCGCTCCTATGACGGACGCATCCACCACGTGTACCGTGCACGCTGATGGGGGCGTGTGCAACAAGTACGCCGCTGCGCCAATGATCTCTGCCTCCGGCACCGTGCCGTAGATGGCACCCGTCCACGTGGGGATTCCGTGGCTGGCCACCGCCACGTTTGTGGCGTCGTCTCCCTGGGGCGACGCGTCAGACGATCTGACTTTAGTCGCCACCGGCACCCAGCAGTACCGGTGGGGCTCCAGCCACGCCACGTCGGAGTGGGGGCTCGGCACCACCTTTCCCAGGGACGCCGCACTGGAGGCCGTGAGCTCCGGGGACAGGACCACCCTCGGTCGATACACCGCATGTGGTCTCTAGGCCAGGTCACATCCGCAGATTGACTTTATGGCGTCCAGGGCGGTGGTATACTCCGCTCCCCAAACTGTTGCGGAGCAGGAAGGCTGGTATACCACCACAGACCCCTGCTCCACTGCGCCGCCATCACGCAACGACGTGACGGCGACGTGTGGATCGTGCGGCACGTTGGACATCCGGACCACTTCCGGGACCGAGTACTCATCCGGATCCGGGATTGGGCCTGCCGGCAGCAGAAGAACAATTGCCCATTCGCTGCACTTGTGCACCGCCGCGCACGCCCTGGAAAACGCTGGCCGCCCGTGCACAACCCACAGTGGTGGCGGGCTTATGCCGCCCCCGGCGTGAGGAGTGAGCAGGGGGACGGACGCCGGATCGTCTTGCTGTTGGTAGCCCTCAAAGACGTCCCCCAACAGAAACAGGAGGGCGGCTAGCGGGACGAACGGCATGGACAGCCCCGGGTTGGCCGGGTCCCATCCTTCCTCCCTGTATCCGCCCACCACATACACGTCCCCCGCAGCGGACTGTCTATTGCGTTTGCTGGCCTTCTTTCGGCGCACCGGGTGTATTAGCCGGCGAGTCAACGGACCGGGCAGTTGCGGCCGTAAGACGTCGCGGAGCCCCGTGAGCCACACCTGGTCCAGCTGGTGGGGCCCTACTCCCGCGTGCGGAAGGTGCAGGTGGTCCGCATGGCACTCCTGAAGCTGGACCGCCCAGTGCCCAGGCGCAGGGCAGGGGAGCCGCGCATGCAGGAGGTCATTTGCGGGATCAGTCAAGGACTGTACTGTCGCATCTGTGCGGGGCCCCGAGAGAATGCAGATGTCCCTACCCTTGAAGGTATAGGATTGGGACACCCACTTCCGCCCCGCCCACTGCACTTGCGGCAGATGGGCGTGTACACACGAGTACACCGACGATGGCATGAGAAGCCCTACGCGCAACGTCCCCATCGCTCTGAGTACCCCGTCCACCCACGTATTGCCAGCGTGTGTGGCGAATGACGCAGAGGGCACCATGAACTGCCCGCACACTCCGTACTGCACGTGCATGTCTCGGAGCATGGCCCGCAGCTCATCCCGGATTGTCGTCGACCTGTGGTGGGTGAGCTGAGCCATGGTCGCCACGACGGAGTCGCGGCATATAACCTGGACATCCGCCAACCGTAGCCCATGACCTGACCGCACCGCGGCGTTGGACAGGTCCTTGGGCGGCTTCTCGAACTGCAGGGCCGCAGCCTTGATGGCAGTATTCAGCTTGATCACCGCCTCAGCCGTGTCGGACAGGTATGGCGCCGCGTACCGCACGATGCCTCCAACCACAGCCGCCATCACCTCATGAGGCACCGACGCCGGCCCTAACGTGTTCTTGCACCAGCCCAGCAGAGCTTCACACCGGAGTACATGTTTCTCCTTCATGGTCGCCATCCCCCTGGGATCGAGGCGCAGGCCCAAGTATGGTACCGTGCCCTTGGCACGTAAGCATACCCATGGGGCCGCCGTGTCCCCTGGGTTCAGGTATACCATAATCGAATGGATGCGAGCAGTATTGGCATAGGCGCATTTGCCCACGTTGAGGGACATGCCCATGTCAGTGAGATACCGCGCTATCGCCGCCGCATACTCCAGGAATTGCGGCAGGGAGTGCGCTATCAACAGGAGGTCATCACAGTACGCCTGTACCAGGGGTGGCACCGCATGGCGAGCATCTCCCCGCGCCTTGCAGGCGAGGCTCCGCAGGAGAGGCTCCAAAAGGAGGAGGTAGAGCACAGCGCTCTCCGCACTGCCCTGCCGCAGGCCCCTGTGGAGTCGTATGCTCGGCGTCGGGCCCTGCGCGGTGATGATGCGCACCAGAGACCCGCAGCTGAGGGTGTGGAAGAGTCTGATGAGCTCCTCTGGGACACCCATGTGGCGCAGGAGGAGCGCTAGCGCTCCGTGCTGCGCTGTGTCAAAAGCTTTTGACAGATCGAAGGCCAGGACGTGGTTTTCCTCCAGCCCACGCTGCAGCCTGCGCTGGGCCAGGAACACCGGGGCAGCCGCCGTGGAGCCCGGCATGGCTCCGAACTGCCAGTCCGCGGCCAGTCCCCTGCGTGCCAGAACAGCCGTGAACCTCCGCATGAGGGGAGTCATGAGCATTCGCATGTCTCGTTGCCCCAGCGCTATCGGCCTGTACTCGTCCAGGTTGCCCGTGGCTGTGCCCTTGGGCATCAGCCAGATAATGGCCTCGTGCTAGGACTCCGGGACGTCCGCACCCCGCAGGATTGCCCTGTACGCATGCACCAGGAGCCCCTGCACCGGTTCAGGCAGCTCTGCTATGAGGGCAGCCGTGACCCGGTTGGACCCTGGAGCTTTGTCGTCCGCCACGGCCTGCCTCACGGCGTCTTTAAGGTCCTGCATGGTGTAGTCCTGTACCGACCTCCATTCCTCCGGCACCCCTTTGGGAATGTGGGCCCGGACCAGCCGCTCGAAGGCCGGCAGGTTCACTGGCCGCTTGGCGTACAGCGCCTCCCAATACTTCTGGACCTCAACGATGACGTCCGAGGCCTCCAAGAGCAGCTTCTCCGACTCGCGGACGCGTACGGACCATAGGCCTGACGGGGCATAGTTCACCACGTTGATGGCCCCCCGTATCGCCGTCCATCGGAGCTGCAGATCCGGTACCCTGCCCCGCCAGTAGTCCTTGATGGACCGGCGCCTGTTGCTCCTGAGGACATCCCGCAGCTCCTCCACGCATGTCTCCAGCTGGTGGAGCTGATGGTCCAATGCGGCACGCAGGTCCTCTACCGAGGCGGGGGACAGGTCGGGGTCCACTCGCCGGAGGTGCCGTAGCAGGGCAGTCGCTTCCTGGGAGTGGAGTCCGGCCGCCGCCGCGTCCCGTTGCCACAGCTGATGGGCGCGCCGGGCCAGGGCCTGCTGATGCGAGAGGACCTGGTCCAACGACGCCTCCGTTTCCGCCTATATATATATATATTACTACATTACTACACCCCTCTCCCCTTAAATCTAGCTAACAAGCAAGCAAGCAACAAGCAACAACAAGCAACAACAAGCACTTCTCCTTTCTGTTTTGGCCATTGCTCGGCCTCATCGCTCCGGGCTCTACTCTACTCTAGCCACCCTAGAGCCTAGGTGGTGCCCTTGCCAAATCCAAGTTTCGAGCCACAAACTCACCGGTGGCGGCCCGGGGCGGTGGCGCCAAGTCGGGAGGTGCCCTCCCAAATCTGCGCAGTTTTGGGCCAAAAACAGCCATTTTTCGCCCAAAACAGCCCTAGTAAGGCTTCAAAACAGCCAAACGAAGGCAAACGGCGGCTACACTCCACGTGCGGCTTGATTTTCTCGCGACCAAGGGACCTTTGGTACCCTTCAACTCCACGATATGTCCGAGAAACTGCCCAAAAAGGCGCCAAAAAGCCCCAAAATCTGCGCAATGTGCACCAGCACCCCGAAACCAAGAACGGGCCGTATCTTGGGCTACGTGGCTCAAAAACGAATTCCGAGGGCACCTAGTCCACCCGCAACCCCCCACTTTTTATGGTTTCCAAGCCTCAGAATTGCCCAACGAGACACGTAGACCCCCGTACCAGTGGTCACTTGGTGCAGCCGGAGGGCCGGCCAGCCCACGCACAGTGGGGGCCAAAGGTGGGTCCACCAGGGTCCCCGGGGCGAAAAAAATGATTTTTTCCAAAGTTGTTCCTAGACCACTTGGGATGCTCAAACAAGTGTTTTTGGGCCGTTTTGAGCCCGTGGTGGCGCGTTTTGGGCCATGGAAAATCCCAAAATACCTTGAAAATGGGCCGTTTTGGGACCAACAATGCGTCAAAAATGGGTGAAAACGCGTTTTTCCAAAAGTGATCCTGGACCATTTATGATGCTCAAACAAGTGGTTTTAGCCCATTTTGAGCCCGTGGCGACGGGTTTGGGCTCATGGAAAATCCCAAAATGCCTTGAAAATGGGCCATTTTGGGACCAAAAATGGGTCAAAAATGGGTCAAAAACGCGTTTTTCCAAAAGTGATCCCAGACCATTTGGGATGCTCAAACAAGTGTTTTTAGCCCATTTTGAGCCCGTTTTGACCGAGTTTAGCCCCTTCCACCACATGTATGCACCACTTTGTGCCCTTCGCCCGTACCTTAGAGCCGTGTGGTGGAGCCACGTAGAGTTGGGAGAGGGGTGTAGATTAGAGGATATATATATATATATATATATATATATATATATATATATATATATATATATATATATATATATATATATATATATATATATTACTACATTACTACACCCCTCTCCCCTTAAATCTAGCTAACAAGCAAGCAAGCAACAAGCAACAACAAGCAACAACAAGCACTTCTCCTTTCTGTTTTGGCCATTGCTCGGCCTCATCGCTCCGGGCTCTACTCTACTCTAGCCACCCTAGAGCCTAGGTGGTGCCCTTGCCAAATCCAAGTTTTGAGCCAAAAACTCACCAGTGGCGGCCCGGGGCGGTGGCGCCAAGTCGGGAGGTGCCCTCCCAAATCTGCGCTGTTTTGGGCCAAAAACAGCCATTTTTCGCCCAAAACAGCCCTAGTAAGGCTTCAAAACAGCCAAACGAAGGCAAACGGCTGCTACACTCCCCGTGCGGCTTGACTTTCTTGCGACCAAGGGACCTTTGGTGCCCTTCAACTCCACGATATGTCCGAGAAACGGCCCAAAAAGGCGCCAAAAAGCCCCAAAATCTGCGCAATGTGCACCAGCACCCCGAAACCAAGAACGGGCCGTATCTTGGGCTACGTGGCTCAACAACGAATTCCGAGGGCACCTAGTCCACCCGCAACCCCCCACTTTTTATGGTTTCCAAGCCTCATAATCGCCCTATGAGACACGTAGACCCCCGTACCAGCGGTCACTTGGTGCAGCTGGAGGGCCGGCCAGCCCACGCACAGTGGGGGCCAACGTTGGGTCCACCAGGGTCCCCAGGGCGAAAAAAATGATTTTTTCCAAAGTTGTTCCTAGACCACTTGGGATGCTCAAACAAGTGTTTTTAGGCCGTTTTGAGCCCGTGGTGGCGAGTTTTGGGCCATGGAAAATCCCAAAATGCCTTGAAAATGGGCCATTTTGGGACCAACAATGCGTCAAAAATGGGTCAAAAACGCGTTTTTCCAAAAATGATCCTGGACCATTTATGATGCTCAAACAAGTGGTTTTAGCCCATTTTGAGCCCGTGGCGACGAGTTTTGGCTCATGGAAAATCCCAAAATGCCTTGAAAATGGGCCGTTTTGGGACCAAAAATGGGTCAAAAATGGGTCAAAAACGCGATTTTCCAAAAGTGATCTAGGACCATTTGGGATGCTCAAACAAGTGTTTTTAGCCCGTTTTGAGCCCGTTTTGACCGAGTGTAGCCCCTTCCACCACATGTATGGACCACTTTGTGCCCTTCGCACGTACCTTGGAGCCTTATGGTGGAGCCACCTAGAGTTGGGAGAGGGGTGTAGATTGGAGGATATATATATATATATATATATATATATATATATATATATCCTTCCATCTACACCCCTCTCCCATCTCTAGGTGGCTCCACCACACGGCTCTAACGTACGTGCCAGGGGCACAAAGTGGTGCATACATGTGGTGGAAGGGGCTAAACTCGGTCAAAATGGGCTCAAAACGGGCTAAAAACACTTGTTTGAGCATCCCAAATGGTCCGGGATCACTTTTGGAAAAACGCGTTTTTGACCCATTTTTGACCCATTTTTGGTCCCAAAATGCCCCATTTTCAAGGCATTTTGGGAGTTTCCAGGACCCAAAACTCGTCACCACGGGCTCAAAATGGGCTAAAACCACTTGTTTGTGCATCCAAAATGGTCTAGGATCACTTTTGGAAAAACGCGTTTTTGACCCATTTTTGACGCATTGTTGGTCCCAAAACGGCCCATTTTCAAGGCATTTTGGGATTTTCCATGGCCCAAAACGCGCCACCACGGGCTCCAAACGGCCTAAAAACACTTGTTTGAGCATCCCAAGTGGTGTAGGAACAACTTTGGAAAAAATCTTTTTTTTCGCCCCGGGGACCCTGGTGGACCCACAGTTGGCCCCCACTGTGCGTGGGCTGGCCGGCCCTCCGGCTGCACCAAGTGACCACTGGTACGGGGGTCTACGTGTCTCGTTGGGCAATTCTGAGGCTTGGAAACCATAAAAAGTGGGGGGTTGCGGGTGGACTAGGTGCCCTCGGAATTCGTTTTTGAGCCACGTAGCCCAAGATACGGCCCGTTCTTGGTTTCGGGGTGCTGGTGCACATTGCGCAGATTTTGGGGCTTTTTGGCGCCTTTTTGGGCCGTTTCCCGGACATATCGTGGAGTTAGAGGGCACGAAAGGTCCCTTGGTCACAAGAAAGTCAAGCCGCACGTGGAGTGTAGCAGCTGTTTGCCTTCGTTTGGCTGTTTTGAACCCTTACTAGGGCTCTTTTGGGCGAAAAATGGCTGTTTTTGGCCCAAAACTGCGCAGATTTGGGAGGGCACCTCCCAACTTGGCGCCACCGCCCCGGGCCGCCACCGGTGAGTTTTTGGCTCAAAACTTGGATTTGGCAAGGCCACCACCTAGGCTGTAGGATGGCTAAAATAGAGTCAGGCCCGAGGCGATGGGAAGGTGCAATGGCCAAAACGGCACGGAGACGTGTTGCTTGCTTGTTAGCTAAATTTAAGGGGAGAGGGGTGTAGTAATATATATATATATATATATATATATATATATATATGTATATATATATATATATTACTACACCCCTCTCCCCTTAAATTTAGCTAACAAGCAACAAGCAACAAGCAACAACAACAAGCAACAACACGTCTCCTTGCCGTTTTGGCCATTGCTCCGTCCCAACGCTTCGGATCATTTGCCCATGTAGCCATCCTGGAGCCTAGGTGGTGGCCTTGCCAAATCCAAGTTTTGAGCCGAAAACTCACCAGTGGCGGCCCGGGGCGGGGGCGCCAAGTCGGGAGGTGCCCTCCCAAATCTGCGCTGTTTTGAGCCAAAAACTCACCGGTGGCGGCCCGGGGCGGTGGCGCCAAGTCGGGAGGTGCCCTCCCAAATCTGCGCTGTTTTGGGCCAAAAACAGCCATTTTCGCCCAAAATAGCCCCCAAACCCGGGCGAAACGCCCAAACGAAGGAAAACGGTGGCCACACTCCACGTGCGGCTTGACTTCACCGTGTCAAAGAGCCCTCTAGTGCCCTTCAACTCCACGATATGTCCGAGAAACGGCCCAAAAAGGTGCCAAAAAGCCCCAAAAACGGCGCAATATGCACCAACCCCCCGAAACCAAGCACGGACCGTATCTTGGGCTACGTGGCTCAAAATCCGATTCCGAGGGCACCTAGTCCACCCGCAACCCCCCACTTTTTGTGGTTTCCACCCCTCGGAATGGCCCAACGAGACGCGTAGACCCGTGTACTAGTGGTTACTTGGTGCAGTCGGAGGGCAGCCCGGCGCGCGCACAGCGGGGGCCAACGGTGGGTCCACCAGTGTCCCCGGGGCGAAAAAAATCATTTTTTCCAAAGTTGTTCCCGGACCACTTGGGATGCTCAAACACGTGTTTTTGGCCCGTTTTGAGCCCGTGGTGGCGTGTTTTGGGCCACGGAAAATCCCAAAATGCCTTGAAAATGGGCCGTTTCAAGACCAAAAATGGGTCAAAAGTGGGTCAAAAACGCGTTTTTCCAAAAGTGATCCTAGACCATTTTGGATGCACAAACAAGTGGTTTTAGCCCATTTTGAGCCCGTGGTGATGCATTTTGGCCCATGGAAAATGGCAACCATCAAAAAGTCCGGGGTGATCAAACCGTCCATGTTGTGAGCGCCAGATTCCGCAAGACGAGGCACTATACAAAAGCCGTTTGTTTCGTGCTGAACTTGTGCACTAGGTTCTTTCATCAAAAAGTCCAAGGTGATGAAATCCTCCATGCTATGAGCGCCAGATTCCGCAAGACGAGGCGCTATACAAAAGTCGTTTGTTGCGTGCTGAACTTGTGCACAGGGTTCTTTCATCGAAAATTCCAGGGTGATCAAATCCTCCATGCTATGAGCGCCAGATTCCGCCAGACGAGGCGCTATACAAAAGTCGTTTGTTGCGTGCTGAATTTGTGCACTGGGTTCTTTCATACAAAAGTCCGGGGTGATCAAATCCTCCATGCTGTGAGCGCCAGATTCCGCAAGACGAGGCGCTATACAAAAGTCGTTTGTTGCGTGCCGAATTTAGCACTGGGTTCTTTCATCGAAAAGTCCGGGGTGATCAAATCCTCCATGCTGTGAGCGCCAGATTCCGCAAGACGAGGCGCTATACAAAAGTCGTTTGTTGCGTGCTGAACTTGTGCACTAGGTTCTTTCATCGAAAAGTTCAGGGTGATCAAATGCTCCATGCTATGAGCGCCAGATTCCGCAAGACGAGGCGCTATACAAAAGTCGTTTGTTGCGTGCTGAACTTGTGCACTAGGTTCTTTCATCGAAAAGTTCAGGGTGATCAAATCCTCCATGCTATGACCGCCAGATTCCGCAAGACGAGGCGCTATACAAAAGTCGTTTGTTGCGTGCTGAACTTGTGCACTAGGTTCTTTCATCAAAAAGTTCAGGGTGATCAAATCCTCCATGCTATGAGCGCCAGATTCCGCAAGACGAGGCGCTATACAAAAGTCGTTTGTTGCGTGCCGAATTTGTGCACAGGGTTCTTTCATCGAAAAGTTCCGGGTGATCAAATCCTCCATGCTATGAGCGCCAGATTCCGCAAGACGAGGCGCTATACAAAAGTCGTTTGTTGCGTGCTGAACTTGTGCACTGGGTTCTTTCATCGAAAAGTTCAGGGTGATCAAATCCTCCATGCTATGAGCGCCAGATTCCGCAAGACGAGGCGCTATACAAAAGTCGTTTGTTGCGTGCCGAATTTGTGCACTGGGTTCTTTCATCGAAGAGTCCGGGGTGATCAAATCCTCCATGCTATGAGCGCCAGATTCCGCAAGACGAGGCGCTATACAAAAGTCGTTTGTTGCGTGCCGAATTTGTGCACAAGGTTCTTTCATCGAAGAGTCCGGGGTGATCAAATCCTCCATGCTGTGAGCGCCAGATTCCGCAAGACGAGGCGCTATACAAAAGTCGTTTGTTGCGTGCTGAACTTGTGCACTAGGTTCTTTCATCGAAAAGTTCAGGGTGATCAAATCCCGCATGCTATGAGCGCCAGATTCCGCAAGACGAGGCGCTATACAAAAGTCGTTTGTTGCGTGCTCAACTTGTGCACTAGGTTCTTTCATCAAAAAGTTCAGGGTGATCAAATCCTCCATGCTATGAGCGCCAGATTCCGCAAGACGAGGCGCTATACAAAAGTCGTTTGTTGCATGCTGAACTTGTGCACTAGGTTCTTTCATCGAAAAGTTCAGGGTGATCAAATCCTCCATGCTATGAGCGCCAGATTCCGCAAGACGAGGCGCTGTACAAAAGTCGTTTGTTGCGTGCTGAACTTGTGCACTAGGTTCTTTCATCGAAAAGTTCAGGGTGATCAAATCCTCCATGCTATGAGCGCCAGATTCCGCAAGACGAGGCGCTATACAAAAGTCGTTTGTTGCGCGCCGAATTTGTGCACTGGGTTCTTTCATCGAAGAGTCCGGGGTGATCAAATCCTCCATGCTGTGAGCGCCAGATTCCGCAAGACGAGGCGCTATACAAAAGTCGTTTGTTGCGTGGTGAACTTGTGCACTAGGTTCTTTCATCGAAAAGTTCAGGGTGATCAAATCCTCCATGCTATGAGCGCCAGATTCCGCAAGACGAGGCGCTATACAAAAGTCGTTTGTTGCGCGCCGAATTTGTGCACTGGGTTCTTTCATCGAAGAGTCCGGGGTGATCAAATCCTCCATGCTGTGAGCGCCAGATTCCGCAAGACGAGGCGCTATACAAAAGTCGTTTGTTGCGTGCTGAACTTGTGCACTAGGTTCTTTCATCGAAAAGTTCAGGGTGATCAAATCCTCCATGCTATGAGCGCCAGATTCCGCAAGACGAGGCGCTATACAAAAGTCGTTTGTTGCGTGCTCAACTTGTGCACTAGGTTCTTTCATCGAACCGCAAGACGAGGCGCTATACAAAAGTCGTTTGTTGCGTGCCGAGTTTGTGCACTGGGTTCTTTCATCGAAGAGTCCGGGGTGATCAAATCCTCCATGCGGTGAGCGCCAGATTCCGCAAGACGAGGCGCTATACAAAAGTCGTTTGTTGCGTGCTGAACTTGTGCACTAGGTTCTTTCATCGAAAAGTTCAGGGTGATCAAATCCTCCATGCT
Source organism: Eutreptiella sp. 'Long Island Sound 2002' (assembly GCA_964036045.1). Taxonomy (NCBI): domain Eukaryota; phylum Euglenozoa; class Euglenophyceae; order Eutreptiales; family Eutreptiaceae; genus Eutreptiella; species Eutreptiella sp. 'Long Island Sound 2002'. The sequence continues at coordinate 58,227,838 of OZ038391.1, forward strand.
ATGAGCGCCAGATTCCGCAAGACGAGGCGCTATACAAAAGTCGTTTGTTGCGTGCTGAACTTGTGCACTAGGTTCTTTCATCAAAAAATCCGGGGTGATCAAACCATCCATGCTGTGAGCGCCAGATTCCGCAAGACGAGGCGCTATACAAAAGTTGTTTGTTGCGTGCTGATGGTATGGTATGGTGGCTATCCTAGAGCCTAGTTACATTTTCCCTCTACCTCTTCTCCTGCGGGACCCTTCTCTTTCATTGTGTGCTCTGTTCTGCGCGGTTGGATTTGGAGTATACGTGTACTCTTAATCGAGTTACGTTCATACCCTCCATGACCAATCCAATTGCTGGTAACAAGGGTTGCAATAATGTTTAGAAGCCGGGACAGGGGACCATAGTAAGTAATGATTGTGGCATCATGTAGGTAATGATTGGTGGATCATGGGATTTTGGGACAAGGGACATGGGACCATGGCGAGCATAATAGGTAATGGGCATCATGTAGGTAATGATTGGTGGATCATGGGATTTTGGGACAAGGGACATGGGACCATGGCGAGCATAATAGGTAATGAATGTGACACCATGTAGGTCATGATTGTGGCATCATGGCATGGGATAGTGGGAAATGGGACATGGAACATGGGTACTGTGGTGCTGCGTTGTGAGATGTGCATTGTACCAATACATTTGCATTTCCCTCTACTTCTTCTGCTACAGGACCCTTTTCTTTCATTGTGTGCTCTTTTCTTCGCGGTTGGATTTGGAATATACGTGTACTCTTAACCGAGTTACGTTCATACTCTCCTTGTCCAATCGCTGGGAACAAGAGTTGCAACAATGTTTGGAAGCCGACGTAGACTTCGATGTTGGGGACTTCATTGTGCAGCACCCCCAAATTGCGCCACCAACCATTCGCCGTCGCCATGCTAGTATGCGGCACACTCTCATGAAGCGGTTGAACAAGCGAGCGAAGCGTGGACTGCAGTCATCATCCATGGCAAGTCTTAACACGGCACAAGCACAAGCTGCCAAGGGTGCAAGGAACACCTCTGCGGCACAAGCTGCCAAGGGTGCAAGGAACACCCCTGCGGCACAAGCTGCCAAGGGTTCTACTGGAGGTACAAGGAACATCTCTGCGGCACAAGCTGCCAAGGGTGCAAGGAACACCTCTGCGGCACAAGCTGCCAAGGGTGCAAGGAACACCTCTGCGGCACAAGCTGCCAAGGGTGCAAGGAACACCTCTGCGGCACAAGCTGCCAAGGGTTCTACTGGAGGTACAAGGAACACCTCTGCGGCACAAGCTGCCAAGGGTGCAAGGAACACCTCTGCGGCACAAGCTGTCAAGGGTTCTACTGGAGGTACAGGGAACACCTGTGCGGCACAAGCTGCCAAGGGTGCAAGGAACACCTCTACGGCACAAGCTGCCAAGGGTTCTACTGGAGGTACAAGGAACACGCCAGAGTCGCAACGCGACAAGGGCATTGTCGGTGGACACGCCAATACACCGGAGAAGCAACATGCCAAAGCTTCACATCCTCGATCGCGGGGGGTCGTTGGTGCCGCTAAGAAAGAGCTTTTCAGCCGAAAACACAAGCCGCCATCTCACATTTATTTGAAATCTGTCCGAGAGTATTGGCTTGATGGTTTGGATGTTTTGTACTCGCCACTGTTCGATGCCCTTTGCCATCGATGTGGTCAACTACTTTGGGGCCCGGTTGGTGCGCACAAGTTTCTTGTTTCCCGAGATGATAGTGCAGTCCGTACCACCAACCTCTTTGGGGTGCCACCCACAGATGTGATTACTAGTGCGATCTTCGAGTTCCGAAATGACTTGTTTGCCAACTATGTACAATACAAAGGACCACCTTTTCGCGTTCCGCCTCGGTTGCATCCCACGAGTATTGGCGCCTTCAAAGTGTTTGATACGCCGGTGTGGCATTCGACACATCGTATGTATGCATGCCTTGTTTGCAGCAAGTATCGTGCCAAGTACTATCCTATAAATTATGGGTACGAATTGGATGGCACGACACATTACAATGTCCCAACCAAACTGGCGAATCTCACCGAATATCAAAAACGGCAAATTGCGTTGGGTGCTTTGTATTCAAATACCCTTAAGCACGTGGATTTGCGTCATCGACAGTGGCACCATGCTATTGGGACCGCTGGTGTGGGCCGCAAGCCTAGCCAGCATTATAATGCACTATATGGGTTTATGACCATGAAAGAACATGTGCTTCGCGATTATCAAAAGCCGAAGGATAGTGCCCAAAACACGCGGCAAATGAACCAAGCATTGCTGTTGCTGAAGAAAATTCACCCCTTTTGTTCCCGGTTTTGGCGCATTATGAGACATTGTACCGCTACCTACAGAATGCAGCTTCTACAATGGGGACGTTGACACAGCGTTTTTTTGAGGATAAGTACGGGAAACGCCTGGAGTACCATCTACAAGACGAGTATGTGGCTTGGGCAGTGGAGTGTGATGCACCGCGGAACATTATTCCTGATTTTGCCCCTCACCAAGACAAAGTGGGATTCATGCATCGAGCACCATTTCAACGTGCTGGGGGGACCGTTACCGCTGCAGCACAATCATTGGCGAACGACACGTATCTGCATTTCAACGATCCAAAATTGGAACCGTGTGTGTGGCCGGATTTGTATCCTGGTGGAGTTGGTGGATACAAGGTTGGGTGTGGCATTGGATGTGCGGCGTATTACCGTAGCCGGTATCTTGCATTTGATGAGCGCTGGCGCCGTGACCGATGGTGGTCCTTCTTCCAAGTGAGTAAAGTGATGAAGAATCAACTTATTTGGAACCAGCAAAATTTCAAAGCGCAACGTGGTGATCGCGCAGAGGATATCACTGCGGAACATCTGCGTGCTGCTAGAAGCTCCGCAGGACCCAATCCCCCTCCAAAGCGACACTCATCACATCACGCACAGTCTTCTTCGCAATCCACTCAATCACCCAGTCAGCCGAGCCAATCAACTCCCTGTCCAGGTGCCGAATCATCCACACAGTCCCCAAGCCAACCAAGCCAATCATCAGCACGCCCCGCACACGAACACAAGAAGGCCCGTGCTTCATACCACGATGGTGTTGATTCCATGAATCGGAATTTGGCAAGCGAAGGGGTTGATCAAGGTACCGCGGAACTCAACCCATACTATCGATATGGAACTTATGTCCCATCGAAGCTAGTTGGGACACGATCCTATTGGGCCTCACGGCATCTTGACCTCACTGCAATGAGCCGCGAGCTTGGAAAAGCAGACCTATTCATTACTTGGACAATGAATGACAATTGGGCTGATTTGCAAGCTGCAGTTCAAAAGGGATGTCGCGCAGGTGCGGTGTGGCCTGGACAATATCCGGAGGGCACAAGGCCCACCAAGCCAATTCAAGTTGGGTACGATATGGAGGCATGCGTTGCATTTCATAAGCGGGTCGAGATCTTCAAGCGTGAGTTCTTAGCGATTGGCAAGAGAGGTCCATTTGGAACGGTTCGCGATTATTGGTTCCGCTTTGAATATCAAGAGCGCGGCCGAGTGCACCTGCATGGTGTTGTTTGGTGCCAACCAGATTCAATCCCGGATGATGTCATCTGCGCTACAATGCCCCGCGAAAGTGATGGGTATGATCCGGAATTCACTTCATATCTACGGAGTTTATACAAGGAGTGCAATATGGTGCACCAGTGTTACCCAGACAAATGTTTCAACATTGGCCAAGGGCGCGTATCTACCGAGTGCAAGTCAGGGTATCCGTTTACGGTTCCCCAACATATGGAGGAGTTGGACACTAAGGGTGTACGCCTATTGTACCGCCGACAGGAACAAGAAGATGCTTGTGTGGTACCTCACAATCGTCGTCTTCTAGTACGTTTGCAATGCCACAACAATGTGCAGCGGATCACATCTTTGGGGTGGGAGTTGTACCTTGCGAAATATCTCACCAAAGCTGCAAAATCATTGACTGTCCCAATGCACCTGTCACCAAATGCCACTGACGTTGAGCGCTTGCTAAAGCTACGTTCTTTGGGACGCATGGAGAATGGAATGATGCTGCTCGGCATTCATCGGTGTAGGGGTAGTAGAGAGGTTGTATGGATTCCAACGGATCCATGGCCTAAGTTGGGGCGCTTGAAACGCCGCAAACACCTACCGGAGGATGACGCGTCTACAGATGTCTGGTACCTAGATAGGTACAATTTCTATTTGGAGCTTCCGGACGGTTTGCAACTGAAGTACCCTGACTTCTACCGATATTACCGTCGCACACAGCGCAATCCCGCAGACGCCAGCGCCTTGGCAAGCAATCCGGCAGAGGATATGGCAAACGAATCTTTGTCTAGTGATTCCGACGACGCAATAGACGGTGATTGGTATAAAGCCGATCCTCCTGACAATGGCAAGGAGCGCCCATACTGGTGGCCGTCCCCTCCAGAGCGCATGGAGCGAGAAATTAAAAACAACATGGGCAATAAGTGGAGATTGCGCCGGCGCACTGCCATTCCAAGGTGGAATTTCTACCTTCCGTACGGTGAGGACGCCGAAAAGTATTTCTTACAAAAGATTCTCCTCTCCCAGCCCTTCACGAAAGAAGACCACGAACAGCGATTCTTTTCGAAGGACAATGTGTCGAAAACCTACATGGAGGAGTGTATCCTTCGTGGGCTATTCCGAGGATATGAGGAAGAGGCACGGGAAACACTGAACAACGCCCAGGCTCGAGGTTACTCCGTTGAGCGGTTGCGTCTTCTTGTAGAAGTCCTTCGAGCTGAGGACATAATCGACGCAGCCTTCTTCAATAATTATATGTCCGATTTGGATGAGCTTGACAAGCATCGGGCCGGTGAGGATGAACCAGTGGTTGCTGATGAGGCGGAAATGGATCCCCAATTGGCTGAGGAGTTGAAGGCGTTTATGAATGCCGATGACCCCGGAGCTGCCGATACCTTGGTGAATGCCCTAAATCATTGGCAACGCATGGTTTTTTTCAAATCTTTGTGGCACACTTTCAACAACAACAACCGAAGGATGTACTAGATATATCGACACATTGTCGGGCCCGCACTGCGGGTAGCCGACCTCAGTTGTGTGCCATTCTCACAGGAGTTGCAGGAACTGGGAAATCTCATGTCGTCCGTTTATTGATTGCCAAGCTACGCGCATGTGGATTTTCAATACTTGTGTGCGGTGCTAGTGGCGTGGCAGCGCTCAACGTTGGTGGCCGCACCATCCACAGCTTGTTTTCATTGTCATTGGACCTTGATTGGCAATTCAAAGAGGGAACAATTCTTTGGTGGATGATTCGTAATGCTGACATGATTATTGTGGATGAGTTCTCGCTTTTGTCGAACAAGCTCCTCCACACGTTGAATGACATACTACACAAGGTGCGCCGGGACAAGCGGAATCCTTTCGGAGGAATTACAATGCTTCTTGTTGACGACCCATTGCAGCTTCCCGCTGTTGATCTCGACATCTTCGATAGTGCCCTCTTCCGGAACCATTTTGTGCCGTTTGTGTTGACGGAGGTCATGCGCCAAGACGATGGACAATTCATTGACCTGCTCAATCGTGTACGCATTGGGGAGGAAACAGATGATGATCATCTCACCCTACAGCAACGCATCGCTCCAAACAATGATGTTTCGCTTCAAGACCTCGAAGATGCCCCCATGCTAGTGGGACGCAGGAATGCTATGCATCGGTGGAACGAACACTTCATGGCACAATTGGGATCTAATATTGTGACCTTCAATGCCACCTATGTGGACATGGGTGGTGCTCCTACCAATCAAGCCATGTGCGACTACATCAATTCTCGCAATCGCCGCGTGCTCCCACAACAGGTTTTCGTGGCCGCCGGTATGCGAGCCCGGCTCATTCGCAACGTTAGTATTCAGAATCGTTTGGTGAACTCAACAATGGTTGTTATCAAGCGATGGTCCAATGATGTTATCGTTGTGTGCCCCATTGGTCGCACTAGGGAGTACCCTATTTGTCGGTTCCAACAAATAATCCCCGTGTACGGACCATCCGTGCAAGTCAAAATACTACAATTTCCGATGCTCGCAGGCTATGCATGTACTGTTCACGGATCGCAAGGCTGCTCGTACCACATTGTGTGGATTGATATGGCAACCTTCTTTGCCGCAGCACACGCGTATGTTGCATTGTCACGGGCACGGAATCTGCAAGGTCTATATATCCTGAACTATCGCCGTGAGGCATTCCTTGTGGACCCCTACTACGTGCAGCTGTGGAATTGGTTTGTGGCAACAAATGTTTTGGCACCCAAACCCGTTCAGCACATTCCGCCTTACCCACGTAGAACCTTCACATCCACTCTCATTGCCGGGAACATGTGTGTATGCCGCTCATGGCACACCAAATCTCATTTCCCCCAAAATTTGGATGCCCGCATTTTAAAAGTGAACATGTTGCTCATCTTGCAGTATGTGTCATTTCCATGGTGGTCTTACATTGATAGACAATTACAAGGAGACAAGTTGTCATTGGACATTGACGACCTCAATGAGGACGGAACGGAGCAGCCACGTATGCGCGGACGGCCTCATGGCACATCTCAGCAACCAAACGTTGGAGTGCAGTTGTTAGATGGCAACAACAAGCCACGTGTCTTTAGTGCCGATGTCTTGAGCCAAATGTCCGTTGTTCAGTTGCGGACCTTGTGTGCGGCTCATGGACTATCAACTTGTGGTACAAAGGCTGCTTTCCGGGAGCGCATTCTTCGAAAGCAAGACCACATTGAGGGTCCACCCAAACGGTACCCGACTACATCGCATGTGGCTCCGCCTCCGTCCTCCATTGGTGACTACCCCCATTTGCATGCACGTAATTGCCACTTCAACATTGAGTTTTGGCCCGACGAGAGAAATGATTCCATCGAGCACAATGTCCATCTTGCAGAATGTGCGTGGTTGTCCAGTGCGGGAGTCCAGTGCCTCCTTGAAGTTGTCTTGCCCCCAGGAACCACCTCGGTGAAACCCGTTATCATCGACATGCAGTTGGCCCAACTCATGCGACATTCTCCTACACTAAGCCTCATTTGTACAGAAAAATGCGCGTTACCATTATTGCTAACGTCCCGAAATTCCACAATAGGGGTCCACTATGTGTTGATCACAAATCTCCAAGTGGATTGCAAGAGGCTAGTCATTCGGGATCCAAAGACGCCTCGTCGGACTGTGGGGCTCTATTTCGAGTCATGTTGAAAAAACTTGGCTGGTCTTTCGTCTGGCACCATTACGGAACCCAACCTGATTCCGATACTTGTGGGTTCCGCGTGGTGATGCTCGCCATGCAATGGTGCGCTGCCAAAACGTTGACGGGGCAGCTCCCACGATGGTTCTTGGCATATTGTGCAAGCATCCTTCAGATGTTTGCCGTGGATTCCACGACGTTGCGATCCGCAGTGAGTACGTTCCAAGACGCCACATACGAGGATGCTTTGACCATGTATGATGAACCCGTCATTTGGGCAATGACGGAGTGTGGGGCCCTACCTGACGTCACCGATGCCGAATTGGATGCTCACACAAGCGAACACCATTGGACCTGCCCTCCACAAGGCACCAACCATGGGCCATCACACCCAACGGTAGGCGGCAACCAAGCTAGTCCAGATCCATCACAAACCCGTCAACCTCAACGCTCCGAAACATCAAGGTCCAAAGGAGGTGCCAACACAAAGCCTACCCCAAACACAAGGCAAAAATCTGGGCGCCCAAGTCCACCAACACCAACAACAAAACCTTCGAGAAAAGTTCCCAAGTCCAGAAGAACTACCATGCCAGCACGACATCAACCTCCAAGCCAAGCACCATATCGTTCGCAACCACATCCACCCCAAGGAGGGCGTGGAAAGTCAACCAACTCCGAGGACAACCACTCCTCAAGAAAAAGGACATCCCAACAAAGCAACGGGCCACATTCCAAGAGACAACGTGCAACGGGCAGCGAGCAACGGGGTAGTCGCAAACGCCCTCGAACACACCAAGATTCAACGGCACCATCAGGCGAACCCCCCCGGTCACGTCCTCGAGCGGCCGGTACCCCGGTGGATCATTTGGCTTTGACGAAGAGAGAAATCACCGAGTGGTCCACAAGGATCACAGATGAGAACACCAGTCTTCGCCGGCGAAAGGCACATGCCTTGCACTTCTTGGGTGCCCAAGATGCAACCGCAGTAAAGGGGCAATACCGCTCTTTATCTCTACTTCTTCATCCGGACAAGAACAGGACCGACCCAATGGCGACCGAGAAATTCAAAGTGTTGGGTGCGGCAAAAGATTTGTTTGACTAGCCCATTGATAGGATGGCAACACTTAATGCGTCACAATGTGCTCTACAAATGGACTTGGAAAACAGGTGTACTCTTAATCGAGTTACCTTCGTTTCTTCTCCAAGTCCAGTTCCTGTACGGCCTCGTCCCCCACACCGCAACATGCAACACCTTCACGCACCAACATGGAACACATATCACCCCCACATTGTGCACGTGGTGCCATGCACATTCATCTATCACTACATCCATCGAACAAAATCTCGTAAACTACAACTCCCACTCACACTCGCAATACATCCCACTCCTCAACTCATTCACCATGGACATCACACCAGACACTGTTTTCAATGAACCGGTCGAAGTTGCAACCGGAAATGGCTTGGCATGGCACGACCTAGCAACCCGCTACACACCGCTAACAAAGTGGCAAATGAACGCATCGCAGAAAATTTTCAAGGGAGGGGGGGACACACTGCCGCTCCACGCAGGCATAGCCGATATGTTCACTGCCCTCCATGTCCATGATGGCAATGCAATTTGGCGGAATGTTTTCAACAACTACAATGCAGCAGCAGGACGCCACGTAGATGATTGCCGTTTCAAACGGAGTGCTACGTACATCTTTCATTTTGGTCCACCATGCGTAATGCAATGGGACGGGAAGGAGTATGAACTACTCCACAACACACTGTATGGATTTGATGGAAGCATGCCACATGAGCTTCCATGTTGTGGTCGATACAGCTTGTCCCTGAGGGCATGGGTGTAGGGGCTGAGACCCACAAGTTTCCCGAATGGCGAATACATTCTATTCCCACATCGTTCCCGACCCCATAACACAACCAAGCAAAAAAAACCCTCACCCTCGAACGTGCTAACCCCCCCTACCACAGCCCATCCCGTCTCTTCCGCTCCGATGGTAGCTCTTTTCTTTGCAAGGGGCCGTGAAAGCATGGAGGGAGGGGGAGTAGTGATCTACCTTCATGTCCGTGTGGTCCAAAGCCACCATACAACCGCACTTGCCTTGAAACGCCCCACCTCGTTATGTGTGTCTATACTAATCCCTTGCCCGCCTCATCAGCTTACCCCTCTGAGGCTCCACCCACCTTCTAAAACCGCGTGCCATACATTACTTTTGTTTCCTAAGAGTACCATGCTGACCATTTGCCCGCAACCTTTTTTTTGGCACATGCTTAGGTAGTGTCCCAAGGAACCAAGTCATCTTTTTGGGGGGGGGGGAGAAGGGTTGTGCAAATGGGGTGTGAGCGGGGAGGGTGATGTACCTTCATGGCGGTGTGGTCCAAAGCCACCGCCCCGAGTTGCTATGGCCACCGTCCGCACTAGCCCATTTGCCTACAACCATTTTTATTGGCAACTGCTTACAAAGTGTCCCAAGGAACCAAATCATCTTTTGTTTGAGGGAGAAGAAGGGTTGTGCAAGTGCTGTGTAAGCAGGGAGGGGTGATGTACGTTCATGGCGGTGTGGTCCGAAGCCACCGCCCCGAGTTGCTATGGCCACACTTCCACACTGGCCCATTTGCCTGCAACCATTTTTATTGGCAACTGCTTAGAAAGTGTCCCAAGGAACCAAATCATCTTTTGTTTGAGGGGGAAGAAGGGTTGTGCAAATGGGGTGTAAGCGGGGAGGTGTGATGTACCTTCATGGCGGTGTGGTCCAAAGCCACTGACCCGAGTTTCTATGGCCACACGTCCGCACTAGCCTTTGAACCCCCCCCCCCCCCCTATATATGGGTGTCTGTTGTAAATCTAACCCACCCCAGGAGCCCACCCCCCTGATGTTCGCAGTGCGGCTGCGAATACCAAAGCCGATGCTACCCTCCCCCGCATTGGGGTGAGGGGCGGTGCGAACCGTCGGATCACACCTGGGCCGCATAGCCAACCGTTCGGAGGTGCCCGACAAAGGTGGCACATTTGGGTCCGCCTCTCCGCTTATCCACAACACACACATGAGTAACACCCCTACTTTCCTTGTGAGGCATCTAAGACAAATAGCAACGTTGGCATGGGAGAGGGGTGTAGATTAGAGGATATATATATATATATATATATATATATATATATATATATATATATATATATATATATATATATATATATATATATATATATATATATATACCACAACCGCGTACGCCATCGCGCTCACACCCGCACCCTCGTACCGGTGCAGATACACAAATGCAGCCGTCGCCCCCCCCCCCCCTCCCCCCCTGTCTGTGTTCTGATGCAGAGTTTGCATCACATGAGCTGCGTTTTGTCGCAGTGAGCAGCGACACGCAAAGGAGAACTCCAAGCAGCTGAACGCTGCGTCCTGTCGCGGACATGCACCAAGGCGTCATGCCGTCTGGAAAGACGCAGCAGGAGAAGGGATCACAACAGCAGCGGTATGGCCCATACACACACATCCAGCCAACCCCAAAGAAGGTCAAGCCGCAGCAAGAACGACAGCGTTTCAAAGTGCAAGCACTGAGTCAGCTGGACGCCATTGCGAACGAAGGACTGCAAGCAGATGAAGCAGAGCTGACCACAATGGCCTGGGCCCGCAATCAGCAGATCTGGCTCCGACTGGACCAACCACATGACACCAGGATGCACTGTGAGATTGTGGACAACCATGGGGAACCACTGCAGATGAGCAATCAGGAGCTCTACTCGGTGATGGTCCAGATCAACTGGACCCTGAAGTCCCAGGCTCTGGCGAACATGCAGGTCCAGTGGCGACCCAAAAGTGCAGGCAAGTGGCACCCGTTCCAGTGGGAGGCGATCCTCCACTGTCCGACGGCAGAAGGACACAGAGCGGTGCCCTCCTCGGTGAGCAGAACTGGAGATTGCATGCATGTGTGGCTGGCAGGCCGAGCGGACCTCTTGCGGTTGTTCCAAAGAACGCTCTTCAGGTAGGCGGACCCGGTACCCGGGGACGCTGTGTGGTTCCTCTACACGCTGCTGAACACACCCCCATGCGAAAGAAGATACGCATGACAGGGGAAGACACAAAGGAGAAGAAGAGTGGTGCGCATGGTGCAGATACCCTATCGTCGTGGCTCAGTGGATACACCACACCTCTTCTGTGCCGTGGAGGATGGTTCGAACCCCGGGGGGGATAGAGATGCACCGAACAGCCCGAACCCCCTTTTTGGGCGCGCGCGCGCGCGAGAGAGAGAGAGAGAGAGAGAGAGAGAGGGTAGAGCGCAGTGGGAGAGCACAGTGGGAAAGGAACAGAGACGAGCAACAGGAGAGACAGAGCAGGGGAGAGCAAGAGAGAATGGGAGGGAGAGAGTAGGAGAGAGACCCACAGGGCAAGAGACCGGGGCTAACCGGCGCAAAGGGAGGGTGGTGGGTTCGAGCTGACCAGGGTGGGTTCGAGCTGACCAGGGTGAATCGGACGCCACGGCAACATGGAACAGTCACGAAATGAAAAAGCAGGGCGCCGTAGCGCCCCTGAGCCACAGGCTCGACACGTCGTCACGTGTTGAACAGCCGAAGCATGACTGGGGCTGCGAGAGTGCGGCCCACGAAAGACGGCTGGAAGTCAGCGGGCAAGATAAAGCAAACAGCATGCGCAAGAATGTGCACGCAGGGTGTGGTACAGAACAGGTATGTGCCACACACAGTACAGCAATGATCTGTTGAGGTGACCGGCAACCGGAACTTTTGTTGAAATGTTGAGACGCCTTTGCGCCGCCAAAGGCGCCTTTGCGCCCCCGAGGATCGGGTACGACACGTCCTCACGTGCCAGAGAGCAAGTGCATGACAGGGGCACGACCTGCAGGGCAAGGGTTAGAGACTAACCGGCACTGTGGGAGGGTGGTGGGTGCGAGCTGACCTCAGAGTCCAGAGGACCGAAGCCAAAGCACAGTCAGCAACCACCCGGTGTGGTACAGAACTGGTCTGCGCTGCAGTGCAGCAAGGAAAACACTGAACAATGTGGTTATGACCATGCGCCTGTGACACGGGGGCGCATGCGAGCCCAGTTTCCGTTGCCTCATGGCCTCCCCCCCTGGAACAGCCGGGGCATACCGGCAAATGCAAGCAAAGAACCCATGCCTATGCATACTGATCCGAGCGTGGCACAGGGAAACAATCCCTGGGCCATATGCATCGTCACGCCAGCGCCAACACCACGCACACGAGCACCGGGGCAACGCAGGGAGCACTCCGGACCAGCGGGCTTCTGCGCCCCGACCGTAGGGCTGCGCGCGGCCGTGCGTATGCAGCGCCACACCCAAAAACGCCTCTGCGCCCACTGGCACGCCGCCCCAGAACGCCCAGAGCAGGGCGGGAACGACCTCAGGGCCAAACACGTTTGCACACCAGCGCCAACGCCACACCCACGAGCAGGTGCTACCGGGGCGACTCAGGGAGCATCCCAGACCCAGCGGGCTTCTGCGCCCCAGACCACAGTACTGCGCGCGGCCGTGCTCATGCACCGCCGTGCCCAGGCATCACACACGCTCACTGGCACGCCGCTCCACGATGCGCAGGGCAGGGCGGACAACCCAAGGGCCAAACATATCCGCACACCAGCGCCAACACCACGGATACGAGCAGGTGCAACCGGGGCAACCCAAGGTGTGGCCCGGACCCAGCGGGCTTCTGCGCCCCGACCACAGGACTGCGCGCGGCCGTGCCCATGCATGGTGCCCAGACATGTGGCAGTGCTCACTGGCACGTCGCCCCAGAGCGCGCAGGGCAGGGCGAGAACAACCCCAGGGCCGTATACATCTGCACACCAGCGCCAACGCCATGCCCACGAGTAGACGCAACCGGGGCAACCCAGGGAGCAGCCTGGACCCAGCGGGCTTCCGCGCCCCGACCACAGGGCTGCGCGCGGCCGCTCCAGAACGCACACATCAGGGCTGTTGGGTCTCACACGCAACTCAGGGCCCACACGCAGCGGGCTCCCACGCCCCTTGCCGCAACGCTCACGGCGATCCCGGGCTGAAGAAGTCCGACCACACTTAACTCCCCTGCACCGACGATTTGTCCGCGGCGTACCCCGCGGCGCTGGGGGCGCGGCTCGGCGAGGAGGGCGGCGACATCACCGCCACCCGCCGCCGCTGCCCCGGGGGGCCCTCGCGGCCGGGCCAGGGGCGCTTGCGGGGGGCCGCCCCGTTGCTGCCCTCACGCAGCATCGGGGGAGGGGCGGCCCCGTCGGCCGCCGCTGCCGCGGCGGCGGGCTCCGCGAATTCGCGGAGCATGCGGCGCTCGCGGCCGCGCTTGTTGCCGTCATAGTGGCGGCGGTCCCTGCGGCTGTGCGTGGCTTCTGAGCCTTGCCATCGCGGTACCTGCGCCAGACTCACGTGCACTCCCTCGCCCTCTCGCTCTTGCGCCTGCACGTGCGCGTGTGCCTGCGGATGCGGCGGCTGAAAGGGGCGCAGCGGCGGCTGAGCTTGCAGACCGGCGGGCAGCAGGGCCGCCATCGCCTGTTCGGCTTCCCGAGCCGATGGCGGCGCGGCCTCTGCTGCCGCGCGGACCGTGTCAACAGTGACACGGTCCGCAGCTCCGTACGCTGAACGGCGAGGCTGGCACGACATAGCTGGACACAGGGTGGCAGCACATCACCTCCTATCCCCCCACCAACACACCAACACAACTGGTCTACGCTGCAGTGCAGCAAGCATAACACTCAACAATGTGGTTATGACCATGCGCCTGTGACACGGGGGCGTATGCGAACCCAATTTCCGTTGCCTCATGGCCACCAACACACCGTCCCACACACACAACCGCTTATCCCGGTCCACGACTGTCCCCCACACTTGCCCCGGCCGCTGGCTGTAAAACCCCTGCCTTGGCCCTGGCCTCTACCACCATATCCCGCCCCCCCCCCCCCCCCACCAGCGGCTGACGCAGCCCGCCGGGTTAAGCGCGCTCTCCACATACCTCAACCCTACCGACACCCCCTGCCAGCGCAGCCGGTGCGCAAGTCGCCGCAAAATGCGCTGCTGGGCCACCAGCAGCGTGGACGCACGCCCCCAAAGGACCTAGGCTATCGCGCCCACGTTGTCCATGACAAGGTGCACGTGCCGGCACGCAGCACTCCGAGCCACGTCAAGAGCACACACCCCAACATACAGTTCAGCAGATTGCTGGGTATCAACCCATGGGGGGCATCGGCGGATTGCAGGGCCCTCGGAGCTCCATACCCCCACAAAAAGCCCACCTGGCGCGACGGGGCAGTCCGCTGCGTCAGTGTATACCGGGATCGCTGGACCCTCGGTCACCTGCGGCTCCCACCCCCTGCAGATTGTGCACGCGTGGTGGATTGTGCATTGTGGATTGGGCGGATTGTGCACGCATGGTGTGGTGCTGAAAAGGTAAGCGCCACACGCAGTACAGCAATGAACTGTTGAGGCGCCCCCGAGGTTCGGGTACGACACGTCCTCACGTGCCAGGGAGCAAGTGCTTGACAGGGGCACGACCTGCAGGGCAAGGGTTAGAGACTAACCGGCACTATGGGAGGGTGGTGGGTGCGAGCTGACCCCAGTGTCCAGAGGACCAAAGCCAAAGTACAGCCAGCAACCACCTGGTGTGGTACAGAACTGGTTTGCGCTGCAGTGCAGCAAGAAACACACTGAACAATGTGGTTATGACCATGCGCCTGTGACACGGGGGCGTATGCGAGCCCAGTTTCCGTTGCCTCATGGCCCCGGCCGCGATCGCCTCCAAGAGGCCCCTACACACAGCAAACGGCACGCAACGGGCAGAGGACGGACGCATACGAAGCCATGCGCG
Organism: Eutreptiella sp. 'Long Island Sound 2002'; assembly: GCA_964036045.1. Classification (NCBI taxonomy): domain Eukaryota; phylum Euglenozoa; class Euglenophyceae; order Eutreptiales; family Eutreptiaceae; genus Eutreptiella; species Eutreptiella sp. 'Long Island Sound 2002'. The sequence continues at coordinate 58,242,915 of OZ038391.1, forward strand.
TGCACCCGCGAGGAAGCATCCAGCGGAAAAGCCAGGGCGGGCCAGCCAACCTATGCGCCCCAGAAGTCTCTGGAGCGGTTTGCGCGTGTAGTGGCCCAAACTGAAAGTGACCCAGCGACCTACAATGTCAGCTAGTCCTTCTGGCTTGTGTGCCACGCGTGAACGATTCAGGCTGAGCTGCTTCCCCATCCACGTGAGGGACTGCGTGGCGTCAAGCACTGATTTGGGGCTGACGAGGAAGCCCTTGCGGGGCAGATGCGCCGCCGTGTCACGCGCTACGCGGGTGGTGACCTGCCTGTCCCGTCCCACAAACAGGATGTCGTCCAAGTACCGTACAATAACTACCTGTGTGTCAGGCAATTCAGAAAGCACCGCAGCGATCAGGTGCTGCACCAGGCCAGGTGCCTGGTGCCAGCCGAATGGCACACGAACCAGCGCATATGTGGTGCCCGCCGCAGCCACACGCACTGCCCCCGCCATTGCTGGGGGAAGGTGCACGCTCCAGTAACAGTTGCTGAGATCAATCTTGGCCCCCCACGCCCCCCCCCCCCCCCCGCACCGAGCGCAGCAGTCCTGCGAGGCCCTCAAGTGAGGGCAGGCGGAACGGTCGCGCCTTGAACGAGCAAGCATGGTTGAATGCATGCATGTCGATGATAAGCGCACACTTGGCCACGCTTTTGTACATCACAAACGCCCGGGCATTCGGTGACAGAAGGGATTTATCGACCAGGCCATCAGCATGCAACCGGCGCAACAGCGCGGCGACCTTCGGACACGATGATTCCGGCGCTGTCGGGGCTGCTTCGCTCGCTCTCTGGAAGTGGGGATCCGCCCACTGCGCCTAGAGGTCATCTGGGACCTGTACGGAGCCAGCCGGACCCAGACCACGGCGGGCGAGCTCAATGGTGACCGCGTCGCCATCTCCAAGCTGCGGGGATGACGCCTCGTCCGGCGGGCCATGTGTTGCCAGGTGGTGGAGGGTGTCGTGTAGAAGCGCCTCATCATCCGGGCTGACCGCGGGCCTATCCAGGGCCCAGCGGTGCGCCTCCGCCCACCACATGCGCAGCAGGCTGTCCGCCCGGCAGTGGTCCACCGACCCCTTGATCGCCGTCAAGACCGCCGCATCGAGAAGGTGCTCATTGACCCGCTTTCCGCACCCTTGACAGGCGCTCAGGGGCGGGGACCAGCTGCCCGTGGCCTGCTACTGGGGCAGTGCGGGCGGCGGCGTCGGCGGAGGGTTTTCGCTTGCGGGACGTGCCGTCCCTCGCTGAGCGTGACCGACGGACGTAGCATCGCTGCTGAACCGGCGGGCCTTGGGCTTGCGCAGGCGGAGTCGTACGCGCACGCGGGGCCGGCGTCGCCTGCTGCTGGCCGTCCTGATGTTGCGCACGTCGTTGCCGTCCTCTCTGGGCCATTCCATGATGCGTGCCAGGGGCTTCCAATACCCCATCGTCGGTGTCGCCCTCCTCGTCATCACTGTCGACCATGATGATAATAGGGGCGCCTGAAGCATCGGGGGCTGTGCGCCGCCCGAGGGCACCAGCGGGCCAGAACTGGGCGGAGGACAGGGGCAGCGTGGTGACACCTGCGACCGGGTGTGGCCAGGGGGCCTGGTCCGGGAGCTCGAACTCCCAGTCTGGTCCCGGCACCGCGTACTCCCATGGCTGTCGCTGCGATGCCCATCGGTTCCAGACGCACACGGCAGTGATGGGGGCTCCTAGCGCGACCATGGCCGCTGCCGAGAGTCGCCTCCAACAGTGCCAGCCGACGCCGACCTATGGCGTTCCCCGCAGCAAGCAGTGCACGCGGCGCTCGAGCTCTGCCTCGGAGAAGAGGGGCAGGAACTCGGCCCTGCGCTGCACGATGCCACACGCCAGCAGGGCCTGTCGCCAGCGCTCAGCCCAGGTCCCCAGCCGGGCGGGGATCCAGCGCCGCTTGGTCTTGCGGTCGTAGAAACTGACCCAGCCCGGCTGGCTGACATCAGCCTTGCGGATACTGGCAGCCTCTCCGACCCGCAGACCGTGACAGGCGCTGAAGACAGCAAGGGCGAGCACGGCCAGGTCCGTGTCGGTCCGTACTGCCGTGGCCATTGCCCTGAGCATGCTGAGGGTTCCCCAAACTTGCTGGCCAGGCTCGGAGTTGTATGCCCGTCCAACTCCAGCCGCGATGGCCCAGTGGACGGGGCCCACCGTGGGCCGCTGGAGCTGGAGCTTTTCGGCCATGCGAACTGCCGATATGGTGCCGCGCAAAGCTGCGGAGGACTTACCCATGGCCGCCAGGTGTGCTAGGTGCCGCGCAAGGGCGTCTGCACGCGACAGCTCTGCATACAGGAGCCCCGCGCGACCCACGCCCCTGAGCTCCCTCGCCCAGGCGAAAACCGTACTCTCCGCCCATCGCCGCAGTGCGAGGGCACGGGGCTCTGTTGCGAAGTCCGCAGCCCACAGGTCATAGACCCGCGTCGCAAGGCCATGGAGCTCAGCCGCTGTGCCCCCCCCCCCCCCCCATCCCCCCCCGGGTTACCACTTTTTGAGTGTCTATCTTTTTTCGGTGTCTTTTTGTCCATGCTTGCCCGGGCCGCTGGGCCTTGACAAACTACCGCCGACGTCACCTCCTTGTCCCCTGACCGCAGGAGTGTCCGGGACACCCAGGCCCGTCTGCCCACGCCAGGCGACGAGGTCATCGTTCCTGCCGACGCCGGCCAATTGGCGTGTTTGGTAGCCATCGATGACGCAGATTACATCATTCAGGACGAAGTGGTGCTGAAGAGTGGAGTTCCAGAGGCTGCCTCCCTGTCATACGACCTCTTCAAGGACCGCAACTCGTCTGAAAAACTTGCTGCCGTTCTTTACGGCAGTCGCCCCAACGTAGTGCTCGTTGGGGAAATGACTGAATATGACAAAATCCAAAATGCAATTAAGAGACTGCTTGCTGATTTGCCCATGCTAGGCCGCTTTGTTGCTATTCTGCTTGAACCTATCAGCGATGATGATGACAGGCCATCATTTCTCAATCGGGCACTTGCCCTCAACTCAAACTTGCCATTCGGTTGCGATAAGCTGCAAATGGCGGACAGGTCCCTCATGCACATACGCACACATGATCGATTTGATGTGTGGATTGCAAGCAGCACAAGGGATTACAGGAACCTATCCCCGCCCCCAACGTACAAGCTCCTGCGGCTTATGACACCTGGGGCAGAAGTTGATAGGGTGGTGTTCCACGAGCCAGATGTGCGGGATAACCAGTACGCAGTGCAGATCCACAATGACCTGATCAACGGGCTGCTGGGGTCTATTGGTTTGAACTCTGATGAAGTCCATCTCCTTCCGGGAACAGACCCACGGAACTCGAAGCTGTTCTTCATAGAGCTAAATGAGGAGCAGGTGAATACCGTGGTATCACAGTTCGGGTCCAAGCCAAGGTTCCAGATCCAGCCAGTGGAATGGTATCGAGGGGCCAACTTGACCAACATGTCTGCTGTCTATAAGGTATGGATAAAGAAGACACACAAGGAAACATGGTCTCCCATGCTATATGCCTCAGTTCTCGCAATGTTCTGGACAATCCCGGGCGTCTTGCAGGCGCAATCGCCAGTGAAAATCCACGTGCTGGGACCCAGTAAATTGCTGCTGGGTCTCACAGAAACTGGGCACTCGCTGTTGAAGACAAGGTACCGTGAACTGGTGGCTGCCATCGGGGCCGTCTTCAAGGACCTGAGGACAGGACAGTTCCTCGACAGGGACATCATCTCCAAGCCCACAGTTCCCTCGACATGGAAGAAGGAAGTGGTAGGCACGGTGTACATCTTGGATGTGGCACCGTGGTGGTATCTCTCGGATCTGACTGAGGCCCTTGCTCCTTCGGTTCATTGCCGGTACATCGCAGACCGCGTCAGATGGAGTGTTGGGGAGATGCGCACAGCTACATGGCGATTGACCGGGGAAAGTGCGACGCAGCTGATTGGAAAAGTCTACTTGTCGGATTCTGGGATGCCTCCGATGTTTGTGATCTCCGAGGCGGATTATGAGGCGCGGAAAAGGCGTATCACGGACCGGCCCAGAAACACAGATGATGCAAAGACACGCAGGCAAGGCCTCATCACGGCGGGTGAAATGGCCAAGGCCATGGAGTTGGATGACCAAGTCGACAAGGTCATCAGCTCCCTCAAACGCAAGCGGGACTTGAAGGAAGATGAGGCTTCGTCGTCCAATGGAGCAGCGTGATGACGTCAGCATCAAACATCCCTCTGCGCAGCACGCTCAGAGTACTGTCCCAAAATATCAATGGGTTTCAAACGAAAATAACCATGAGAAAGCGTAAGCAAAAGCGCATAGTGGCCCTAGGGTCACTGCTGCGGTCCCTGGAGGTGGACTTCTTCGCCATCCAAGAGCCCCACTTCGTCACGGTGGAGGATCGTCAAGCGGGCAGGCAGTGCTTATCAAAGTACGGGTATGGCCTGGACGGACCACTTCATGAAGAAGGACGGGGAGGAGTGGCATTGGCGTGGAAAACATCCAAGTGGACACTACAATCAATGAAGTTCTTGTCTCCCAGGGCGCTGAAAGCCTCACTGTCGAGTGGTCCACTGGAGATCACCATAGTTGTGGCCCACTTCCATCACAAGCACACGCGTCGACGGTCGCAATGGAAAGACATCGCCAAGGAGCTACATGGACCGAACCTGATTTTGTGTGCAGATCACAATAGTTTAGTTGTAAAACACAGGGACGCCTTTGCGCCCCCAGAGTTTGAGCATGACACGTCGTTACGTGCCAGAGAACAAGAGGTGACAACCCTGGCGAAAGCAGGTCTGCACGACCTCTGGGAGGCCATCCACTGTCCAACTCTGACGGACATCAAGGACAAGGAATCATCATGCCCGACGGGCTTCACATATGGCTACCCTCGAGAAGGAGAGCGGCTCGATCCGCAGAGGTTACGCCGTATTGACCGTATACACACGACGCCCGACTTGTTGAGCCTGGCGACCAGCGTGTACCCCATGTTTGCTGCCAACTCGGATCACAAGGCAATCCTGGCTGAATTCACACCCCCGTCCTTCGAAACACAGGACACAGTCCCCAGATTCTACTGCCCAGAGACCATCCCCTGTTTGTCTTGTCCCCTTTTCGTTTACGAACAGGGGATCACTTCTACTGTTTGTGTACAGATTTGTTGAAAATTTATTGTGTTGTGTGAAGCAGCATGCAGGTCTTCCGCTCCACGTTTAAGAGTGCGTCGTCTAAGGCCCCAGATCAAGGAGCTTCGGGCTCTGGGGCAGACGCGTCGGCGCTAGACACCATGTCAGATGTCGCCTGAGGAGCTGCGCGCGTTGCTGCAGTCTCAGCAAGAGGCGATCGGACATGTACAAGCTCGGTTGGAGAGCCTGGCCGTCGCGGAGAGAAATACGGTACCGGACCTGACCACGGAGGCAGTGGAGCAGCTGCTGGGGGGCGACAAAGTGGCCAGCTGGATGCGCCAGTCGGGCGAGGCGCTGCGGGACTACGTTAGAAGCGCGAGTGCTGCCCCGGTCAGGCCATCAGACGTGATGGGCAATGCGATGGAATGCCCGAGGGGCGACAGTCTGGCCTACAGGATTTGGGGTATCATCCTCGACTCCCAGCAGGCGTACGCCCAGAGGGTCACGTCGGACTCCAACAGTCGAGCGGACCCGTCCAACCCACTGGATGCGATGAGCTGGCTAGATGCGGTCAAAAGCGGAGGACCGTTCTTTAAGTATAAAGGCATCGACTTCGCCATGAGACAAGGCGTCCTTCATTGGATGTGGAAGAAAGGAAGGTGGGTACCGGTCACGGCCCGTCCGTCTGGTGACTGCCAGAGCTGCGCAAAAGAGGGCGTCCCATCGGAGCAGCTGAGGCACTGGCATTTCCAGTGTCCCCACTGGTCCTGACGGGACTGCCGCCACTGCGGCAAGGCGGGGTGGGGTTGGCCCTGTTGGTGTGAGGATTCCCGGTCCACGCGTCCAAGCCCCACCCAAGAGGCCTCACCTGCCGCCAGAGCGACCTTCAGCGCGGCGGCGGCGGGGTGGGCAATGGCGATGGCAGCTGTTGGATCGTTTCGGGTGGCGGCCGTGGGCGTTCGTGGTTGGGCCCCCAAGACGCAATCGAGATACCCTTCCGCTCTGTCCGCGGCGGCGAAGTATGAGGGTACCAGAGCGTTGCGGACGCCGCTTACTGACACGCTGTCTGAATTCTTGGCGTCAAGGGTCTCCATGGGGCAGACCATCCACCCTCAGGGGGTATGTATCCGCGGTTCGGGCGGCAAAAGATGTCAGACTACTCCCGGGTTGTGTTCAGGCCATCCACTGGAGGATTGCAAAGTCTGGAAAACCGACACCGGGGCAACCATACCTGGGGCCGGAGGGTCTCCGTCTCCTGTGGGCCAGAGCAATTTCGCCGGTTGAGCAGGCAGTGGCAGCATTGGCGAGCCGCAGTTGGCTCCTCTTCTTGCGAGTCTCTGAAGCGGTGTCCATCACGCCAGCGGGGTTGGGGAGTGATTCCGTGGTTCTGTTCGTCACTACCAAAGTTGGTGGCCACAGAGAAGTGCGACGGCCGCTTTGTGAGTGGGGACGGTCGTGGGTCCGATTCCTCAGATGCTACGCCGAGGCCAGTTGCATCCCTGAAGGTCAACCGTTGGTTAGGGGAGGGGTTGAGGCAGTGGAGAGGATCTTCGCACACCTCCTCCGTGATTCCCCATATAGTGGCCACCGATGGCATTCCCTGCGGCGGGGGGGCGTTGCGGCCGCCTGCCACCGCTCCCCCAATGTGGCTTACTTCGTCTGGTGGGGGCGGTGGAAGAGGCTGGCCACAGCATTGGAGTACGCTTTGGGCTACTCTGACCCTGCGGTGGTTGGGGCTTTGGTGCTTCCATGGCCTGTTGGTGGCCAGGCTTCTGATGAGCGTTTGGCTGTGCTGTTGGCCGCCCTGTGGGGTGACCCCATGTATGCAAGCCCTGAGCGGAAGTCCACGAAGGCGACGATGGGGATCTCAGTCCCGGTGCCTGCGGGGCCTGTGGTATCTCTTCCTGATATGCATGTGGCGACGAATCGGAAGGAAGTGGACGACGTGGGGTCTGATTCGGATTCTTCGTCTCTGTGCCTTGCCGGCTCCTTTCGATCGCAGCTTCCTCCTGCCGCTCCCGACGACGTGAGGCCTGGATCCCGGCGTGAATTGTTGAGGGCGTTCCCCTGGACCAGCGGACGGACTGGGTCCTATGGTGATGGTACGGGCACTTGCTGTGGAGACATCTGAGTCCGAAGACCCCGAGGGGACGGAGGTCGACGGCGCTGATAAACCGAGGCCCAAGCGGCGAGTCGTTGGTCTGGGCGGTCCCTTATCTGTCCAGCGGCATCATGCGACGAGCGCACAGGTGGGCCTGGGTAGTGCAAAAGCCCGACGACCTGCCTCCAAGAGGCGGCATCCTGATGGGCCTCCAGTCGGGCCTGCCAGCAAAGTGGCTGTGCGTTCCCCGCCGGAGTGTAAGGGCAAGGGCGGCGGAACAGGGGCCGGCAGGGGTGGGGGGGGGGTCGCCTGGAAATTCGCCCCCCGCGGGGGTGACTCGCGAAACCCCATCTGCCTGTGACACGTCGGTTGGTGGCCCAGTGCTGAGTTCGGCGCAAGGATCGCTGCGGGTGATCACATTGGCGGATGGTGGGCCCCGCCCTCTGACCAGGGCAGACATTTTGTATGTGCGTTCGGAGCCGATTCCGTTATTTGTCCACTTTTTGCAGGCGTTCTTTTCTTTCTTGCCCTGGCCTCACCGGGCATTGTCCTGCGGGGTTTTGTTGCTCATGCGGCGACTCCATTTGTTTGTGCTGCGTTTGTTCCTTACGTGTGAGGATTTTCGTTTACGGTCCGTACCGGATATAACTTTTAGCGCTTTGTCGGAATTTACAGCTGAGTCCTGGCAGGCTCCTTTGCACCTTTCTACGTCTCCGGTGCCACAGGTGGGAAAAGTTGACTGAAAATTGGTGGAGCGGGGTTTGGGAGCAGTGGGTAGCTACACAATTTCCGACGATCTGTGGTGTGAGTTGGCGCCCCCTGATTTCGAAGCATGTGTGTCGGATTTTCATTTGGAGAGAGAAAGTCGCTCATCTAATAGGGAGGCTTTGGTGCTGCCCATGGTTAAGTGGTTGCTGCGTGAGGGAGTTGTATCCATCATGGATGAAAGTTGCCCCATGGGGGCGACTTGCTGGCCGTTTGTGATCCCGAAATCCACGGAGAAGGTGTCCCTCATTTTTGATTTAGTTGAGTTTAATGAGAGCTTGCATAAGCCATTGTCTTTCTCGCTGGATGGTTGGGAACAAATCTCCCAGAGGTTGGCGGAATGGCCGTCCGATAGGCCGTTGTTTTGTACACACGTGCATCTCAAAAATGCTTTTTGGAGTTTTAAGTTGCCTAGACGGCACGAGAGGGCCTTTCGGTTCCGGATGCGTGGGGAGGGGGTGGAGAGGATGTTTTGTATGTCGCGGATGCCTTTTGGGTGGAAACACTCCCCGCTGTTCTGTCAGACGGCGTTGGGGAGGATGGTGCGTCCCCTGGTCCCGGAGGGGTACATCCTGTTCCACTACCTGGATGATTTTTTGATCCTGGGGCCGGATCCAGTGCGGTTGCGTGTTGTCACTGCGCGCGTGGTCCGAGCTTTGGAGGAGGCTGGGTTTATTGTGTCGGGCAAGAGTACACTGGACCCGGTTACGGAAATATTTTTCCTAGGGAAGTACATTAATTTAGGAGTGCGCACGATCCGTTCACACCCACAGGCTTTCCTTCAGATGTTCAATATTTGGCTCAGGTTAGCCGCGCGGTCGAGACCTTCTTCCCGGTTGCTCTCCAAAGCATTGGGCTTCATCCATTGGCACTTTAGGCCCCGTTGGGGGGGGGGTCCGCTGCTCGCTGGGAGCTATTGTTGTGACCGGTGGGGGGGGGGGGTTGAATGACCTACGCCACTGAAGGTTTTACATGGACTGTGCACTGCCATCGTACGGTGTATGGAAACTTGGGAGCCGCCAACGCCGGCACGACTTGCAGTGTTTCGTGCGCTATCTGCCACGCCCGATTTGTGGGCCGTTCGCCATTGTGTGATGTTCGGGGACGCTGCTTTGGACGCCATTAGGTATAGGGGGGGGGGCATTCGTCCCGCGGTTGTCGGGTGTCCGTTCCCAAGTTATTCCCCCTGCACGTCACACGCAGCAAAGCGCGGAGCTTTGGGTCTTGGTGCGGTTGGTGAGGTTGGCAGTTCGGCTGGGTTGGGGTTATGTGGTGTTGGTCACGAATTCGCAAGTGTCCGCTTGCCAGTTTTTGTCCCTGCGGGCCTCTACGTGGTTGTCAAGGCAGCAGAAGTTGCTGAGGGCATTGGTTTTGAGACTGCTGCAGACCGGGTTAGTTGTGGAGGTCAGGTTGGTGCCTGGCGCGTTGCAACCGGCTGACCCGCCGAGTAGGTTGGATTCTAATTACCAATCTAGTATGCAGCGGGCGTGTAGCCGTGCTTTTCAACTCTGGCGGGTGTTATTGGCGCACCCCCAAGAGGTGCTGCACGTGGGTGTGTTGGTCCTGTGAGGTGTGCTTGCTTGGTTTCGTGAAATCACATGTTTCGCACGTTCGCGATGTTCAGCACTTGTGCCATGCCTAGACGAGGGAAGCGCCACCGCCGCCGGCGCGGAGGATTTTGTCACCGCCGGTCGGCGGCGGCGCTGCAGCGCAGACGGGACCGTGCGCGACAACGCCTCAGAGCTGTGCTGGAGAAGCGCCTGGCGTGGCGGCCGGTGAGGCGGATCTGGCTGGGTCTGGCTGCAAGGCTCGTCTTCTTGCGGCCTTGCACGAAGGATGATGCTCCGGGCGTTCTTAAGCTAGCCGCACAGGACCTGGCGAACCGTGTGCGCGGGATTGCGGAGCAGGAGACGACTCCGTCTGGTGATGTGAATGTTAAAGGCGCGGGCGGGGATCATTTGTGCCGCCATCTTTGGATGGTGAGGGTTGGGGGTAGTAGGCTGTTCCTGAGTCTCTCGTCGAACACGAAGACTGGGGACCAGCGTCTGCCCTATATATGGGTCCAAGGGAAGCAGGTGTTGGTTAGGCGAGTGTGCTTCATGTTCCGCGCGTTGTGAGCGACCGCCATTCTGGATATGCGGTTTTCATGGGTTCCAGTAAGATGTGTCTCGGTGCACAGGGACCGTGCAGTGTTTCTGCCCCATGGGATGGTACCTGTGTGTGAGGACTAGAGGATTGGGGCCGTCGTGCGCAGACATTACACGCGGAGGCTGGCGCCGGCACCGTGGCTGGTTGGCTGCGGGCGCCGGGCACTGTCCCCGCTGTAGATTTGTGAAGGTTACCGGTTTCAGTGTGGTGAGGTTGTATGGTTGGGATCAAGGATGAGGGGTACGATAGGTGAATTGTTGAATTGTTTTGGTGCTTTGTCCTCTGTGATCCTCCAGGACTGAGAGGCAATGGAAGATCTGGAAACCTCTCTCAAGTCTATCAACTCAACGGGAGATCAATGGTGGGAAGAGGCACTGGGCTGCATCCAAAAGAAGGTCACGACTATGTACATAGATAGTGGAGCACCCCAACCAAGAAGGGGACACGTTGAGCCTGTGTGATTGAACAGCATATGAATGCACTGGCAGTATGAACCATATGGATGTACGACAGGCGGTGGTGGACGCCTGTACGTTTCAGCAAACCACCTTTATGGCCAAAAGAAGGCGGTCAGCTACCAAAGGGAACATAAAAACAAGAAGCAATCGGTTGAGCTACAAGCCCTACGGTTCCTGCGTGGTTCCACAAGAGACTCTGTCACACCAGCGGTCTACCAATTTCTTTCGTCACTAGGGATTGCAGCGACAGATGCGGCAACAGCCTACACCCTCCTGGTGGGGGTGTATGAAAAGGCGCAGCGTGACAGAACGGGCATGGAAACACTCTCCAAGCTCAAGGGGGTGATCACGACGGGGGAAACTTCAGGGGATTTGAGAACGCGATGAAACGAATTGTATCGGCTAATGCGGGAGCTGCAAGAGCGAAAGAAACTTCAACAGTTGGTATCCAGGATAGGCTCCGCGATACGCGGAGCAAAGGCGGTGGCAAAGGAGCTGGTGGACCATTGGGATAAAGTGTCCACCCCAACGGGAACCACAGAAGAAGAATGTGTGGCCTATATGAAAGCGTTAGGGGTGGAGCAGCGGTTGCGCAAGGCAGGTCGGCTCCTTTTCAAGCAGCTATCCCTGGACATAGTTCATGAAGGCCTTAAGAGGCTGAACAGCAACAGCTCCCCTGGACTGGACGGCTTCTCGGCAAAATTCTTCAAGAGGTTCTCGGACATCTTCGAACCGCAAATGTATGAGTCACTGAAACGCTTCCTCGATGTGGGTAAAATGCCGGAGACATGGACCTCGGGAGTGGTGACAATGATCCCCAAGACTAAGGCAATGCAGACGCCGGACTCACTCCAACCAATTGCACTGCAAACTACAAGGCAGAAGTGGCTAACCAACATTCTCCTGATCCAGTTGGAGGATGTACTTCTTCACTGCATCCCGTCACAACAAACGGGTTTCCTTCGCCACAGAAGCATCCTCCAGCATGTCTACGGGTCACGGGCACTCTGGGATGGCTTACGTGAAGGAGCGGCGTTATCATTAGACTTTAGAAATGCCTTCCCCACGATGTCTCACGAGATGGTGTCGGCAGCACTGGGTCTAATGTGCATGCCATTCCCGTACATCCGGCTGATACTACATCTTTTGCGTGCTCCGTATCTGTATTCGGTTGGAAAAGGATATGTCCCAGGTGTCTACCACCACCCGCGTGCAGGCACGCGCAAGGGGGATCCTCTCTCCCCGGCACTGTTCTCCCTGGTGGCATCTTTTGTGATTTTCCCACTACAAGACCTGGGTCCAGGGCTGACTGTCATGATATATGCGGACGACCTCATCATCTTCTTGGATGGATGAGCTAACCCACAGCTGCTGAGGAGGGTATGGGAAGTGGTGTCTTGTTTTGGGCAGTGTTCTGGGCTGAAGGTCAACCTGAGCAAAACGGCGGCGATAGTTCGCAACTGTGGGGGAATGGAGTGGGCGAGGTGCTTTCGGGACATTGGAGTGGACGTCAAAAACTTCGTCAAGTATCTGGGTGTACGCTTGGGGAATGTTCGGCATCAACAGGATGACCAAGGATGGGGGCTGACGATAGAGCAGGCTTTCGCACCAGCACTGCAAGAGGCCTTTCGTCGCGCACGGGTGGTGTCCACACTGCAACTGTCAATGGACGAACGTGCATTTATGTTGACGTCATGGATCCTGCCGGTTGTGGCCTGGGTATCCAAGGCATACTACGCCCTAGTCTCGGTGATCAGACAGCTGAAGTTGGTGTACCACGTTTCCTAATCCTTTCACGACCAAGAACGCAAGGGGGACTTCCGAAATGAATTCAACTGCTCCTACTACAACACGAAAATGATCCGGCAGGGGGTGCTGACGTGGGGTCAATTGCAAGCCTTGGAGGATGCAAGATTGTTCCATGCACTGCCTCGGACATGGAAAGGGGTCTACAATCATGGCGGAAGACTCCTCAACAAAGTCCTGTCACAAGGGGGGTTTGATACCCCCGCAGTCCACGCCCAAAACTGGACCAGGGCATGGCTGCTACAGTTCTACGCCTCTAAGCCAGGGGTCCGCGACCCGCAAACACCGGAGGTATGGGAACAGTGGGCACAGGCACAACTACCGCCGAGGGTTCGGGACTTTGCGCAAAAGGTGCTGTGGCACAAACTGACTGTACATGCGAGAGTCTACAAGAGGTCGGGCACGGACAAGTGCCCGGTGTGCTCACAAAAGGAGACGGTCAAGCACGCGATGGTCGAATGCCCCATGTTCGAAGCGGCGGCGGCGGTTATACAGCACTACTATGGCCCGGTGGAAACCGGTAACGGGAAATCAGCAGTCCGAGACATGATGGAGTCCGACCACCAGGAGTGGTTACTGAACACGAACCAAGGCTGGGCGATGTGGTCAGCAAGAAGTGCCCACTGGCGATACCGATGCGAAGTCAAAGCAGGAGCGACGCCGGTGTTCACGTCATACCTGACAACATGGCTAAGGGAGCTGTGTGAGTGGGTGGGATTTTACTCGGGAGAGCGCAGAGAACAGTGGAGAGGCTTTCAAAAGTCACTGGAGCAGCTTCGAGATACCGGAGTGCAGCCACGACAAGGGGAAGTACAAGTTCATGGGGGATTGAATGCATGGTGGCAAACACACACGGAGTGCTTCACTCAAGAGAAGTCAGCCAACAACCACAGCTGGCATAGAGAAACGGAATCACGCCCGAAGCGCCCGAGGCAGGCAGGCCCGGGAGTGCTACAAGGAGTGCAAGATCTGATTGCAGAACCGGTGGCAAAGGGCTACAGGATTGTGTACATGGACGGGTCGTCAAAAAGACTGAGCCACAAGGACATGCGCAGGGCCGGGGGCTTTGGCGTGTTCGCAGCGGAAGATGAGCAAGGACCAGAGGTACGCTTCTACGGCTACGTACCAACACGCCACAGGCAAACAAATAACGGAGCGGAGCTTTGGGCAGACGTAGAAGCCTTACAGGGGTTCTGGGTGCCAAAACTGGCAATCCTCACCGACTCGCAATACCTGCAGCTGGGAGCGACTGGCAGGGCCCAGCACTGGAAGTCAAAGGGATGGACAACCACATCTGGAAAGCTGCAGGTCCACGTCCCAGTCTGGGAAATGCTGCTCCAGGAAATGGCGACGCCGGGGAGAGAAGTCAGGTGGGAGCATGTCCCGGCCCATGTCAACGTGCAGGGGAATGAGGTGGCGAATGGATTGGCGATGGAAGGCATGTGTTCGAGCCCGCTGTGGTCTCAGCATGTTGCACCAAACTCATCATCGGGGTCGGAATCTACGGTAGGCTTGAGAGGAGGATCGGGATCAGAGTCAGAGGACACCAAGGCACTCCGGTCATCCTTGGGTATGGTACCCATGGATAGCGATGAGCTGATAGGGGAAGCATCCGGGGAGCCAGCGCCACGTGAAATGGGATCATACGCCTCAAGCAGTACAGAAAGTGAGGACATGAGGACAGGACACACACACCAGGGAGGTTTGTTGAATGAACTGTCAGCAGCGGACACACTGTCTTTCAGCACACATGTGAGCGACACCGGGCGGCAGCGCAAGAGGCGAAGGCTCAGGAAAAGCAGGAACCCAGGACAGGGTCGATGATGACAGAACCTGTAGCCCCTGCGTACTGGTGTGGACATTTGACAGGTTTCAAGCACAACAATGCATGCATGTCTGAAATTTGCGTTCTGACGCAGAGCTTTTCGTCACTCGAGCCGCGTCTTGTCGCGGCAAGCAGCAGCACACAGAAGAGACCACCAAGCGGCTAAATTCCCGTCCTGTCGCGGACAAGCACCCAGGCGTAATGCCACCTGGAAGGACACAGCAGGAGAAGGGATCACGTCAGCAGCGGCATGGCCCATACACACACATCCAGCCAGCCCCAAAGAAGGTCAAGCCTCAGCAAGAACGCCACCGTTTCAAAGTGCAAGCACTGAGCCAGCTAGACGCCATTGCAAATGAAGGACTGCAAGCAGTTGAAGCAGAGCTGACCACAATGGCCTGGGCCCGCAATCAGCAGATCTGGCTCCGACTGGACCAACCACATGACACCAGGATGCACTGCGAGATTGTGGACAACCATGGGGAACCATTGCTGATGAGCAATCAGGAGCTCTACTCGGTGATGGTCCAGATCAACTGGACCCTGAAGTCCCAGGCTCTGGCGAACATGCAGGTCCAGTGGCGACCCAAAAGTGCAGGCAAGTGGCACCCGTTCCAGTGGGAGGCGATCCTCCACTGTCCGACAGCACAGGGACACAGAGCGGTGCCCTCCTCGGTGAGCAGAACTGGAGATTGCATGCATGTGTGGCTGGCAGGCCGAGCGGACCTCTTGCGGCTGTTCCAAAGAACGCTCTTCAGGCAGGCGGACCCGGTACCCGGGGACGCTGTGCGGTTCCTCTACACGCTGCTGAGCACACCCCCATGCGAAAGAAGATACGCATGACGGGGGATGACACACAGGGGGGGGTAGGAGAGAAAGATTGGAGCACGTGGTGCAGATACCCAATGGTCGTGGCCCAGTGGATACACCACACCTCTTCTGTCCTGTAGAGGATGGTTCGAACCCCGGGGGGGATAGAGATACGCCGAACCGAACCCCCCTTTTTGGGCGAGAGGGAGAGAGAGAGAGAGAGAGAGAGTAGGACGCAGTGGGAAAGGAACAGAGAGGAGCAACAGAGAGGAGAGAGAGAGAGAGTGGGGCGCAGGAGAGAGAGCAGGAGAGAATGTGAGGGAGAGAGTGGGAGAGAGACCCACAGAGCAAGAGTCGGGGGCTAACCGGCGCAAAGGGAGGGTGGTGGGTTCGAGCTGACCAGGGTGTATGGGACGCCAAGACAACACAGAACAGTCAAATGGTGAAATAACAGGGCGCCATTGCGCCCCTGAGCCATAGGTTCGACACGTCGTTACGTGTTGACAGGCCGATGCATGACAGGGGCTGCGAGAGTGCGGCCCATGTGAGGAAGACGGAAGCAAGTTGGCCTGAATATGTGGGCAGCATGCGCATGCAAGGTGTGGAGCTAAAATGGTATGCGCCACACACAGTGCAGCAATGATCTGTTGAGTTGCCTGACAGCCGGAGCACTTGCTGAAATGTTGAGACGCCTTTGCGCCACCAAAGGCGCCTTTGCGCCCCCGAGGCTCGAGTACGACACGTCCTCACGTGCCAGGGAGCAAGTGCATGACAGGAGCACGACCTGCAGGGCAAGGGTTAGAGACTAACCGGCACTGTGGGTGGGTGGTGGGTTCGAGCTGACCTCAGTGTCCAGAGGGCCAGAGCCAATGCACAGTCAGCAACCATCTGGTGTGGTACAGAACTGGTCTGCGCTGCAGTGCAACAAGCAAAACACTGAACAATGTGGTGATGACCATGCGCCTGTGACACGGGGGCGTATGCGAGCCCAGTATCCGTTGCCTCATGGCCCGGGTTACCCAGGGGCGGCAGGTCGCCCGGTGGGGAGGGGGGCTCCCCCCCTCAGCAAAAGGGCGGGGGGGGCGGGGGGCCCGCCTGAGGGGCCTGCTGCTGCTGGGTGGGCTGCTGCGCCCTAGAAGGGCAGGGGTGGAACGACCAGTGCATGCCGTTGCACCTCACGCACGGGTAGGGGGGGGGGGCACGCGCGTCATACGTGCGCCCGGTACTGAACGCCGTATACAGGGTCTGGTCTCCGTGGACAGAGAACCCCCCTGCCGGGCGCCCCCGCGGTCCCTGCGGCTGCCATTGCGGTTGCGACTGCTGGGGGGACTGGGAGTGGGACTGCTGGTTGTTGCAGTCGCGCGCCCAGTGGCCGTGCAGCCCGCACTTGAAGCAGGCCCCAGGGGGCCCCGCCTTCGCGGCCTGCGGGGTTTGTTGGCGGGCCGGGAACTCGCCTTCCTGGATCCCAAGAGTCGGCCACAGGGCGGCCCACGTGCCGTCGGCCAGCGCAGTTGCCACCTCCGACTGACCGTAACCTTGTTGCGGTGCCTCGGATCTCAGAAAGATGACGAGCGTCTCCACCAATTGGCGCTGCCACGCGTAGCGCAACTGCACGTTCGCAATGCGCTGCAGCTCGCCCAGGGATAGCTGTGGTACTGAGGGCCCCCGCAGTTGCGCCAGGCGGGCCTCAAGTGCAGCGATCTCAGCCCGAACGGGGTCAGTGGACTGCGGGCCCTGTGCAGGCGGAGCCGCGCCCTGCGTGGGCGCCTGGGCCGGGGGACTCACATGACGCCATTCCCCAGCTACGACATCCAGCTTCCAGCGGGCGTGGGCTTCGTAAAGCCCCATCATCAGGAGCGCTTCATGCGGCTCCACCGACGGGGCCGCCCACGCTGTGGCGACATCCACACCTGCCCAGTCGAGACCTCGGTGCATCAACTCCACGTGGTATTCACCGGCCCTTTTGGCAGCCGCATCATCGCTGAGAAAGGCCCGGAACGTGGCTGACACGTGGTCCCTCCACGAAGACCATCGCTCGTACGACTCACTGGCAGCCTGCGGCATGTCGACATCTCCAGCAAAGGCGCATTTGGTGCGCTTAGCGCGCGGCTGGTCTTGCGCAGGCCGTCCAGCGGGGGCCGCCGCGCCACCCAACGCCGCCTCGTAACCCGCTCCCGACGCCTCCTCGGCTGCGTGAATTATCGACTCCAACTCATTTGGCGACGGGTGAGACATGACACAAGGAGAGAAAAACAAAAGAAAGATACAACGGGATCTGGTCCCGAACACAAAAAGACACTTCAACTGCAGAATCACGGGGGGGGGTGGCAGGCTGGTACTGTCCCGAACTGTGGCAGGTCTGTCCCCTCACCCCCTCCCTGAGGCAAAACCTAGGTTATTGCTAACCTAGGATCAGTTCCACTTGAATGATCCATAATTTCAACCCTCGCCGACTGGACCTTCTTATTGAAGTTAAAGAGGGGCTCAACTCACGTGACCTGTTGGAAAATTACCATGGTGCCCGTCAGTGGTCTCCAGGCTAACGCGGCCACAGCACACAATACAGGCGGGGCTGGCCAAAAGTTTCCTGGTAGTCCAAGCTACACAACTGTCTATTCGGCAACAACTGCAGCCTGGGTATACCACCGTTCGCATGCTCACCACGGGCTCGCATCTTGACAAAGGACAGTACACTCTGCCTACAGCACCCCCAGACACTTTCAGGTGTCCACATGGACGAAAAGGTGATGCCTTCTGCTATGCGCAAACTCAACATCACTGACAAAAAGTGTAAAAACTCTGCTGGCAAAGTTTTCAACAAGACCCTCAACGTGTCCACCCGCGTTTTTACCACGCAGCCGGACACTCAGAGCCACAAAGGCCTGCTCAAGGACTTTTCACACACTGACCATTTCGCTTTAATGACGTTTGAGGAACGCAGAGGGAAACCGCGGCCCATAGCGCTGCAACAGGCCAGGCTGAAGTGGCTCGTAGGGTTCTTACTCCTACACTTGCAAGATGCGCTTTTCCAGCTAGTCCCGTCCCTGCAGAAGGCCTACCTGCGAGGCCGAACGATGTTTGACCATTTCGCCTTTGTGCAACAGACCTGGCACGCGGGCCCGGGAGATGATGTGGCAGCCTAGCTGGTGGTAGATTGCAATAAAGCGTATGACTCAGTGAGCCACCCTATGATGGCAGCACTGTTTCGGTTCATCTCTATCCCAGCCCCCTGGATCCACATGTTGTTGCAGATCCTGTGGGGCCCAGTCTTGTTTGTGGTGATGGGGGGGGGTCGTGCGGGAACATTCCCTGACGCCTGCGTCAGGCATTCGCCAAGGGGACCCGTTGTCCCCCATATTGTTTTCCCATCTCACATCTGACATTTGTTTTATTCTACGACCCTACGGGGTGGGCATCTGGCTGTACTCTGATGATGCCCTGGTACGGCTGCTCCGGCCAGGAGCCGTCCTTGAAACCAATTTACGGCCCTTGCTCGCTGAGTTTGAGGCCTTCGGTGGGTATACGGGGCTGTGCTTGAACTTAGAGAAAACGCGCCTGCTTCTTCAGGAGCTAGATCATGGGAGGCCGGCGGGTATCAAGGTGGTGCCCCATGTGCGCTACCTAGGTGCACAAGTAGGTCATGTATCCCGAGCAGTGGCGTATGAGCGGTGTGTGGCACTGTTTGAGTCCCGCTGCACCACGATTTCCCGTATGCCCTTGTCGCGCGCACAAAAGGTCCTACTTCTGCAAACCTGGTGCTATCCAGTATTGTAGGTTACTGCTATAATGCTAGGTGTAACATGCATGCATTTGTGCCGGGGGGTGTCAGCTCAGATTTTGACTGTTTTTGGCGGTGAACATCAAAGTCGTATTGCCTTCAACATGCCAAAAACGCATGTGACGGATGTCAACAACCACCCGAATTGTGCACGCGCTTGACAACAATCAAATTGCACTACCTTCAGACCACGTTTTGAGAACCATCTTTTGGTGACATTTTTCACGGGGGTCCATTGGGGAGGGGGGGGGCAACTTGCGCCGTCTAAGTATATGCATGCCATACGTTTCCGGGTGAATGGAAAGTCATATTTCATCCCCTCCCTCCCTACCTCCCTTTTGGCCGGTCTTTCAGCCCCATCATTTCCATTGAAACTCCTGCTCAATTGCTCCTAATTTTTGTGGACAGGGCGGTTCTAGCAGGGGATGCCGCAGCTCTGGCGGCGGACCTGCGCGCGGCGGGTTGGAAGTTCAGCCCCAAATCAGACTTCAAACAAACCCAAAACTTCAATCACATGGTGGGTGAAGATCATCAGGGGAGATACGCCTATGTCCCGGGGCCCCACGTACCTGGCCCAAGTGGGGAAAGAGTGGATTAAAGTGGCCTGCAGTGTGTGCACAGAAAAAAGGGCACGTCGGGTGGTGGGGAAGATATTGTGGGCTACTACGCCCCTCCAGATTCCCCCTCCCATACTTGCAAGGCCTGATGGCCTGGACCACTTGCCCCCCCCCCCCCCCCTACACGAAGTACACCCTACCTAAAGTCCTTTGCTCCTTTTGCCACTCCATAGCCCTAAGTTGCCAGCCCTAGTATGCTAAAAGGTGCCGCGACCTAAATACACATGGTACGTGGACGCGGCACAAACAGATGCGGGATATGTTGCTACCTCCACGGGTACGCTCCCAACCGTCAGCACAACTAATGGCCATCGAGATGGCGGTGAAACTGACTGCGCGACTGGGCCTGCCCGCGAACCACCCGGGTGCAGACAACCTGGCAGCCATTTGGTCGGCCATTCGGTTTTCAGGGAGTGTCTGTAACCCAAGTAGAGGTAGCAACCTGTGCCGGTTGGCACATGTTTTATGGTGGGGACGTATCCAGGTAAAACTAAGCTGGGTTCCATCAAAGCTGAACTTGCTGATCACCCCTCGCGGGTGTTTGAATTCCCCTCCCCTACACTCATGCACGCATCTGCGTGGGCCACATTGGCGGCATCAAAGCAAGAATCTTCCCATTTACTGCGCATGGGTTGGGCGGGGGCTGGGGGGTAACTGTTGGATTGCTGTGATGTGGCCGTGGCTCACCAACCCCGAATGCAATGTGCCACTGGATTTCTGCTTGCCAAGGATGTGGGTGATCACAACTACCACTAAACCCATGCAATAAACATAAGTTTAGTTCACAGTGACTGGTTGTCCTTTCCAGGCTCACTGAGTTTTTTGACCCACCCACCCACCCGTCGCACATACCTACCTCGGTGCCCTTCCACCCACCCACCCACCCATACTCCGATTCTGCTACTCCTGTCAGTCTACTCTCACAGCACACGTGCCCTTCTGCGCTCCAGTGGCCGTAGCTCACCGACCCCAAATGCAATGCTTGCCAGGGATGTGGGTGATCATGTCTACCACTAAACGTGCTTTTGCCATGCTCCTGCAGTTGAAACAAATTGACACCCAATTGGACCGGTCTCCACCAACCTGGCAAGAGTTTCGGGCTGTCTCCGCCTACATGTACCAAATTGTAGCAACCATCAGTTGAAACCCTCACTCTCCTCTCTCCTCTCCGCCCACCAAGCTGGAGGAAGGCAAGGTCACAGAATCTTGACTCAAGGACTCTGGTTGTTGGTGCAACACATGGCCATACATTGTCGTGCTGGGCGTTGCCAAAGCTTGTCCTTGAACATGGCCACCGCCTTTCCTCCATCAGCAGGTGAGGGAGGCATCCAATGCAACATGCTGGTTGCATTTGATTAATTCAGTGAATTTTTCATGCTGCCCCCTCCATCCCCCCATGAGTCCAACACAGTGTGGTGGAGTGGGACAAGGAGCACACACACAGCATTGCGACAACCGCCAAGTGGTATGCATGCCTGACCCAATCAAGTCCCTGCATCCAGGAGCCCTTAAATGCCAGACAACAGACAGCAGAGCAAGGTTTTGGGATGAAAAGGAAAACGCCAGCATACATTGAAACTGACGGTCGATGAGCAAATGGCCAAGTGTGCAGGCAGTAGATCACGAAGGCTGTGATATGGCGGGCACTGACTGGAGTGCAGTGCAGACATTGCAACCTGACCTGATTGCAGCCCCCATCCCCCTCCTCTTCCATAACACCATGCTGCCGCACGTAAATCTACATCCTCCAAACTGTGTCTGTGGTCAGGGTGTTGTACATGAAGTCTGACAAAGTACACTGACAGACCGTTTGGCTGGGGTGGTGACCCCACCTCCCAATCGAGGGGGGGCATTCTGTGGCTCACTGGTTCTGGCCAGACCAGTCACTTGTCAAGCCAGGGCAGCCATAACCCAAGTGCCATCGGGACTGCCACCTCTCAATTGACCACAATCCCTATTTCTGATCACCATCGCACGCTGGCCAGCTTTCAGTTCTGTTGCCTATCATCGACTGGGGCCCACAGCCCCCACAGCTGTCTCAGGCCTGCAGCTCCTGCTACTGCTGCTGCTCATGCCAGGATGGGGCTGGGGCCCTCTCCCTGCCCTGGCCCCTCTGCCCACTCCTACTTTCACACAGTCCCAGACGTATTCTCCATCCAAGCGTAGGTGTGGCCCAAATGTTATTCCTGGTTACAAAGGTTGCAAGGATGTGAAATTTTGGTGGAAATGAGGAATTTGAGACAGAAAATGCCAAAAGACACGTGGCAGGCAGTGCGTACGGACCACCAGTCCATGGTGTGGATTTTGACATGCTGTCCTAAAGAGAAAGGATAAACTTCGGGGAGGGTAAAGGTCAAATTGCCAAACTGATTAAAATAGGCTGTGGAGGAAGGGAGAGAGTAACTCCTGGTGTCAATTTGAGACGTTTGGATGATTCTAGTGCACAACATAGGGCGTTGGCCCGCTTCCTTCCATGTGCTAGCCAAGCTCGCCTTCCCACACTGGGCCTGGCTCTGCAAACCTCATGTCCCACCATTGCTGTGCAATCGCCTTGCAATCGATTTCCCACTGGCCCCCTGCAGGTCTAGCAATTGGGAGCACCACATCTCTGCATGTATTTCGATGCTCAGCTGCAACTTTTTCATTCAGGACGATGACGGATACGTACACCGTCACTCGCAGCAGCACTCCTTTTCTAACCTCCACATTGACACCCACAGTGTCGCCCTCCATCAGCTTTACCGACACTACGGTGCCAACTCTCACACGTTCAGCCACCAAAACAAGTACTGCAACATTTTCAAGGTATGTTAACAACTAGCTTAGCGGTGCATGTCTGCCCAACGACCCACCACCTCTCCATGAAGAGCACTGCGTGTTTCCGACCCATGGGCATGAGCTTGATATGCTTCAGAGCTGCTTTCTACCACGCTGGCCACAAATGTTTATCTCGTGTTTTTGCCTTTGGGCCAAGACTTGTCATTTTTGTTGTTTGTCCTCTTGTATAGTATGCCAAACCTGGCCACCGACATTGCTATGTACCTGTTGGTGTTTCCTCACAACCTCACAATGTGCATGCCCAATTGGTTGAAAGTGGTGAGTGGGCGTTCTACAAAGCCTCTGTGGTCAAAGATCGCGGCAATCGTGTCAAAATGGCTGAAAATCACTCGCTAGATCATGCAAAGTGCTCTTGCATGAGTTTTGGAGAAATGTGTCCTTGAGCCATTTTGGTCCCTGTTTTGGTCCCTAAATGGCTCATTTGCGAGGGCATTTGGCCCTTTTCCGAGGGTCAAAACCGGTCATCACAGGCTCCAAATGGGCTAAAAACACTTTAAGGATCACAAGTGGTCTGGGAACAATTTTGGAAAAAGTCATTTTGGAGCCCCCAGCAGACGCTTTTGGAACCCATTTGGGTTGGCCATTGCATACCAGGGCCAGTCTGAAGGGTTGAAACCACAAAAAGGGGGGTGCGCGTGGACAAGGTGCCCTCATACTCGAATGTGAGCCATGTAGCTCAAGAAACGTCCCATGCTTGGTTTAGTTGGTTGCAGCCAAACGGCGTAGATTTCGGGCTGTTTTGGGTCATTTTCCAAGCATTTCTCAGACATATCATGGAGTTCCAGGCCACAAAGGGAATGCCGTGCACGCAGTGCGAAGTTTTGGATGTCGGTAAAATACTTGAACCCTAGTTTCGGCCCCTTTTCACAAGTTTTTGGTTCCGTACTAGGATTTTTTTGGCTTCCTAAGCATTTAGGATGTGGCATATTTGAATTGTCAACCATTTTTGCCCATTTTCAACCATTTTCCCCTATTTCCTCCCCCGCATGGGCGTTAGCGCACGGGGTGCGCGCCGGGCATCTTTGAGGGAGCGTTATTTTGGGCCTTCAACCTTCCGGTGCTATTGAGGAAACCGGGCCAATTATCCAATCCACGCTTTGTTGCGTGGCCCCTTGAGTTGGGGTTAGGGACTCACAATCCACGCTTCGGTGTGGCCCCTTGAGTTGGGGTTAGGGACTCACAATCCACGCTTCGGTATGGCCCCTGGAGTTGGGGTTAGGGACTCACAATCCACGCTTTGGTGTGGCCCCTTGAGCTGGGGTTAGGGACTCACCGAGTGACGACCAACAAGAGTATAATGATGTCCATGGCTTCTATCGTGCAAGGGTGGAGCACCTCTTTGCACGGTTGTGGCAATGGAGGATTGTCCGCCATGTTTGGACAGGCTCCGCAACGGAGCTGCACAGCCATGTGCGTATTTTGCTCCACCTTACTCAGTTTTGCATTCGCAGACAGACTAGGTATCAACCCTATGGACCTTGGCCTCATGTGCCCGAGTCTGTATGGGCACAAGAGGAGGCAACCATTACAGAGGAGGAAAATGATGACGGTGTTTGTTGCCAATTGTGTGGCCACCGTCCTGGTGATATATCCGAGTGTGGCTTTTGCCGCTTGAACATGTGTGCATCTTGCATGCCCTTGCATAGTTGTACTTTACAAGGCTGATTTGCTTGTTCATAACGACGGTTGATTACCAAGTTGAAGGCAGTTTCGTTGTTCTCATGTGGGCTTTGCTGCTTCGCCGTGCTACTAGATAGATGAGAGGTATTCTTGGGTGAGTATCCCAACCTCTGCGTGCGCAATATGCACACAGCCTCTGCGTGCGCAATATGCACGCAGTGCGCACACAATGCAAGAACTTCCCCAAAAGTGCTCTTCGACACGAGGAAACCAAGCTAGTCGTGGATGATGTCATCTGTTTGCCTTGTTTGGCCTTTAAGAATGGGGTTTGGGGCTGTTTTGCAAAACGGCCCCAGGTTCTGGAGGGCGCATCCCAACTTGGTGCCCACAACCCGGCTGCCACTGATGAGTTCGGGGCTCTAGAGTATAGTAGAGCCCGAAATGTTGTGGCAGACAGAATGAGCCCTGTGGCACAGAGCTCACACAGGATAGACAACAACCTGTCGCCTCACACCCACATCCAATATCGACATGACTACCTTGAAGTGCGAAAGCGCAGTTGGCACCGTCAGTTATTCTGCAACTGGTGTCAATAACCCCCCAACAGTCAGCTGTTTCGATGCAGCCTGGGGGCCTAGGAGTCCTGAAGCTCCAAAGAAAACTCCCATAGCAGACACCATCAAGAATAGGACTGTAGATCAATGCTTGCCATGGCAGTCTTTAATGGAAAAGAACTCTGCACTCAACTGGCATACTCATGCTCTTTCTACTCCTGCCAAGTTGCCCCCTGTTGCCCAAACAGTTGCATTGTGTGCACCTGCATCTCCCCAAGAGACACTGAAAATGCAACGAATGTGCCAATGACCATCAGTCCTGGAATGAAGACACTGTGCTTCGCATGGTGACAATTTCCTGAATGAACAAAGGTTCCATTCATGTTCTACATATATTACTGCACCCTTCTCCCTGAAATCTAGCTAACAAGCAACGAGCAAGCAAGCAAGCACATCTCCTTTCCATTTTGGCCATTCCTCGGTCCCATGGCCGAGGATCACTGAAAGGAAATTCTGGTGGGTAGGCAGAGTTGGCAGGCCTTTTTGGCATGCATTACATGTGCCAGCATGTTCTTTGTATGATCGTAACTCTCTTGTTCACAGGAGTGCCACAGTGGTGCCGACTGCCACATCATCAATTACCCCTACAGGCAGCCTCACACAGAGTTCAGTTGCAAGCCTAACTGTAACCTGCACCCAAACCCCAACAATGTCAGCAACTTGCTCAAGGTATTTCTGCTGTGTTTCACCATGGTGATTTGGGGGGGGGGGGGGGGGGGGCACTTGACACGGTGCCCGTGCACTACACTTAGTAGGGCAACTGAGGGCAATGGATACAGTGGAAAGCTTGAAATAGTGGGAAATAATACTTGCGCCGCTGAAATACTCCCCTTGGGCACTCAAGTGTGGTTCCCATGTGGGTTGCTTTCCCACTCTTTCCTTTTTTAGGGCCTTGTCACCACCCCAATCAGCGGTCTACTGTGGAACATGTGGAACTACTGTGGAACTACTGTGGAACATGTTATAGCATGCTAGGGTTGCGGCCTTTTTGGATGCAGAAAAGCCCTAGCACCTGCGTATGCACATGGCACCAGCTTT
Organism: Eutreptiella sp. 'Long Island Sound 2002'; assembly: GCA_964036045.1. Classification (NCBI taxonomy): domain Eukaryota; phylum Euglenozoa; class Euglenophyceae; order Eutreptiales; family Eutreptiaceae; genus Eutreptiella; species Eutreptiella sp. 'Long Island Sound 2002'. Next base: position 58,268,473 of record OZ038391.1, read on the forward strand.
GTCCGATGGAAACTTCCCTCCTAGCCACTGACTCACCTTTCGCCCCCCTCCACCCCTATGTGGAGATTCCATGCAAACACCGAGACACAAGAATTTCCACCAGTTGTTTTCTTTGTTCATCTGTGCAGTGCAGATCAAATTGGGCATTTTAGATCCAGAGGATCGGCGAGGTTCAGCCAATCCACTGAAGTAAGGCAAAACGGATGATTTCCCTTGTTTCTAGTTTCGTTGTTGTTGTCCTCAGAATGGCATTTGTCTATGCCCCAGTTGTGACAACCACAGCTTACCCACCACTTCCCCTTCCACCGTCTGTCAGTGGCAACCAACGGGTGCCCTGGTTGCCCCTCAGTTTCCACACCAACTCTGGGAGGTCCAAGAGCCCCCATCAAACAGATTACATGGTGCCGGACGGTGGTGCCTTGCCTTTGTCTGCCTCCCCACTTCACACTCGGCTGCAGGGTCCACAGACCATCAGCTCAGGCAGTGGGACTGACATTCCACTCTCACCTGCAAAACTGCGCTCGGACCCTGTCCCGAGTCCCCCCGCCCCACCCACACACCACCCCCCAGAGCTGACCTCCACCAACAAGCAGGTCATACACAAGCCATGGTAGTCTGTAGTGGCTGACATTTTTGGCATGGAAATGCAGTGCAGCATTCTGGGTCACATGTGTTAACCCCCCCCACGGGCTTTTTTTATGACTCGGCACCACTGCTCGGGGGGGGGGGGGGGTCCCAAACCACCCACCCATCACCCCTGGACCCACCCCCCCCCACCCCCCCCACCCCCCCCTATAAAAAAGTTGTATTAAAAAGGTTGGGCCAAATTTTCCTCCGAACCTTTGGCTGATTGAAAATTTTCTCTGGCACCTTTCAATTGGTTTAGACCAAAAATGTTTCCGCGCCTCTAAAAACTCAGCACTACGGGGGGGGGGGGGTGTTGCGCTTGCCACATCAGATGTGGCTGTGAGCAACCTCCGCATTACACGTCAGGGGACTGTTTGCAGGTGAAGCCTGTGCTGGCGCCTCCAGGGGTTTGGATGTCGCAGCAGGATGCCGCCATTTAGACACACTATAGTCACAGCACTGGACCGTAGCCAACCGCTTTTGTGGAATCCCGCGCCCCCCACGTGCAGGGGTGGAGGTCACTTGCCCTAACAGTTCACGGTGCCGAAGTCACCAAAGAATATTTTCCTCTAGTTACACCGGAGTTGTAGTGGACAGGTGACCGTTCCTCTCGGAGGTTCGGGGGGACCGTTGCACGTTCTGGGGGGACTGTCCATGGGGGCTGGGGGGGGGGGGTATGGGAAGCCTAGTCCAAGCCTCAAGCAACACCCTGGTTCCAGATCACCAAGTCTTCTCAATCAGCGGCACCATCAGTGGCCTGCATGCTCTAGTGGAGTGTGAACCCTGTTCCACAGGCCCAGCATAGAGCCGTGGGGGGGGCTCAGGGGGCTGGCAGGCGTGTCTGCTTCCTGTCTAACACACGTGTGCATTGCACTGCTGTGGGCTGGAGGAGGTGGTTAGGCGTCAAGCTACCCCGCGTGTGGGCCATTTGGGGGGGAGTTTGGGTCCGCGCCAAAGGCACCAGACGAAATTTTTTGTCTCTTTTTGCCTTTGGGTGAGTGGCTGGGAGGTCTGGTGGGTGGGTGCCCCCCCCCCCTCCACCCCCTTGGGGTGGGGTGAGACATGTCTTGGTCCTGGGGTTGTGCAAAAATCTGGTGGGTATGTCAAAATTACCCCCCCCCCCCACCCCTGGGTAAAACCCTGTCTGGAACGCCCATGGCCCTGTGTTGCATTTCCCACAGCAGATGTAGTGGAGAGCACCCTCCAAACCTCATGGTCTGGAAATGATTGCGAAGCCTGCCAGCGCTCGCAGGGGAGTGGACACCATGGGGCAGAGGGCTGCGATCGTGAGCAGCGGAGCAAACATTTCGCCCCCACTCACAAAACTGCACCTCCCCTCTCAGGCACCGCTGATGTGTAACAATTGATGATCCAGAAGCCCTGGCCCTATGTTGCATTTCCCTCATCAGATGTCTTGGGGAAGAGTTTGTGTGAAGCATGCCGGCAATGGCATGGGAGGGATGCAAAGGGGTTCAAGCAGCACATGTGAGCAGAGGGACAGCAGTCCCAGTGTCTCCCACCAAAAATACGTTTCTCCGCCGTCTGTGGACAAGCAATGTTGACAATTGCCTGGTAAAACGCCGGACCAGTGTGTACACCCGGAAGCACTGTGACACTTCCTGAGCCTTTATGGCTAAACCCCCCCACCCTCCTGAGTCCAGTGAGTCCAGAATTCATGGCGACGAAGGGGTCAAGACATAATTTGTCTGGGATTCAGTGAAAGTTCTTTTGTCGTTATCCGGCGTCGAATTTCATGAGTAACTGTCCAAACATCCCCGGCAGTTGAGCCCCCCGCCGGGATCCCCTGTGTTGGGACCCTCCCTCCACCCCTTCTTTGCAATTGAAAGTCCCCAAAGGAGAGCCCCCATCCGAAACCACCTGACACATTTTTCATGAAGCAACCTTGTATGAACACCCAATGCTGATGCATTGGGCAGGGCCTGAGGGTGTCAAGCGTAAGTCGCTTATTTTTTTTTTATTTGGTGTAAGTCGCTTATTTATTTTTTTTTTAGGCGTAACTCGAGTCTGGAAAAAAAAAACTCGAAAATGTATGGAACGCGACTTACGCTTTTTTTGTGACGCGACCTACACCTAAAAAAAAGTTACGCGATGTACGCTTTTTTTTGATGCGCAACCTACGGCAAAAAAAAATAAATAAGCGAGTTACGCTTTTTTTTTAAAAAAAAGCGAGTTACGCTTTTTTTTGTTAAAATAAAACAGTGAGGTACGCTTTTTTTCGTTGCGCGGCGTACGCTGTTTTTGATACGCGACCTACAGCCAAAAAAAATAAATAAGCGAGTTACGCTTTTTTTTTCCAAAAAAAAGCAAGGTACGCTTTTTTGGTTACGCGACCTACGCTTATTTCAATACGCAACCTGCTGCCAAAAAAAATAAAAATAAGGAGAAGGACCCACAATCCACGCTTTTTTGCCTGGCCCCTCGAGTTGGGGTTAGGGACTCACAATCCACGCTTTTTTGCGTGGCCCCTCGAGTTGGGGTTAGGGACTCACAATCCACGCTTTTTTGCGTGGCCCCTCGAGTTGGGGTTAGGGACTCACAATCCACGCATTGTTGCGTGGCCCCTTGAGTTGGGGTTAGGGACTCACAATCCACGCTTTTTTGCGTGGCCCCTCGAGTTGGGGTTAGGGACTCACAATCCACACTTTTTTGCCTGGCCCCTCGAGTTGGGGTTAGGGACTCATAATCCACGCATTGTTGCGTGGCCCCTCGAGTTGGGGTTAGGGACTCACAATCCACGCTTTTTTGCGTGGCCCCTCGAGTTGGGGTTAGGGACTCACAATCCACGCATTGTTGCGTGGCCCCTCGAGTTGGGGTTAGGGACTCACAATCCACGCATTGTTGCGTGGCCCCTTGAGTTGGGGTTAGGGACTCACAATCCACGCTTTTTTGCGTGGCCCCTCGAGTTGGGGTTAGGGACTCACAATCCACGCATTGTTGCGTGGCCCCTCGAGTTGGGGTTAGGGACTCACAATCCACGCTTTTTTGCGTGGCCCCTCGAGTTGGGGTTAGGGACTCACAATCCACGCATTGTTGCGTGGCCCCTCGAGTTGGGGTTAGGGACTCACAATCCACGCATTGTTGCGTGGCCCCTTGAGTTGGGGTTAGGGACTCACAATCCACGCTTTTTTGCGTGGCCCCTCGAGTTGGGGTTAGGGACTCACAATCCACGCATTGTTGCGTGGCCCCTCGAGTTGGGGTTAGGGACTCACAATCCACGCTTTTTTGCGTGGCCCCTTGAGTTGGGGTTAGGGACTCACAATCCACGCATTGTTGCGTGGCCCCTCGAGTTGGGGTTAGGGACTCACAATCCACGCATTGTTGCGTGGCCCCTCGAGTTGGGGTTAGGGACTCACAATCCACGCTTTTTTGCGTGGCCCCTCGAGTTGGGGTTAGGGACTCACAATCCACGCATTGTTGCGTGGCCCCTCGAGTTGGGGTTAGGGACTCACAATCCACGCATTGTTGCGTGGCCCCTCGAGTTGGGGTTAGGGACTCACAATCCACGCTGCTGGAAGCCTGGAGAATCTCCTCCTGCCCCAGCCTCCAACCCTGAGTCCCTACCCCCATCTACTTCCCCCCTCCTTTTTGATGAAGAGGATCCTCTTTCGGAACCCGAGAGCAACATTGCTGCCTCCTCCTCGGAGCCAACGGTGGGAGAATTCCCTGCCTTCCCGGCCTCCAACTCCAAGGACGTGCCCCAAGATGGGAAGTCAGTGAAGGGCAATGTTAAGGCCCCTCCACAACCCCCGTAGTCCACTTCCTCTTCTAACCCCCCCACAAGTGATGATGCCCGTCCATACGTGTTCATCCGTGGGAAGCTTTTCGACGTGCCCGAGGCATACCCAAAGGGCGCAGAGGGTCGGTTGGTGAACGACAAACGATTTATTCGAGAGCTGGAAGAGTTGCTTGTGAAGGACATCCGTAACGCTTGTGCGCGGAACACGAATCCGCGTGCAAAGGCGAAGGCATCGGACACAAAGTCTGATTTCATCTACAAGCGTGTGTTTGCCGACTTCTTGTAGTTGGCCCCGGGCCATTATGGTTGCATGCGAAGAATGTAGTTGGCCCCAGGTGACCGGACTCAGGTGGTATCCCTGGCTTGGGCTTCGTAGCCGGTGGCGCCGGCAGCAATATAGTCATTTTGATACCGCTTGCCAAAGGCCGAAGGGCAAATTGCATTTTTTGTTTGCGGTCATGATGAGTGCGCTCCACGTTATTTCCGCCATCTGCCGCACGTTATTTCCGCCATCTGCCGGCGATGAGTATAAAAACCACCCTTCACGCCACGGCTCCATTGCTTTACCCGTGCCGCAGGTACCCAAAATGTCCGTGGGGGCTATATGCTTCACCTCCTCCAGTAGCAATGGCGGTTGTTGGGTGGTTCTTGTGTTTCCCTGCCTTTTTTTTTTTTGGAAAAAAGGGTTTTTTTTCCCCATATGCGACTTACACCAAAAAAAAAAAATCCGTCGAAAAAAACGCGACGTACGCCAAAAAAAAAAAGTTACGCGACTTACGCCAAAAAAAATAAAAAAGCGACTTACGCTTATTTCCACAATCGAGCTACGCTTTCCTCGGGCCGGAGGCATCGTGGGGGCTGCCTGATTCGCATAGGATCAGAGCCCTCAGTCTTCACAGCGTGTGCAGGAGAACTCCTCTGTGTCAAAAAGGAAGGAGATGAGATTTGGGAGTGAGGGGGGAGGGACGGCTGGTTGGTTGCCATGTAGTGTGTGCAGTGCCATGTTTGCTGTGTGTGTGGCGCTTGGTACGGTTGGCAGTTGGTGATGTTTCATTTGGTGATGGTTTGTGCTTCCAGACCATAGACGACTGATTTTTGGTTGTGCAGTGTTTTCGCTGGGCATCGCTCATTGACCCTCAGTGTTTCTGTGACCGGATTCACGTGCATAGATTAGAGTTCAGCCAGCTCGTGTCTCCTGACCAGGGACCATGACTCCTTGTGTAGTGTGTCAGCCTGCGTGATCTCTCGATGCAGCACATTGCTTTCTCTGTCTGCAGCACCCAGACTTTGGTGCCCACTGACACCCTCTCCTCAACACCGAGCAGGACAGTCTCCGACACTGTCATCCCCACTGCAACCTCATCCGTTACTCCGACGCCTTCAGTATGCCCTAATTGATGCATGCTTGTTGGGATCTTCCGGATGCTGTCAGGACCAAGTGTTGCACTGTTTGTGACGAGGCGCACGACAAGCGCCAGGGCGTTGGTTGCCTTCGATACTGCCCGCACCCCTTTGTGCGCCATAACGTGGAAGGGCCCGCAGTATAGCTCTTCTTCCCAATGGAGGTGAAGCCCATGTTGCAGTTGACTGCTGTCAGGTGAAGCATTTGGGGCACTGCAGTGTTATTTATTTGGGGCTTATATACACTCTGGCCCCCCTCCCTCCAACAGAGCCCCCCCCCCCCCCGCCCCCGGACAAGATGTGTGGAAGCAGCATGGCGCCTTGCTGACTTTTGAACAGAGATGTGACCATTTAACATTTGACCCTTGACCATCGTCGATTCAATGACTGGGAGTTATGGGGGGCAATTCGGGCCCACTGGGCGTGGCAAAAAAACATGTATTCAAAGAGGCTTGGCCAAAGGCCCAAATGGCAGTGTGGCTAAGCATCTCTTTGAGGCAGGCACCCCACGGGCTTTTCGAGGCCATTTTCCAGTAGCCTCATCGGTATTGGAGATTAATTGATAACCCTCACGGTATTCCCTTCAGTAACGTGTGCAAACTCATCGTGCAATAAGCTTGTGATGTAGATGACACAGATATATGGGGGGCACGTCCTCTTCGTTGCTGCCCACACACCCCATGACGTCTCACCACACCGAGCACCACGCATTGCACCTACACCGAACATGATAATCCACTGGTTGGCTGCCCATTGGGTATGGCAGATATGATTGCACTACGGTATGAAGGGTTGACACATTTTATGACTGTACGTTGCCAGCACCACAGGTCCGCCCGGTTTCCGGGTGCACCCATAGTGCACATAAATGGCCCTTCTACTTTCCGGGGTTCTCCCAAGTACACTCAATGACACCGTGAGCGTCAGGAACTCCAAAAAGAAAATAGCGTGTGCAAATTCATCCCCAAGTAGCCTCGGACCCAGGTGTGTGGTGGTGCAGATTTAGCAAAAACCCTGAAATGTTTCACCTCCTTGTTGCTGTGCAATTGCTGTGAAAACTGCTATGCAGAGGACAACGATGATCGCTTCTGGATGCGACCCCAGCCCTGTAGCTGGTCTGAAACCCCGAACACATTCACACATGTCTCCACCTCCAAAACCCACGATACTTCCCAACAATGCAACCCTTCACAATCCTGTAGACCAGAGAAAAACCCTCAACACCATGGACAACATTCACCTCCTTTCACCACACCTCAACATCCTCACCTGAGTAAGTCCCACCGAGTGCACACCGTTTTGGCCGTCTCCCAACAACCCTCAATTGCAGAAAACTATCCTGAGCATTTTGGCTTGGCTTCAATAAGACCACCACGGGTTGATGAAAGTTGTTGCTTGGAAGACCGGGGTGTAGGGGTTGCTGGTTTGGTCATTAGCTCTCTGCACCATTGTAACAGAGTGGTCGTAGGAATGCAGGCTGTAGAGAAGGCATGGCATAGCCAACCGCATTCTAAAAGGGCGCCTGAGAAGTGCACTGGTGCTTTGTTCGTATTTTCCGACAGTGGGGCCACTGATTTGCTGCGTCGGGGATGCTTCAACTTTCTTTGGGTGTGCCCTGAGAGCAGACCATCGTATCTGCTGCATGTGTTGAGTTGTGAGCTGGTGCTGGGGCAGGTTGTAATCAACATACAGTCATACATACAGGACACAAGCATATGCGCTGACCAAGCCCAGAAAGTACCCGGTTTTGTGGATACCTGCGGATGCCTTGTCTCACCCCCATTTTTCCTTTGGATACTTGGATTCCAATTTTACAAAGGGCATCAAGGGGAAAGCCTTTGGCCCCAAGAAAACAGGGGAAATGGGAAGCATGGCATTTCGGCCCAATTTCCCCCACAGGTTTCTCCCATTTTTCTCCCACCTTTGTCCCCTTCCCCCTTATTTTTCTCCCACTGCAAAAGTTGTTCCTACATTTTGCATCCTGATCTGGTGATGATTCCCCATCTCTCCCGGTTTCCCCCGTGTTCCCCGACTTGACACCATTTCCCCCCATTTCCCCCCATTTTCCATAGTTTTTCATGGCCGCCCAAGGACTCGTGTGCCTCCACATTCGGGTAGGCAGGGGGCAAGATCTCCTTGGTTCTGTTGGAAGATGTTCCAGACAAACCAGACATGTTCTTGAATAAAGCGCTTGCAATGAGAGACAACATGTCTGTCAATCCCTCGGCAGTGCTTCTGGTTGACTGACCACTGGGATCAATCCTGTGGCGTTGACAATACCAATATAGTTAGTTCACACTACGGCTGCCATGGGGCAGGCTTGGTGAGATCAGTAGTGAACTGCCATTTCAGCTTTAGCCTCTGCTTTCCAACTGGGCCCTATCGTGTCACATATTCATCCCCGCCTCTTGTAGGTGACTCCAACCACCACCGGCACCGCTGTCCCCACATACACACTCACACCAACGCCCTCTTCCTCCAGTACCCCATCACCCTCACCCTCACTCACTCCGAGTCCCAGTCACACTGACACTGTTGTGCCCACTTTTTCGACAACCCCCACTACCACCCCCACCCCCACATCTACCATGACAACCATACCCACATTCACCCATACCCTGACCTCTACTGTCACTCCGACTGGCAGTCCGACCTGCTCTCCCACACTCACAGACACCCGCACCCCCACCATCACCCCGACATCCACTAGTACTCCCACAACAACCCACAGCCCAACGCCGACCGGAAGCCCTTCGGCGTCTCCAAGCCCAACAGTCACGGCTACGGCCGTCCCCACCAATACCCCAACCATGACATGCACCCCCAGTCCATCACCGTCACACACCCAGACTGTAGTTCCCACACACACATCCACCAAAAGTTGCACAGGTACCGCAACTACTGTGCCAACATTGACGTTGTCTTTAACGGCGACCTCTTCAGAAACCGGAACCAGCACGCTCCTCCCAACATTCAGTTACACTTGCACAGTGACCTGCTCATCCACTTCCACAAGCACCAGAACCCTTTCAAGTACTGCGACACATATGCTGACATGCAGTGGGTGTGCCCTCTCCTATTTGGCTGTCACTGGGTTGTTTTTGGTTGGACATTTGGAACATTAAGAGTTGAACCTGGACCAAGTCACCTGATAGTGGGAGGGACGAGGTGTCACAGTATGGTCAATTTTGTCGACCGACCAGCTCCCCCTTCACCTGGCCAATGCAAACCTGATCTGATGATCAGCAGACGATTTGATACGCATCTTGAGTTTTAATCACATGGTCTGATCCCTAACATTTGCAGTCTTATGTTCATGCCACACCATGTTCTGCACCGCATTCCCAACGGGCAGCTTTGAACAACACCAAAGAGACCCACCAAATGCTGAAGATGTGAACACGAAAACTATGGTCATGCCACTTAGGTAGGACAACGGACATGCTATCGGACGTTGCAGTGTGCGCACAAGGGGTAATTTCCCATGGGGATCACCATCCCCGTTTCAGAGCATGCCACCATGCCAGTCACATTGCAAAACCACATGTTGCGCCAGCACTGCGTAGCCCCAAGGAAAGAGCGAGGATTGTGGTTATGGCAGTCCACGAGAGTGCACTTCTATAGTTCACCCTGTTCATGTTAATCGCCCAAATAGTGAGGCAAGGCCCACCACAGCTAATTTACATTGAAGGGAGCCCCATTGCAGAGAGGGGCTGGCAGGAGAGACCAGTGGTCCTGTGGCCTTTCTAAGGCAGATATCTGTCACGGGCAGCAAATATGCAATTGAGACACCCACACACAGCTGTGCAGTGATGTTCTTGGTTGCGCCCGGCTGCCAAAAAGGACCCGTTAATGCCCGATGCCTAGCAACCTCCCCAGTGGCTGTGCACTTTGCGGTTTTGCATCCAGCCTATACTCTGTCCTTGCTGCTGTGCACCCCACCCTTTCTGTTGCATGCCCTACCCTTGCAGCTGTGCACCCGCTGCTCCTGGAGCCATGCACCTTGGACCCACAGCCGTGCGGCGTGCCCTTGCACCTGTGCGCCCTGGAACTGTGCACGTTGCCCTAAGTGACCCGCCAGCAAATACCCCATATTGTGACTGATTCCAGTTTCGTTTTTCGGGAGGGACATATTTGTGGACGGCTGGGAAGGCCATCCCTTACACCATCTCCCCTTGTGTTGCTGCAAGGCCCCCTGCAGAACTGCGGGGACAAGTCCCTGTAATCCCGCGCCCCAGCCTGCCCTCCCAACAGACTCCCGTCCCTGCAGTGCAGCAGGGAGGATTTGCTGTGACTGAGCTACTCTTCGTTGCAGCCAAAGTTTTATTTTTAGCCCCCCTCCTTTCACACCCCGTCTCCTCCTGACTCCCCTCTTTGACGACTCTGTGACTGCTTTCTCCCCTCTTTGCACAGGCACACATCTGCGTGCCTGTGCTCCCCGGTCCCACACCTGTAATAATCCCCATTTCTTCAGAACACCGACGAGCACCGCTTCTGGGACCCAAACATCGTCGCACCACAGCACGTGCTCCCAAAGCCCAACCTCCACCCCAGTTCCCACATTCACGCCTTCTGGCACGCCGACGACGACGTCCACAGTCACGCCAGTGCCCACTTGGACCAGCTCCTCATCACACACCCCAACAGTGTCTGGCTCAGACACACCCACAATCACCTCCGTGCCTACTGCAACAATGACTACCACAACCTCTGTCACTGTGACGGTAGCCTCCTCTACATGTACTGCAGGGGGGCGTCTGACACTGAAGGAATCTGAGCGACACTCAAGGGGATTGAGGGTGGACGATGCTGAAAAGAATGTCGAAGGGGACATGTGTGGGACGGTACTATGTGTTTCATCCTTTGGTGACTACTTTTATACTGCTGGTCTCTGTTGTTTTTCGTCAAATGGCCTTTCCATGCCGGAAGACAGGACTCATCTTTGTATTGCCGCTAAATCCCAAAATTGCATGCATTTATTGGCCCCTTTCAACGTCCCTGTCAACCTCAGCACCTCAGTACCTCCCTCTAGGTTTCCTCCATGCTCCCGCGAGCACCCAATAAAGCTGGGACTCCGTGTCCCCATCAGCCTCCGTCAGTGCTCTCCCCTCCCCTCTCCCCTCTGCTTGGGCGCCTGCCTCAGAGCCTGTTCCTGTTTCCGCCCTCAGCCCCTTTCAGTTTCCTCACCAGCTTACAAACCCAGCTGCCTCGTTGTCACACGCAAAATCACAAGCCAACTGCACATTTTAGCTGAAGTGTCAACAAAGGGCACCAATCCCTCATTCCTTTCGAATTTCAACTCTCACACAAAGTCATACAGTGAAGTTTGGGAGGGTGCTCTCCACCACCAATGCAACACAAGGCCAGGGAGGGGGACATGGCAAATCCAGCAAAATGATCTGCCCGGCCTAATACACTTATTCAAATTTTGTGAAGGGAAATTTCAGCACGATACGCGGCCATGCTGGGCACTACAGCACCGGGCTTATGGGCAGGCATTCTGATGCAGCACTGTGGCCTTGTGTCGCTGGTTGGCATGGCATCAGGCTTGTGATGGACAGCAAACCACATGTTTTTAGCCAAGCTGTGCTGCTGAGCATGCCACCCATCCACAGACAACCAAACAAGAACAGTGGGGCCAATCTCCTTGTCCCGTAAATAATACCCTGGCCCTGAGACAAGACAGGGAAAGAGTTGGTGTGAAACACGACAGCGCCAGCATGGAAGGGACGCCAAGGGGCAGGAGCAGCACCTGTGAGCAGTAGGACAAAGGCAGTCCCACTGTCACTTAGAAAGAATATGTTCCACTGTAAACCAGGCATCCCCCCCCCCCCTCTGTCGGCCCAAATTTCAGCCACCATAAAGCGAGGGTGCAGGCCATGGGCTGGTTCCCCTTGGAGACCAGGAAACAGGGGAGCAGACCTTTTGCTGCCCCTACCCCCCCAACAGAAATGGGGCCAGACCGAAAGCAGGCCCGGCACACCCCCCCAGCATGCCCCCGCACCCACACTGCAGGCCGACACATGGTGATCGAGGTCCCTCCCCTCGCAGAAAGGGGGCAGACGCCAAACGACAAGTATGTTGGGATCTGGGACCTGCATGGTAACCCAGCAGGTGGTCCTCCTCTCCCAAACAAGTGAGCACCACGAGCCACTGAACAGATAGGTAGACCCTACCACCGCTCTACCCCCCGCCCCCCCAGCCTGCGCCCTCGACGGGAGGGGTGCACGGAGTCGGCGCCCTCAGGGCCTGAAAAGTGGAGGCTGTGAAGGGCTCACAGCTTGACCGCTGTGGGTATCCCTTGATCGGCCTGCCCAGGGAACCTCCAGGTGTGCGCGCGCCCCTCCAACTTCATCACAGACGCCTAGGCCAGCACAGCCGCGTGCACTCCAGTGCAGTTGTGGGCGACCCCTGGAGGCCAGACAGCCACCTGCCGACCCCTGCCCCCCCCCCTTTCCTCAACGGAGAGGCCATTCGGGTGTGGTGCCCTCTGGCCCCCTCGTCTATGCGGGTTGTAGCGCCGCAGCCAGTGCAGCCAGCACCGGTGGCACCCAGGGCAGGGAAGCTCTCTCTGCGCCCTGGTGCCCCTCCACCTGCCCGGGGTAGGCCCTCGGCCGTGGGGAGCCAGCCCGCGTGGCAGCACCACCTGTGCCGAAGGCAGTCAAGGAGTGCGGGTCTGACCCCAGTCGTGCCACGTACCACCACCTTCCCGTGCCAACAAGCAGTCGTGGAGTGGTTGGGTAGCTTGTCCTTATGACGTGGAGGTCGCGAGCCCAGGCCCACATCTCCCCTGGCGGGCTCAGCGTCAGGCTCTCCAGCCTCCCTGCCGGGGCGTGGAGCACCAGGCACACACTTCCCCGCGCCATGTGCGCCAACGCCGAACAACAATGGAGCAAGCAAGTGTGCCACAGCCCTCCCCCCCCCCCCCTCAGACACACTAGGGCACATACACACAGGCACGGCGGCATCTCCCGCCCGCGAGCGCCACCGCGGGGTCTGGGGGTGGTCAACAGTCCGGTAGGCCTTGTGACCGGACACCTGGGTATAGCTGCGCAATCGGGTTCGGCAGGGAAGGCAGCGCAGCCCGTGGATAGGTGACCAGGTGAGGCCTTCACCCAACCCAACCCAACCCCCCCCCCCCCTCCTGTGCTGGTGATCTGGCACTAGGAAAAAAAAACCTAAGGATGGTAGTTTGCCAGTCAGCTGCTGGCTTGCATTGCCGGAATAGGTGTGGGCTGCTGCCTTGAGGCTACATGCACTGCCAGCATCTGGAACTGCATGGGTGCAACAGCCCAGGGGAGTCTAACCAAGGGCCTCGTGTTGTCACCTACAAGGAGGTGCAGCCGCTGGCGATACCGGAGGCGGAGCGGCAGGTGCTCTTTTGAGTGCAACACAGCTGGCTGAACTGTCGGCCTAGCTGCTGTGGGACACGCCGTAGATGGCTGAAGGGGGCCTGCGCTCAGTGGGAATTACTGTAGGCAGAAAGAGATGCTGTAATTCTGCAAGCAGAGACTGGTACGGGCAGACATTGCCGCTGGCTCAAATACTCTTACATCAAGCATTCCTTAGGCTCTGTGTGTCGCCAGAGCGACACAGGGGCCACGGATGCGGCGATCATCAAAAGCCAAAACCAAAACCAAAAACCCCTCCTGCAACCCCCCCCCCCCCCACCTCCGTTGACGCAACCAAAACACGTTCGGACCCACAGAGGGTCAGAATGAGCAGTGGCGAGAGGCCAATAGGCGCTGCCAAAGGCAAGCAACCTAATACTGAGGCCTTGTGCCCCCCCCCCCCCCCCCCCGAGACCTGACCTCGTTTAACAACAGTGGGTTATACATAAGATATGGCACCCATCAGCCTTCATGGGACACCCTTAAAGAAAATCACACTGGGGGGAAGGGGAGGGCCGTTGGTGCCAAACTTTGGTTTCTGTGAAACCTGGGTTTCATACAGAAATTGACACTACCCCCCCCCCCCCTTGTATAAGCTACGCCCTTGTCCAAGCTACAGTAGGCGTAGGGACTGTAATAATTGTGTACGTAATTTTAATTGCGTATAAAATGTCGTGTGGCCACATGAGACATGGGTTTGTCGTCACATTTGCCAATTACATGGAGCCATGGACAGATGCAACATGCCACATGCAAGGCAATTTGATTTCCAAGAATTTGAAGTTGCCCGAGCCCAAACCAGCCCCTAAGCCTCAGCCAAAGGCATCTTCAAGTGGTGAGCAGGTGCAATTGTTCCGCATGGTGTATGATCGCAAGAAGGGTTTCCAAGCTGAACATTTGTAGGCTTAGCATTCTTCATTGCTTGTGCCAACATGGGTGTGAACCTGAAATTTTCATGTTCCCAAGGCTTCCTTGCGTTTGCATACACTTGGAAATGTGGGCAGAGGTCGAGGTGCACTCATACCATGCGCGCGCACGTGTGTGTCGGTAATTGTATGTGTTGCGCGTAAGCTACGCCCTTGTCCAAGCTACAGTGGGCGTAGGGACCGTAATAATTCCGTACATTGGCGTAGCTTATACAAGGGGGGGGGGGGGGGGGGTAGGTGAAGGAGGCAAAACAGCTTGGGGGGGGCTGCCGGGGGATATGGAAAGACCACCCACTAATGCAGAAACCCACGCCCCTTTTCTTACCTTTATTCTGGAGCCGTGCGCTCCTGCGCGTCAGTTTGTCTTACTTCAGCAGACGTTTGTGTGTCCGCTGGGATGAGGGTCAGGGAGGGTCACACGAAGCAGCATCAGCCGAACACCTCCAGGCGTACGCATTCTCTGCTTTCCAGGCCACGGCAGTCCCGACATGGACACCCACCTGCACCCCCACCTCCTCAGCGACATGCATCCCGACGCACACAGGGACCCAGACCCGCACCAGCACCAGCACGGCTTCTCATACAGTCACCTGCAGTCTCACCCACTCATCAACCACAACAACTACCATGACCACAGTCCCCACTGCGTCTCCAAGCCCCTCGATTTCTGTGTCCCCAACTCCTAGTGCAACTTGCAGCCACACTGCAACAGTGTCTCTGACCACCACCCCTGCTCCGACGCATACCCCAACTGTCTCGTGTTCCCCAACTACCACCCCTTCGCGCACCCACACCTCGACTTCTACGATGACCCCCACTGGAACACGCAGTAGGAGTTGCACTCATACATCCTCCTGCAGCCCCTCTGGATCGTCTGACCCCACAGTATCGACCACACCCACCATGTCCCCAACAAGTCCCCCGACTTTGACCCCGAGCCGCACCGGTGTGCACACTGCCACACCGTCCGTCACGAGTAGTTTGGCTGGCAGTCGCTCTCCCACAGTGAGTTGCACGCCAACGCCCACTGTCACCACCACCAGAAGCAGCACCAGGTAATATGGCAGGCAGGCACACTGGGGCAGGCCTGTGCGTGAAGTGGGCGAGATACCCCCCCCCCCCCCCCCATGCAGATTCACACCCCAGCGCGCTCAAGTCAATGCTGGAGTCGGCAAACCCAGCATGGACTCGGAGTGTGCATCTGGATGCACCTGGTCAATGGCATGGGCAACAGCCCGTCTCCGGGACGGCTGACCCTGGAGTAGTCAAACAGGACAAGTCATCCAGGGACTCCATTGACACAACCAAAACACGTTCGGGCCCACAGAGGGTCAGAATGAGCAGTGGCAAGAGGCCTATAGGCGCCGCCAAAGGCAAACAATCAGATACCGAGGCGTTGTACCAACCCCCCCCCCCCTCCATTAACAGTCCCAATGGTAACTTTCAGCTATGCTCCAACTAATCCTTCCAACTCCCAACTGCGGATGCAACTGTTTTGTAACCGCCGCGTCGTGCTCTACAACCGCTTTCCCAACCGTGGCCGACTGGTTTTACAAGCGGCAGTACCCAAGGTCACTACAACCATGGTCTGCAGGTGGCACGGGGGATTCCATGAAGGCTGGTACCCCCCCCACCCCCCCCTTTGCGCAGGCACTGCCCCACGGACCAAATTGACGGTTTCATTGGGTAGTGGTGACTGCGCAAGGGGGGGGAAATGTGAGGAGGTAAAATAGGACATGGGTCTAAAAATGACGGTTTCACCGGGTAGTGGCGAAGGCAGTGCTTGCGCAAGGGGGGGGGGGGGGGGCATGAGGTGCGAGCACTGCAGCAACCACCAAATGCTGCGCACGCCAACCGAGCCATCAGCAAACACCCCCCCCCCCCTCCCTCTACAAGGTGCCCACGTACTCCACAAGGGCGGGGGCTGCACCCCGCGCGCCGGGAGGTGCCCGCCACAGGGGTGGAAACAGGGCTGTGACCAGCCAACCGCGCACGGGACGGTCCATGTCATACGGAGATGTGAAACCCTTGTACGGGGGGGCAGGCGGGTGGGACAGGAGGGGGTGCGCGACATGGGCACCCAGGAGCGCCAACAGACAGGGGGAGGAGCAACACAGACACACAGAACGCAGGAGCCACACCAGGAGGGACAAGGGCGAGCACAGCAAACAAGGAGGAGGGGCACAGCAAGGCAGGAGAGGCAACCAGAACAGCGGGAACAGGGAACCAGAATGGAGGGGATGGCAGAGCGTGCGCATGGGAGGCAGCGACAAAAAAGGGGATGGCTTGGCCAGCCAGCCCCGTCGGTACCGGGTGCCAGGGCAACCCCTGCTCAACCAGCATCAGGTGGGAGGTGTCTCCCGCAGCCCAGATAGGCTGTTTGCGCAACAGGAGCGGGAGCCCATCAGGGGCAGACCAGCCGTGAGGGGGAAAAGGACATATGGTGGACGGCCGGGACAGCGCTTGGAGGAACAGGGCACCTGGGCCTCACGCACACAGAAACACAGCGAGGCAGGCTATGGATGGCCTGTGGACAGAGGCGCGTGGACAGCAAAAACAGTCAAACGACCCCTCCAACAACCAGCACATCCTCAATTCACCAACTATTGGGCGCCGCTGACACGCAAACGGCACACCATACCACATTCAGCACAGCCCCAACACACCAACTACTGGGCTCCGCGAACGCAGAAACGACACCAGCAAGAGCACCGGCCGCAGCGGCCGACATAAAGCAGCAACCCGACACAATATGCGAAGGGAAGAACAGGTGACTGTCCAGGGCCTCGTAAAGGAGCAACAACCAGACGGAATGTCACACAGGGGGTAGGATACCGTTTAGCACAGCAGGTCCCTACTGCTTGTCCAGTCGGATGACTTGCTTGTTGATTGGAGGCACACTGTGCTTTACAAGCTCTACCCAGGCAAGCCAAGGCATCCTTACCCCAGCACTGACGGAGAGGGAGTCAGCACGTGCGACCAAAGGGACACCAATCCCCCTCTCACCCACCAAAAATGTTCTTCCCCAGTGGCTGTGGACACGCAATGCAAACAATTCCTGCAAACCCAAACCAGTGCGTACCCCCGGAAGTGCCAACCGGCACACTTGCGCAGCCCTCCTGGCAACCCCCCCCCCCCCTCATGTGCCAGCACACTCTTGTCCAGGCACAGCGACCTTCTCTGACCGTTCTGTTTTCAAGAATGCAAGATGATGCGTTGTGACTGTGGTAATGAGGAGCTGGGTCAGGCCTGTGAAGAGCTGGTGTTGCTCTGAACAGCATTCTGCTTGACACTGCAACCCCCTCCGATTTGTTTCGATGTGATGTTCGTACACGGCCAATGATGCCGCACGATGCATGGCGGTCGTCGTACACAAGCACTTCTAAGCACAGGCTCCCTGTCGGACCGTTGTTTCCCCTGAGTTTGGCCGTATTTGCACAAAGGGGGGGGGGGTACTACTGGGCGCTGCTGACGCGCTAACGGCACACCCTGCCACATGCAGCACAGCCCCAGCACACACCAACCAGCCCCAGCACACCAACCAGTGGGCTCCGCGAACACGGAGACAACACCAGCAGGAGCACCGGCCGCAACGGCCGACAGAAAGCAGTGACCTGACGCAACATGCGAAGGGAAGAACGGGTGACTGTCCAGGCCCCCGTAAAGAAACAACAACCTGACGGAATGTCACACAGGGGGGTACGGACGCTGCCTGGGACCCGCGCTGCAGTGTCCGGGGCGAATCCCGAGACCTCCCTGGAATCTCATGGGAGGGGCCCCAGGGGATGTCGCCGCGCCGGTGCACGCTACGCTGGGCAGACTTTTAGGCTCAAATGAGCGGGGGTTGCCACTGCGCAATGGCCCGGCACTACTTAGCAAGTGCCCTATATGTCAGTCCCGGATCTGCCCCCAAGAGAACCATCGCTGCAGATCGCACGACGGGACACCAAATCTCGCGATTGGACGACCCCAAAAGACGTGACGTCCACTGTGCTTCATACACAGTGCTTCATACACAGTTTCCCCACAAGCATGTGGGTCACAACATTCATTGCGTTGACCAAAAGGGAGCCCCCCTCCAAAAAAAACAACCGGGATGTACGCATAACATAACCCAGTAGAGTCTGGAGGGCCAGAGAACAGCGTGGAGTCAGGGCAGGGATGCACATCCCAATGGCGCCTGATGAAGCGCATGACGCTGCCTCGAAGGACAGAAGGCGATGAAAGCTGTGCGGCAGGCGCAGCCAGAGCCTAATGCGGACATTGCAACCTGGCCATTTGAGCCCCCCCCCCCCCCAAAAAAAAGCAGAAAACAGTTTGTGTACCTGTCAGCGGTCTCCAATTTTGGGCCCCTCTAGTAATTCCCTTTTTCCTGCGGAAAGTTTTCCTGATGTGGATGGGTGGGCCGGCCGGGGGATGGCCAGGGCCCCAGATGACCCCCCCCCCCCCTCCCCCGGGGGCCCCACCGATCCAGGGTTCGAACCAGCGCCAACGCGGCTGGCGCCGGGTGCGCCACCGCTCGGACAGCAGCCGCCACACACTGCACGTGTCCCACCCCAGTGAACAGCATGTGGTATCACACCTCCCCACTGAATGTTGTGTGTTGAGTGTTGTGTGTGCGCTAACTTTAACCGGACCTGTACCCACTGGGTTTTTCAACCTAAGGCCCCCACAACGCCCGACCACGTGTGGCCAGATGGGGCCAGCTACATTAGCAGCACGGGGAGGGAGTGACCCCTGACCAGCATGTGCACCTAACCCAGTAGAGCCCGGACGGCTAACGTGGCCAGCGGAGGTAGGGTCGAGGGATGAACACCAGTTCGCCGGACACTCAACGGACGCACCACGAGTTGGCAAGATGGACAGAAGGTGATGACAGTCGCGGGGCAGGCGCGGCCAGAGCCTAATGCGGACACTGCAACCTGACCATATTGAGGCCCCCGGGGGCCCACAAGCACTGACCTGCGTGCTGGGCAAACACCCCCTCCATGTGCCGCTGTGCAGCAGGACCCTCACATGCAGCCCCGCTTCTTTTCGCCACCGCTCTCAACACCGACCGTTGCCTCTCAGGTCCGCGAGCCCCACACCCACCGCCAGCCGCACGCCGACCGGGACCGTCAGCCTGACCCCGAGCCGCACCCCTACCCCAAGCCCCAGTGGGACGGTGAGCTTGACTGCGTCACCCTCAGACACACCGACCTGCGGGTGCACGCAGACGAGCACAGTGTCTCATTCGCGGGTCTGGACCCTCACGGCCACGGCGTCTGTGACCCCCACGGGCTTTGGCACTGCGTCCGCAACGGAGAGTGTGACGAGCAGCAGGTGCGGGACGAGTGCAGAGGCAGGGGAAGCGAAGGGCATCATCGCCTGCCAACAATGACCCCTATGGGAGTGCTTCTTGCGCGCTGCAGGCGCACTGCAGGCACTGCAGGGTAAAGGGCATTGGATGTGGGGTAATTGGCACTTAATTTCCGTCAATTTTGGGTGAAGGAAGTAGGTCAAATGGGCACAATGGCAAGGCACCATACTGAAAACGGACCAATATGTGGCGCTCACCATTTCCCCATTCAAAAGTACGGTTCTCAAAAGAAACAATTTCCCATGTTCCACGACAGTTACCCAAATTGCGTTTCGCAGGTGCCGCAGGCGCCGCAGGATTAGCGTTCTCTATGCGCTAAGTGAACAGCATGTTGTGTGTGTAGGGGTGTGTGGTGGGGGGGGGGATGTCATGGGTGTAGTCCGCGCCTGGGCCCCAGCAGCATCGCGTCACAACCGAGGAGTCCCCCCCGCCCCCAGTGCCCGGCTGTTCAGCATCGGCGGTCGGTTACGGGCCGCCTGTCCCTTTCAAAGGAGCCACGTGCATCCGCTCGAACATTGTGTACGCGACAGCCCTGAGAGGTCATGGCCGTGCTGACCCGTCGGCATGGGCACTGTGCGCGGGGCTGCGGTGCATTGTTGTGTGCATGGAGTGCACGCCCGACGTGGGAGCTCCCTCCACAACACAGCAGCAGCCCCGGGCGGTCCACGCCAAGGCACCGGCCCAGGGGTTTCCACTGCGCGCGCACAACGTCCCGCCCGGTGCGGTGGCGCTCATACCGGCGCTCCTCCGCACTGCAGGACGGCGTCATTCACGAAGAGCCGGACGTTCACCGGCCTCCCTACTCTCACCCTGACCACCACGCAAAGCCCCACCTCCAGTGAGACGCCCACCGCCACGCCCACGGGCAACCCGAGCGGCACGCCCACCCCGTCTGCCACCTCCACCCCATCCCCCACCGCCTCGGTCACCCTCACCCCGACCAGCACCGCCTCCCACACCTCCACTCGCACTGGCTCTGCGTCCTCCACACTCTCAGCCCTGAGCACCCGCAGCCCAACAGGGTCCCCAACACCGACCCCAACCCCCAGCTGCAGCCCAAGCCCCAGCATCACCCCAACGGAGACAATGACCCCCAGCGCTAGCCTCTCTCACACACCTTCCTGCAGCCCCACCCCCACGTGCACCGCCACGGGCACTGCGGTGGTCACGGCTACAGGCACACCCACGGGCACACCCACTTGCAGCAGCAGCCCCTCCCTCACCTTCACACAGTCCTCCTTTGGAACGCTGACTGCAACCCCTTCCGCCACCCACACGCCATCCCCGACCCCTACCCCCAGTCTGTCTCCCACAGCCTCCCTTTCTCGCCCTGCCACTGCCACCCTCTCCGCCTCAGCCTCGGGGACCAGCCTCGCAACCCCAACCTGCAGCGCAACGCCAACGCCGACCCCCACGCCGAGCCTGACAGACACAGCGACCCTCACCTTGTCGCCCACCACCCGCCCAACGCGGTCCCTGTCTTCAACCCCCAGCCCAACATCCACACCCACGCCCTCACCCAGCCCAACCCCCTCCACCACCGCCACCACTACCCTGAGCTCCACTCCATCCGAAAGCCCCACTCCAACCCCCCCACCCACACCCTCCCCGACATCCAGCTCCTCCCTCACAAGCCCCCCGTCGCCGTCACCGACCCCCACACCAACTGCGTCCCCCACGGCCGTGCCGACCCACACGCCCACCCCAACCCTCACCGCCTCCTGCAGCCCCTCGGGCCCTGCAACGCGTACCGTCAGCTACACCCCCAGCCCGACCCCCACACCGTCTCGGTCCGCCTCGGGCACCCGCACACTGTCCGCGTCGGGTACGCGCAGCCCCACTCCCTCCCGATCCCGAACACCCTCAGGCACCCCCAGCCCCACCGACCCCCCCACTTCCTCCGCGACACGCACACCCACGGCCACGTACAGTCAGCCCGGGACGCGCACCCGCACCCTCACGGCGACGGCCACCGCGACGGGCGCCGCCACCGTCTCGCCCTCAGCCTCCACGTCGCGCACCGCCGCGTGCACGCGTACCCCAACCCCGACGCCGTCGGGCCCCGCAACTGCGACCCCCTCGCAGACCAGCTCCCGCACGAGCCCCGTCACACGCACGCCCACGGCCACCGGCAGTGGCTCTGCGACGGGGACGGGGACGGCGGTGCAGAGCCGCACCGGGACGGGCACTGCCTCCGGCAGCGCCTCCAGCACCGCCTCTGGGACGGGGCTGCAGACGGTGACACACACAGCGACGGGAACGGGCACCGCCACAGGCACCGCCAGCCCCTCGGCCACCGCCATCCTCAGCAGGACGCCCACCGCCACCCCGAGCGCCACCCACTCCCCCACCGGCACGTCCACCCCCGCCCCCACGCACACCTCAACCCCCTCCCAGTCCCCCACGGCGTCCCCAACCCCGACCCCCACGCCCAGTGCCTCCGCCACCGGCACCGGCTCCCGCACGCACAGCGCATCTGCGACCTCCACAAGCAGCTGCACCGCAACCCCCGTGCCCACCCCGACCCCGACCCCGTCCGCCACCCCCAGCGCCACCCCAACGCCCTCCCCCACCCCCACCCCCACCGCGACCCCGTCCCCGTCCCCCTCGGCGACGGCGTCCCTCACGCGCTCTCCTTCTGCAACGCCCACCCCATCCCCGTCTGCCTCGGCGACCGCGACCAGCACCCCGACCCACAGCCGCACCCCGTCCCCTACCCCCACGGCCTCTGCGAGCGCCAGCCCCAGCGCCACCCGGAGCCCCAGCCCCACCGCCTCCCCCACACCCGTCCCTACCGTCACCCCGACCGCCAGCTCTACACCGTCCCCCAGCGCCACTGCCGACGCCACTGCCTCGCCGAGCCGCACTCCCACCCCCTCGGGCACGCGGACCGGCACCCTCACGGCCTCTCCCTCTCCAACGCCCACCACGTCCCCTTCCCCGACGCTCACCCCGACCCCGACCCCCACCGCCAGCCCCACTGGGACGCCCACCCACAGCCCCAGTGCCGCCCCGACCCCAACGCGGAGCCCCACGCCCTCCGACACGGCCACTGTCACGTCGGTGCCCACCGGGACCCCGACCGCGGTCTTTTTGGGGGCCGCCCCGTTCCTGCTCTTTGAGCCCCAGGGGGTCTGGCTGTGGGGGCTGCTGGCGCTGGCGGTGTGCCTCGTTGGAGGGCTCTGGGGCGCTCGGACGTGGCGCCGCTGGCAGCGGGCGACGAAGCAGCTGTCCGTCGCGGAGACCCCGGGGGACGTGGAGGACAGCGGCAGCGACGAGGGCCTCGATCGGAAGGCGGCCGCCCTCCCGGCCCCGAACCCGCTGGTGGAGCCCGGGGCCGGGGCGGACCGGGACCGGGCGGCCGCGGCCGGCCGCGCGAGGCGGTACGCGATGCGGGAGTGGGACAAGTACGCCCCCGACGCCGGGTCCGCGGACGAGGACGCGGACGACGTCGCGTGCGCGGGGGCCAACCCGGACGCGGCGGACCCCGCGGAGGTCGTGGTGCGCGGCGTGGGCGGCGGCGCGGACGCGGGGCCGCCGCCCGGTGGCGCCCTTGCGCTGCCGGCGCGGCGCACCGCGCGCCGCAGCCTGCGGATGGACGCGGCCCTGGCGACGGGACCCGCGGCCCCGGCGGCGCACGGTGTCGACGACGATGCCCCGGCGGTGATGCCGTTCTCGCTCGCGAAGACCCACGCCGGCGGGCGCGCGGCGGCGGACCCCGTGCCCCCGGCCGCGGCGCAGCCGAAGATCTACCGCGAGTCGCACCGGGAGGCCGTGGAGGGGCTGCTGATGGGGGGGGCCCTGGGGCGGCCCCGGGTCGAGGCGGACTCGGACGAGGACGAGGCTTTGCCTGCGGCGCTGGGCGCCGGCAGTCCGAAAAAGCCGAAGCGGAAGCGGAAGCGGTCGTCGACGAAAGGCCCCCGGGCCAAGGCCGCGGGGGATCGGGCGCGGGGGGCGTCGAGCCTGGACAATCCGCGGCGCAAGTCCCACGCGAAGGGCCCTGGGGACGCGGGGCCGGAGGCGGACGGGTATCTGCAGGAGGCCAAAGAGGCGGCGAAGATGTCGCCCACGCGGCACAAGCCGAAGCTGCACATCCACGACCCCGACACCGTCGCGGGTGCGTGTCTGGGGCCTGTTCGGGGCTGCGCGGTCGTGTGCACAGGCAGCGGAGGAGGGCCGAGTGGGTGGACCCCCCCCGCCCCTCCCAATGCCGTCCACATTGGAGTGGGGCACAGGCCTTTGCTTAGTGGCTGGTTGATACTATACCGGGGGTCGGGGGGGGGGGGGTGGGTCAGAGGCCAAAAAAAAGTTTGTGTACCTAAAATCGACCTCCAAGTTCGGGCCCCTCTTTGATAAATTTCATTTTTTTCCTGAGGAAAAATTTTCTGATGTGGGTGGGTGGGTGGGTCAGCCAAAATCCCGGGGGGCCAATTTGACCCCCCCTCTCCCCCCCCCCCAGTATCACTAAGCAAAGGCCTGGTGGGGCAGTGGGGGCAGCACGCCCGCCTCCACGTTCGAGTGCCCTGCAGCGGTGGTCACGGGTGGTGTCAAAGGCGTGGGGGGGGGGGGGGGGTAAGCGCAAGAAGGGCTGGGGAGGTGCACGGCACAACCGCCAAAGGGGGGCGAGCAACGCGGAAGTGAAACATAGGGGAATGGTGCCGTTTGTGTGGTCGGGCTCCACAGGTATTCTGGGCTCCGGATCCCGTTTCTTGAGCATGCCCGACGCATGTGACCAGGCGGGGAGGTGTGTGGACAGCAAACACAGTCAAACGACCCCGCCAACAACCAGCACATCCTCAATACGCCAACTATTGGGCGCCGCTGACACGCAAACGGCACACCATGCCACATTCAGCACAGTCCCAACAGGCCAACTACTGGGCTCCGCGAACGCGGAAACGACACCAGCAAGAGCACCGGCCGCAGCGGCCGACAGAAAGTAGCGACCCGACGCAACGTGCGAAGGGAAGAACGGGTGACCGTCCAGGGCCCCGTAAAGGAGCAACAACCAGACGGAATGTCACACAGGGGGGGGGGGGGGGGGGGGTTGGAAGTCGATCCCACCTGAGGTGTTTCCAGCAGCAGGGCGATTGCACTGTGAACTGCTGCGCTGTGTTGCGACTCTCGCAGTTTGAGCAGACACGGTAATGAGATCATGAACCCCCACAGCCACAGCGCTTCTTCAGAAAACATACCCGAGGGAGGTATCACCCGGTATACCTCCTCCACCGTCCTCGCCTCCCAAGAACTGACCTCCACCAACGAAAGCAGATCACGCACCAGAAATGGCGCTGGACACTGGTCCACCACAATGTGCAGGAGCACTGTCTCCGTCAGCAGCCAACACTGAGTGTTGCCGGTGATTCTCTGTGAATCCCGAATGGTTCGTGACGACGGTTACGGGCGGCCCGTTGGTGGGCAGTAGGAGGTCACCTCATCCGCCACCCCAGGGCGTTTGGCCCCTTGCGCCGGCTGCCTGACTGCCGGTGGAGGGCATGGGGCGGAGTTTAGGCCTGTCCTTGATTTTTTTTGTCCCGCAAGGAGGACCCCCCCCCTCCCTGGACCCCCCCCCTTTCCAGACCAAAGTGACCATCGTGGGGAAAACGAAACTTACAGAGGGGAAAACCTTGTCGCGTCATTTTTGGTACAGAAACTTTTGGGTCCCAGACCCCCCATCCCTCACTTTAAGTACAGCCCTGGCGGAGTTTCATAAAGGCTGGCAGGTTCTCGTGGTGTACAGACTCGAGCTTCGGGAAATGGATTCCTGGCCCGCCCACTGACCACACCACACACAAAACCCTTTGAAATGTAGTTTGCCACTGATGTGTGCCTTCGGGTGTGCCGGAAACCTCTGACCCTGTGCTGCACTGCCCACATCAGATTTGGTGGACGCCGGTCTGGGAATGCTGCCGGTGCCGGCTGGGGAGCGCCATGGGAGCAGCAGGCAGCATTCCGGAGCAGTGGGACAGGCACCTCACCCCCCCCCCCCCCACACTGCCCCCCCCCCCCCCCCACAACACTGCCCCCCCTTCCCCCCTGCCCCCCCCCCACCCACCCACGCGCCCACAAATGACGTCGACCAACTACCAGGTCACACAAAAGCCCTGGCTCTAGACACAGGATGCACTACACAGTACCCAACCAGCTCCTTGATGGACCCCCCCCCGTCGCCCCATACACACCAAGGCAAGAAGAAACCGCTGCCACTCCCCTGATGAAGAACATGGCCAAGAAGTCCACCACCGGTTTTACAGCGAGTCACACAGCGTGTTGGACAATGCCGCCAGTGACGCTGGTGTAGCGGTGGGGGTGACGGCAGTGCCGCACGATTTCCGAATGGAGGGACAGAGGTAGTGTCATGCCGCTTCGGCCGCGAGGGATGTGCTTCAGGGCGAAGGAGTCGAGAGGGAAGTGCTTCGCCATCGGTTGCAAGAGCCGTTGGGAAGCCTTGGGCATCTTCCGGTGGGTATAAGCCGGTTCGACGGCCGTGGGGGGCGGGCAGCAGGCTTTGTGTGTAAGGAATCAATACGTAAGGGGGGGGGGGGTCTGGGTGGGCCCCACAAAGGGCCGCTTATTGGGTCAAGATTTTTTTTTGGTTGGCTGGGTCTCAGGGCCAAAAGACCCCCCTCCCCTCTTTTAACAAAGCCTGGCGGGCAGAGGCGGCTGGCGGCCTGAGCGTCACACGGACACACAGGGCATTCTCCGGGTACAAGCGTTCGTGAAGGAAAGCGGGGGCTCTTTATGATGGAGTGCGTTCCCGTGCCTGCGTTATGCAGGTGCTCTGGCGGACTTCCAGCCCGAGGACCCCAATTATGTGCCCAGCAACAGCCCGACGAAGGGATGGTCTCGAGTGGTCCAGGACGCCATTGGCGACGACTTCGACTTCGATGATGACTGCAACACGACGGGCTCTGTGGCTGCTGTACCGAACCTTGGCCAGGTCTGTCTGGATGTGTGTGTGCCAGCGCGGGGGCGGTGCTTGAAGAAGGAGGTAGCCCTTTGTTTTAGCCTTCTACGAAGGACGACCTCAGGTTTTGGGTGGCAGGAATGCGCTTAACCGCAGCGATTGGCAATCAAGTGACGGCATTTGATGTTCCACCGACGGCAGTGCATGTTCAACCGACGGCAGCTGTCGGTGGATCATCAACTGCACGCGGTTGAACATCAACTGCCATCGGTTGAACATGGACTGCCATCGGTCGACCATCAACTGCGTCAACGACGACCGTTACACTGTCGAGCAGCACCTCTGAGCAGAGGAACAGCCGTCGCACTCTCACGTACCAATAATACGTTTCCCCACCTTCTCTGGACAAACTATGTAGTTGCCGTCCACCGTTACCGCCCCCCACCCTTTTGCTTGCAACTCTGATGAATCGATGTCCAGCGCAGAATGTATATCTGTTCTCAAAAAGCGGAAGGGGGCGCTGAGTTGTAGTCGTATTTGATGTAGAAGCAAGCTGCTGACCCGGGTCTGAGGGAGGGGGATGGGCTGACTCAAGCCAGCCTATGCAACATTCGATAGCCCAGTGGGCGAACTCAAGGCAACATGGCGGGAAATTTTGCTGGGGGGGGGGGGGGGGGGGGGGGGGCTTTCGAGTCCCAGGATGGTGGGGGTTCAGACAATGGGCCAATTTCCAAGTCCAAGGGCCAATTTTGTTTGTTTTTACACGATGCTGATGGGTGGAAATTTTTTTGAAAAACGTTTTGACCCCACTTGTGTGTGTTCAAAATTATCAGCGTGTCATGGGGATGATTTTGAGGTATGTATGTTGGGGTACCCACCGACTCCCACCCCCGGCGCCCTTAAGATCCCTCGCAGGCATAGTAAGCAGGCAGACTCGGGAGCCCATGGTGGAGGGAAAGGGGTTGGAAAATGGGCTTGAGGACCCCCCCCCCCCCCTCCCTCAACCCAATTTACTCCCCGCCCACTAGCACTGTTTTGAGCAGTGGCCGTACAGCGTGTGTCACGGGGGTCACGGTAGCTGAGTATGCGTTGCTTCACGACTCTTGCCTGCAAATGGCTCATGGGCTATGCCGCTGGCAGAAATGATGTAACGAAGCGAGGCAACAAACAACGACCTCCTGCACAAACAACAGCACCGCATGCGACTTCGGCACTTGGGCCATTCGCGACCCATCCGCCCGATCTGTCCTCCTCAGAAGCCCTCGTTCGGGCCCAAGCGTAGCCTCAGCCTGCGGCGCCCCCCTCCCGACGCGCAGTCCCCCGCGTCGGCCGCCCCGTCGCCCACAAACCCCGGCTCCACGACGTCCTGGAGCCCCAAGTCCGGGGAGGCCCGCAAACCCGCCTCCGCGCCCGACGCCATGAGCCCGCGCCGGTCTGTCTCGCTGAGCCCCCCCCGCCGCTTCAAGTCCCCGGTCCCTGCCCTCTGTGCCCCCCCCACGATGGCCCCCTTGGGCCGGCCCGCGGCCTCGTGGCTCCGGGGGCCCTTGGCCCCGCTACCGGACATCGCCGGCGCGCGCGCATACAGCACCCCCTGCCTGTCCGCACTGCCGGTGGCGCTGGCGCCGCCCTCGCCGGCCCCCGCCAGCCCGGCCTGGCCCCCCCCGGCGGGCCCCGCGTTCCCCTCCACTCCCCCGCCCAGGGCCCCCGGCCCCGCCGACTTCGGCAGCCCAGTCCCGTCGACGCGGTCCACCGGGACCCACAGCAACGCCTCCGCGTCCAGCGTCCCGATCATCACGCAGACCCCTCCCGACTCCCCCCCGCTGTGGCAGGAGCGGGCGCAGCCGTCCCGGACCGCCACTCCGGCCATGGGCCCCAGCGGCAGCCGCGCGCAGGTATTGGGCGCTCAGAGTGATGGGGTTGCTGCTACTGAGAGCCGGTGGAGTGACAGGGTGTTGCTATTGGGAGCTCTTCCAGTGACAGTGTCGCTGATGGGGAATTGTCAAGTGACAGGGTGTTGGTTTTTAGGAGCCCTTCGAGTGACTGGGTGTTGCCAATTGGTGATATGGTGGTGCTCATTGGTGCTCGGAAAGTGATAGGGTCGTGCTACGTGGAGCTCTTGAAGGGTTTGGGTGTTGCTCATCAACAGGTGCGGGGGCGGTCTTATCGAGGAGCACGAGAGGCAGCGGGGCAAGACAGTGGTGCGACCCTATCTGCCCTGGAACGGGAACTGGCGGGCCTGTGGGCCCCGAGCACGACGCAGCATTTGTCCGTGGACCCTCTGCCTAGGCCCGGGGGCCATGGACGAGGCTCATGGGAATCGGCAGAGGGCAGTGGGGGCAGCCGAGGGCTATCGACGGACTCGACGGGCCTCACCGGCCATGCCAATCCCCAAACAGAGGTACGGCGTGCGGTCGCGTGCGTGCCCGTCCAGACCTGAGGGGAACGCAGTGCACCGCCTGTGACCGTAGCAGTAGCACAGCCCGATAGTACACAGCAGTCACACAGAGACTCCTGGTGGTGCGTGACAGTGTGCTGCATTTTGGCCCACCGCCCGAGCAGGGGCCCCCTTTGAGCCCGTTTCCCAAAGCCCCCTCCCCCCATCCTCTGATCAGGCTCCTATGGCTGGGCCCACCAAAAGCACCGCAGGATGTCTGAAATTGCCAAACAAAGGCATTTTGCACAAAATCACCTCGAAGAGGGTTGTTAGATCAAGCGCAGGCGTGGGCGCCATATGCCCCCCCTTTTGGGGGTCATTCGCGTAGCATACCCCAACGTATGGTATCGGATGTCTAAACCCCCGTAAAATCTTCATTTTGAGAGACAAATTGATCCCCCAGTGATTTTTTCGATTTTGACCCCCCCCCCTCCGCCTGGGTACCCCATTTTGGGGGGGGTGTGGGGGTCTGGCGGTTAAACTTCTTTGCGTATTGTGGCCGCTGTGTGTGCATTTGGACCTAGGTCCTGCAGAATTTTTTTCTTGTAAATGGACCTCCTAACCCATGGCGGGGGTCCCCGGTCCGAACTCCAGGTACCCACGGTCGCCCCCCCGCCCTCCCTTTCTTTGAGGTGCCTTGCTGTGGCAATAGAGTTTTAGGCACATCTGGCTCACCGCCACCGCCACCACCACCTTTTTTTGCCTCCAAAAATAAGGGCTTGCCCTTTGAGCCTGTTTTCCAAAGCCCCCCCACACACCTGGACAAACCAACCGGCATAGTCACCCAGCCTTTATGGCCACCCCCCCTCCCTTTGGCGAGAGGCCAGTAGGCGCCGCCAGCTTCAGACAGCAATGCACCCATGCGTCATCCCAACCCTCTCCCCCGTTTTGAGTTTCACACCGTCTTGAAGGGCCCCCTCCCCAGAGTTGCAATGGATGACCGTGCGCCTTTGTTTAGAAATCTCTGCAGCTCTCCAAACGATAAAGAAGCCCCCCGCAATCCTCGGGGAGTACTGGGTTACTCGACGTCGTTGCGGCACCCAGCTACCAGGAGTGGCCGAGAATCGCTGGCGGTTGGCGAACAACTGCCCGACACTTACTTCGGGGTCTGGTACATAGCAGCTCAGCCCAGCAGTTGTAGCAGTCACAGAGGAAAATGCTAGCGGTATGCAGCAGCACATGCACTCTCAATGCGAGTACCATTGTTTTTTTTTTTTTGCTGTAATGCGAGGAATTGTAAAGATTTACACCGACTTACACTTTCAACAAAGACCGATGGTTCCAGCATCCCTCCAGCACCCATCCAGAATGCCCTCCAACCTGCCTTCAATGTCACTCCTACATGCCTACACTACCTTAATGGCATTACCTGCATTGTTTATCTAACATGCTTCACACACGCCTCTTGCGTGCTGCTCCCACCATCCCTCCCACATCTCTCACATATCCCTCCAACCTCCCTCCCCCAACATCCCTTCAAGCTCCCTCAAATCTCCGTGCAACATGCCTCAAACACCTCCAATACGCCTCCAACATGCTTTGAACATCTCTCCAATGGCCCTCCACCCTGCCTCGAACATTTCATCGGCATGCCTGTCCCCGGCTGCCCCTGGACCTGCTGTTCTCCCGCTGTCGCACAGCCCCCAACCGACATCTTGTCTCTGGAAGACGCCGACGACCAACCGAGCATCTCCTAAACACGGCAGCTGCGGACACGTCCTCTACAGAGCCCTGCCCTCGGTACTGGGATGGATGTCGGCAGCTGAGAGTACAATTGATCCACATGGTCCTCAGGCGACCGCCTCTTGCGGGGTGCATAAGCGGAATGTATGCTTGTGGGAGCAGCATTCGCAGTGCTCCTGGCGTACCGAGGTTTTGGAGAAATACACACGCTGTGCAGTTTTCCTGTTTCTCTACTGCAAAGGCCTAAACCAAATTTGTAATTACTTGTGTTAAGGCTGTAGCCCTTTGTCAAAGCCCCCCGTCATCTAACCTCGAATCCTCACACTGATTTGTACATAATTCTCTTTCCGCCATTTGAGTTGGATGCCACGCAGGTCAAGTTTGTGTGCAATGTTGCAATTTTGCCGAGCTCTGACACGTGTCATGCAATTCTATACCTGTTTGCACACTTGAGGTAGCTCCTCAACAACAGGCAGCATGCAACCCTCCATCAAGGACCATTCCTTGTCTCCGGAGCGAGGCATGTGCTCAAACTTGTCAAGCTTTGAGGGACTGCACTAATTTCATTTTCGCCGCTGCTGCTGCTGCCGCGGCTGCTCGTGTTGTTGCCGGTGCAACACAAAAAAAGAAATTTTGGCTCGTCAATGCCCCCCCTGTGTGCAACGACTGCCGGATTCGCAAATGTTCCACACCTTCCTTCCGCATGTCCCTCCATCTGTCATTCTACTCTCGTTGTATCTGTCTATGCATGCAGTCGACTGCACCTCATTAGACCCTCGCTGGTGAACATACTTCCCAGAGTGCACCCTCCGGACGATTCTGGCCAACGTAAACGTTGTCCGTTTCAGGGTCTCGGGGGCCCTCCGGTTTGTGCTGTATGGATTGGTGTGCGCCGAGTGTCTGTGTGTGCGCGTTCAACTACACCTCATTGGAGTATTTGCGTGAGTCCCAGAGTACACCCTCGCGATAATTCTGGCCAATGTAAACGTTGGCCGTTTTAGGGTGTTGGGGCCCTCCGGTCGGTGCGGTGTGGATTGGGACGTGCCGATTCGTTTGGAGGCTGGTTGCACGTGGGCCAAGAGCAAGTGTTGAGCACGGCCGCCCTCCTGAGTGCTGTGCTGACATCGTTATCCGCAACCCGCGCACTCCTGCAATGCCGGTGGTTCAGCGGATTCCCGTCTGCATCCCGTTTTTTTTTCTGATTTGCTCTGTATCTTGGAGCGTGCTCTTTCTGGCGACTCCCTTCGCCATCCCCTGCTGCTCTCACCACAACAGAGTGCTGCATGTAAATGGGGTTCTGTTTTGCATCTTGCGTCCCACCCAGAGCGTTGCTTTCCACTTTCTTGTGCGTCCCGTGGCATTTCTGTCCGTGTACTGATATACCATTGAGGCCTGCTGCGCGGAGCTGACCCCTGGTCCCCCAGGCTGAGAGCTGACGTAAAACCGTACACCTGTTCCTCTCATCACCGATCCTGATGCCCACTCAAGGAGGATTGATTGTACCCTCTACCCCCCAGTTGCTCCAAAGATGGACACCCCATCCGACCCTGCCTTTTTTTGTCAGCCATGGCTTTTGCGGTACCAGAATGAAGGAAACAGCGAGTAGCGCTCAATATTCGGGGTTTCTGTGTTGGGAATCTATTGGAAGGTTTTGTTTGGAAATCTATTGTTAGTCGCTGTTTGTGTGCCTGCATGATATTTTTTTTTGGCTGGTGCGGTGTCACCCTGTGCTGTACTGCAGGCCTGGATGCTCTTTGTTTCAGTCTGGCCGCTTTATCTTGTATACCCGGTCCTGGGTGACGTTGTACCCTGTGGTATGGCGATGTCGCAAAGGGATCTCATTTCACTGGAGCTGCGTATCACTCTCGTAGCGTTGCAGGGGTTTCATTTGGGAGCATATGCCTGTGGTGCAGGCAGGTTGACTGGATCCTACGTCTGACCCACTAGTACCTCTTTACCCACAGTTGACTCTATGAATAGTCTTATTCACGTTCTTTTTATTTCGGCTAATCCTCTGCTTATTCCGTCAGCCTGCGAATCCTCTTCGTATCCCATCTGTGCACATTTGACATGACATGACATGACATGACATGAGTTTTATGGGGCCTTCGATTTGCTGCAATGTGTAGACAAACGGTGCCCTTTTGTTGAATGGTTTGCTGAAAAAGTTGCTGCTGCGTGCGAAAATCAGTGGAAGGTCAATATCGTGACCCAACAGTGAAGCAGATTACCCTATTCTCCTCCGCTTTCTGGGCGCAGGTGCAGACAGAGCACATCGATGTGCAAAAATGCAACTGCAAACAGTATTGCGTCTGCCTGTTGTCCGTTGTCCTGGCTAAAACTGACTGAAAGCACGAAGTTGCTACAGACTGAAGTCTGCATTGAGTACACACCACACGATAGGGATGGAGGCGGGGGGGGGGGATCGGCGAACAGGTCCCAAAGAAAACAAGCTGCACTGAACCAGAACCAACGTGTTTTTACCTTGAACGAATGTCACATGGAGTCGAGCGACAACAGTACTCAATTGCGTTGAACCGCTAATTGTGCATTCGATGGCAATTTGTTCCAATTTTTCGGATGTTGAAAGTTTTCGGATGGCACCTAATTACACCGTCGAACAGTTCATTTTGCATGACCCACACAAGGTTCACCATATCCTCCCATCGCTTCGACTGTGACAGTCATGGTCAGAAAAACGCACGGTTGCACAGGGTCCACATGATTGTACAAGGGCGTGCTTACACATCAGAAAGGCGATCACTCGAAGAACGCATTCTCGATCCTCTTTGCTGACGGACTCGGGCTCTTGGGCTGCTATCTATGGCTGTGGCAATACGAAAGATGAAAAGGGATGCGGTAGGTAGAGACTAGCCTTTTACTGGAACTGTTGGTCTGCATGACAAGTCAGGAGTTTGGGACCCCCCAAATTTAAGCACGATGGCAGTAACCCACCTGCTCCTCACTGCAATATGGGGGGGACGATCACATACCCTGCAGTGGCGCGCCTTCATACGTGTTGCAAACCCTCACGTAGCTGCATATATCCAGTCCTGTAGTGCAGCACAAAATAGTGCCCATCAGTGTCCGTTGCAGTCACCCAATTTGGATACCGTTATCAAAAATCCAATACGATCTATGAGGGCACATTCATCCCTCTTGCCACTAAACACCAGGATTGATGTGGTATGTGTAGGTGCGTTTGTGACTGCTGACCAGAAGTACAACACAAGTGACACGTGTTACCCTGACCCTAGTGCTGATTCTGACGCCAAGTCTAATTTGACCCTGACCTTCTGTATCACTGTCAACCCGAGTCTGACCTCAGTTCTGGCCGCTAAGCAGTCACAACCCGATTTTCGCCCAACCCATCTGTCAGATGCACGCATTGACCTCACCCTACTGCATGGAGTCCAAGGTATGTCTCAATGACGTGGTGGGTTGCCCGATATGCCTGAAAATCTGTGCAGATGTCTGAGGATGTGTTTCATGGGCTAACTGCAAGTAGACCCCCCCCCCCGGCCCCTTTGCGCGCCCGGCCTGGCCTGAGCTCGGCAACCCCATCTGATTGTCATTTTTGGGCCGCAGCTTTTGTGGTGCTAAACGCAAGAAGAATTGTTTGCAGGCTGTTTGTAATGGAAGAGAGGGGCTAAATACCTTATGTGATCTCTGGTTCTGGTCATACAATTTGCATAATTTCAGTTTTGCTGCGGGGTCAAGGGAATAAGATCGCTGCCAGTGTGTATAATGTACATATTGTGTATCCTCTGCCCTTTGCAGCTTTGAAGAAGAAGCTGCCAGTCAGCTTTGTGAAGTTTGCTCACAACAGTGGTGCTGCATCTGATATTTGATTTGAGAGTTTTGCATTTGGAGTTCTGCATGTGCCAAGGGGGGGGGTCAGACCACAAAAATACAAACTACAAAGTGTGCTTCACATTGCAAGCCACTTCCAATGTAGCCCAAAGCCATTTCTGATCCTGCTGCCAGACCGCTCTGAAGCCGGCCCCAGAAGGCAAGCATTTGTTTGTTTTTGGGGAGGTGCAAGGTGGGCAATTTGTGTATTGTGCTGCCATGGGCCAGTGGGTCGCGATTGGTCTCTTCTTAGGGGGAACGGTAGCGCGCCGGGCATCTTTTGTGACCCGTGCCCTATCGGTGGACTGTTGCTGTTGAAATGTTGGGCAACATTATATGGATTTGCCCCTTAGCCCCCGGGACATCAGCAGATGTTTTGATTTGGGATGGGTACGGACTTTCTGGTACCCGAGGTGATTTCTTTGATTTTGAAGTTGGGGGCCATGATGGTGCTTATGAAGGCCGGATTCATGTCATTGTGCCTCTCATTGGAAGAAAGAATGGCACTTTGACAGCCCGCCAACAATGTTACAATGACGTGCATGGGTGGTATAGGGCACGCATTGAGCAGCTGTTTGCTCGGTTGTGGCACGCAAGATGAGGCAGAGGATGAGGCAGAAGTGTGTGTGTTGTGTTGCCAGAAGCGCTCCACCGTCGCAGTTTGTGATGAGTGTAAGGAGCACTACTGTACTGAATGTATCGACACCCACAATTGTGGGACCAATGTTGTTTGTTAAGTACAACACAGATGACATTTGGAGTTGCTAAATTCACAGCTATTGCTTTATTATGCAACGTGCTTTGTAGGGAAGGTGTACAGTGCAACGTGGTCTACTTGGGGGGCTTCTCCGTGAGAGGGTAAATCTGGGGTTGGTGTCGGGATAGTTAATAGAAAAGTAGCGCGCCGGGCGCGCGCCGGGCAACATTCCCCCTTAGGGGGTGTATTGCACATTGTGCATGCGCTGCGCACAAAGTTTGTACAAGAACAAACTCAAGATAGATAGTACTGCCGAGTACCCCCAATTATGACCCATGTGCTGCATTGGTGCACACGTGCTTCCCCCTCAGGTACAGTACCTTTGTGTGTGTTGTTCTCCATGCTATGGAAAAAGGGTACCCTTTTTTGGTAATGTAGTGATACATTCGGGGTACCTTGCTCAGGGGTCTCAACTGTTGTGCCATCTCTCAGAACCTCATGTCTACATCAGTGGAAAGGCAAGGAAGAGCTAAGTGGATACGGAGTCGGGTGTTTTGAGAAAAAAACTCGTTTTTTGTTTGTTCTTTTTTTTTTTGCCTGTTTTTGGCCGTTTTCCCACCCAGGCCGGTGATTTTTCTGATTTTTTTTGTGTTTTTTGGGTTTCTCATGGTGGAATTTGGTAGAGACACAATTTTTGGCACCAAGGAAGAATTGCTTTTTGGAATTTTTTGGCATCAATTGTCTCTCCAACGTCTCCTGGTACAGTGTTTTTTGTTTTTTTGTTTTTTCCCATTCTTGCCCCTTTTGTCCCCGTGGGTTAGTGATTGCATGTCCAAAAGACCCCAACCCAGCTGTAAAAATGCATTAGAGGTCATAGTGCTGTGAAAAAACATCATTTGTGGTGAAAATCCCCAGGGGCAGAAAGCGCAACAGATCCAAGGACCACAGGGCACAATGGGCAAACAAACGCCCGCGTACATGAAGGACATATTTCCGCCAGGTGCGCCCAGCAGGGTTGTGTCTCTGTTTTCTCATTGCAGAACCCTTTTTACAACAACAGACTTCTTTTCTCGTTGCCCCAGTGGCGTGGCAGTTTCCGATACTGCAAGAGCAGATGGTAGGTTACAGGTGAGTTTCAAGTATACGTCCCGCCACCACGAGTTGTATGCGGCCCAGGTACTGCACGGGACAACATATGTTGTACTTACACTGTCATTACTGGTACCGCACGGGACAACATATGTTGTACTTACATGTCATTACTGATCCGGCCTGTCTAGCCGAGCACTAACGAAGAACTTTTTCGATTTTGAAATAGGTGCGCATGACGGCGCCTATAAGGGCCGCTTGCACACTGCTGTACCTTATATTGGTTGGCAAACTTTGAGTGACGACCAACAAGAGTATAATGATGTCCATGGCTTCTATCGTGCAAGGGTGGAGCACCTCTTTGCACGGTTGTGGCGATGGAGGATTGTCCGCAATGTTTGGACAGGCTCTGCAGAGGAGCTGCACAGCCATGTGCGTATTTTGCTCCACCTTACTCAGTTTTGCATTGGCAGACAGACTAGGTATCAACCCTATGGACCTTGGCCTCATGTGCCCGAGTCTGTATGGGCACAAGAGGAGGCAACCATTGAGGAGGAGGAAAATGATGAAGGTGTTTGTTGCCAATTGTGTGGCCACCGTCCTGGTGATATATCCGAGTGTGGCTTTTGCCACTTGAACATGTGTGCATCTTGCGTGCCCTTGCATAGTTGTACTTTACAAGGCTGATTTGCTTGTTCATAACGACAATGGATTACCAAGTTGAAGGCAGTTTCGTTGTTCTCATGTGGGCTTTGCTGCTTCGCCGTGCTACTAGACAGGTGACGGGTATTCTTGGGTGAGTATCCCAGCCTCTGCGTGCGCAGCATGCACGCGGTGCGCACGCGGTGCGCACGCAGTGCAAGACCTTGGCCATTCAAGGTGCCTTGCAGGGAAGGTTTGCGGTCTGCTGTTTCCCCAGTAACAGTAATTGTACACCATACTTTGTTTTGTTCATTATGATGCCCTGTTCCATTCAGAATTTTATAAACTATAGCAGGGCCTTCATACGAAGGTGCTGTTCCTTTTGCTGCGCAGGCCGAACAGCTGATCTACTTCCACTCCTTTGAGAGCTGTTCCTTCTGTTTTTGTGGATTTTAATTTGGTGGCAACACAGCAGTATAGAAATGGAGGATGCACTGTCGTTCGCGGATTACATCCAAGGAGACGCCCATGGAGATTTTCGGCTTGGAGCGGATACCAAGTCGTGGACACGCCGAAAGCTGGTCCTGATGCGTGAGCTCCGGGGTATGCCTGACGAGGGTGAGGCCTGGGCCAAGAATTTCGCGTCCACCGTCTCGTTCACGGGTTCTCGGGACGAGTTCCTCGACCGCTTGGTGGGCTACATGCTTCTGGAGGACGTCACGCTGGACTTCGCCACTGGGGCGTTCAAGAAGTCTTCCCCCGCAGCACCGACAGTGCCGGCGCCTGGACAAGTGGACCCTGCGATCCTTAAATTGCTGGAGGACCAGGGACAGCTCATCAAGTCCCTTACCGCCAAGGTCCAAAGCATCACTGAGGCACCACCGAAGGACCAGTTGCAGGTGCCTGCATTGTCACTAAAGACCATCCACGATGCGGACACGGCCACCAACCATCCCCAGTGGATTAATCGTGCTCTCTTCCTCCTGGTGCGGCTGCTCAAATTCGAGAATGTCCCTGCCTCCACAGTCACTATGGTTCCCAAAATGTCCGATACCGCGGCTAAGGAGATCATGCTGGGCCTCACTGACGAGGACAAGAGGGACGACACGCCGTGGACCGACCGTAAACACCCAGATGGGTCCGACAGTATGGACACGTCCGACTCCGCGCAGGTCTCTGAGAGGTTTCACACCCTGGTGCAGGCACTGTGGACGCTCGTTTTCTCTGCGACGGCCTCTTACAAGGAGCGGTACGAGGGGACGTCTGGTTCTTCATCTACCTCTGGATCTCAGAAGGAATCGGATGTTCGGCTGGAGGAGGGCCTGTCGGAGGCGGGCAAACGCCTAAAGAAGGCTATGCGTCGGCGTTTCAAGATCATCGACGGTGAGGAGTTCTTCGAGATTCACAAAAATGAGTGGGTACGCACGACTGAGGATCCCGTCGGCCCATGCAAGACTTGCAAGGCCCGTGGTGAGGTGACCCGTCACTGGGTCTGGAGGTGTCCCTTTCTTGAGTGACGCGACGCGCCGGGGGGGCTGGAACCGGTCTTGGAGCTGGCGAGTCCGGCGGTGGCAGTGGCGCGAGTATCAGAGTGGGTCGGAAAAACCATCGACTGGAGATCCATTGCGGCCTTGTGGCGAGAGCTCGGGTATGCGGATCCAGCGGACGATGTCCAGACATGCCTCATCAGCACTTGGAAGGAGGGGACACGAAATTCCTACGGTTCACACCTTGGACGAATCGCCTTCTTCCATGGGTCGGCACCAGCGGGGGACACGCAGAGCCTGGCGGAGAGTATTTTGCTCCTCCTCTTCCGATCGGGATATCGACCCGCGACGCTGCGGGGCGCCGTGTCGGCGTTACACGCAGTGTGGGTCATGGGCTGGATGCCGCCGCTACGATGGGAACGCCTCTGGCGCCTCGCCCGTGCGCCGGTGGCTACCCCGGGAGACCGCCCTTACGCAGGCCCCCAAGTTCTGCAGGTCATGGCCGAGGCCTGCCAGACTCCGGAGGACTGGGCTGTCTTCGCCGCCGCCGTCCTCTCCTTCAGCAGCCTCACACGCGCGGGGGAAATCGCGTCTGTCCGGCGCTCCGGCCTGCGGGGGAAGGCGGTGGCTTTCTGGGGCCTCAAAAGGGACTCGCGCTGGGTTTCCCGTGACCTCGGCAGTTTTGCGGGCGAATGGGCCCACTGGTTGCGGCGCCAGTTCCCTGGACGGGACGTCATGGTCGACAGAGCCGCCGTCCTCGAAGAGGGTATGGCCAGACTGCTCCAAGGCAGCCCTTACGCGGCTTACCGCTGGCACTCGTGGCGTCGCGCGGGGGCTGCCTTCCTCCGATTCCGTGGCCTCGCCTGGCGCTACCTATGCTGGTGGGGACGTTGGGCCAGTGTGCGCATGGCACACTTCTATGCGGCGGCACCGGAGGACTTCACCTTCCACTCGAGTTCACGCCTACCGTGGCCAACGAGTCAGGGGGTCAAGTGGATCACCACCGACACGGCGGAGTTCTGGCCGTCATCGCTCATGGGACTCCGCTTGCCGGACGAGAGGCCCGCTAAGCTCCCGGCCACCGGATCGAAGCGCGACAGGGGTTCCGAGGCCGTGGTGGAAGGGGACGACTCCGGGGACGCTATGCAGCCGCCGACCGCCAAGCGGCCCTCACGACCCGCGCCGCCTCGAAAGCCTTCGCGGAGAAACGGGCAGTCGACCCCCTCGGGTCCGTCGGTGGCTGCCCCGCAGTCCGCATCGACCACAGAGCGCCGAACGGTTCCGCCCTCCCCGGCCCGAGACTCCCCTCCTGGAGGTCCGACATGAGAGGGCATTGCCCCCGACTCTTCCACCACTGCGCCAGCCCCCGAGTCCGGCTCGTCGGTCGGAACCGACGGTTCCCCCCAACGCCAGTCCGTCGCCGCGAAGTTCAAGGGACGGGCCCGGGACCACCAGCGCACCGCCCCCGTTGTGCGAGGAGGAAGCGGCGGGTCTGGACTTCTTCGCCTGCGGTCTCGAGGAAGAGGGCTCGGAGCTCCTGTTGAACTCCCGCCGGGGACAGCAATGGCTGGATCGCGTGTCCGAAGGCTTAAGGGTGCCTCTCGCGGACAGGGGTCTCGTCAGATCCCGGATCCGATTATTATTGATGAGGGGTAATGTGGTGGCGAGGGATTTGGGGGTTTTTGATTTTCTGGAGGCGGCTGTTGCGGCGCTTGACCGCCTGGAGCCGGACCTTTGGCCGGTGGTTTTTCGTGAATCGACGTCTCCTAAGCCGATCCTGGTGGGTTTGTCCCTGGACGTACTGGAAAGGGGGATTGGGGCGGTGGGTAGCATTCGCATCCCGGATTTCATTTGGCATGCAGTGGCCCCAAATGATGTCCTGTCGGTGTCTACGCGCGCGTTACCGGGCATCCAAAATATCTCTCCTGAGGGTTTGGTGATGGCTAGAGCCCTGGTGCGGGATGGCGTTTTGACACGGTGCCCTTCCAACCTACCCCCTAATGGCTGGCCGTTCCCGGTTCCCAAAAATTCGGAGAAAGCATCCATGATAGTGCATTTGGTGCAGTTCAATAAGCAGCATGCCAACCGCCCGCCGTCCTTCACCCTCGCGGTAGTGGAGGATTTGGCTTTCCTCATTGAGCTGCATTACTTGCGGGCGGGCCAGGGGTATCTTGCGTCTTCTGAGGAAGTGGGCCGCTATTTGTGCGACCCTTTTTTGCGCGCGCTCGATGACCTGCGTTTGGAGGCGCCTGAGGGGGCCCCCCTGCTGGCATGCCATGTGGATCTTAAGAATGCATTCTGGTCGTTGCGTTTACCCGATGCCTTCAAGCAGGCCTTCAGGGTCAGTATTGACGGACAGACGTTCGCCTTCAATTGCCTGCCCTTTGGATGGCAATACTCTCCAGTAATTTGCCAGACCGTGTTAGGCTACTTGCTGCAGGGGCTGGACTTGGTTTCGGTCTTGGTTTTGCACTATCTTGATGATTTTCTCGTTTTGGGATTCGGGGCGGGCAACGTGCGTTCAGCGGCGGCGCGACTCTGTGACCTGTTGGGTCGTGAAGGGGCGATCATCAGCCCCAAGAGCATCCTTGAGCCTGTGCCGTCCATTGTCTGGTTGGGTAAGCATTTGGTGCTGTCGGGGGCGGGACAGGGCGTTTTTGTGGTCCCCAACCAATGGATCGTCTTGCTTGGTCTATGGTTGCGCGTTGCGCTGCTGCCTTTGTCCCGGAAGCTCGCTCGACGGGTTATTGGCCGGTTTTCATGGGCCCTGAGACCCCAGGTGGGCGCTTGCCCCTTTTTGGCTGGTTGGTGGTCACACGTTATGTGGGGCTCTTCCTTTTTGCCCTCAGCCCCCTTGAAACTGGTTCATAGCCTACTGCACTGCCTTGTCATGTCACGGCGTGGTTGGGCTCCGAGGCGTATCGATCCCCCCTGCGGGCAGAGGCCTCGTTTTTGTCGACGCTGCCTTCGATTTGGACCGCTTCAAAGTGGGTCTCTGGGGTCCAGCGCTGGGGGGCAGGGTTTCTCGCTGTGGGCTCGAGGTTTTGACGCAGCAGGAGGCAGAGTTGGACTCCCTGGTCCAGGGCCTTACTTTCATAGTCAATGTGGGCTGGCCTGTCTTCAGGATGGTTGGAGACAATGCCTCCTCCCTCGGCCAGATGGCGGGAATGCGCGCCCGGTCCGGTTTAAAGAGGCATAACATGAACCTGCGCAGAGCTTTTTACCTACTCCAGAGATCTGATTCGACAATTTTCCTCGAGTGGGTCCCAGGCGATCTGAACCCGGCAGACTGTTTCTCCCGTATTGACGGTGATTTCGGCGGCGACTTCGCTGCGGCGGGGTTGGCAGCTTGGGACAGGTTTCGGTCCCTGCAGGCTTTCCCCGCCCTCCATTGCCCTGTATGGGTTGCGAATTTGCCCAAGGGGCGCACTGCTATGGACCGACAACTTGCACAATGTCCTGTGGGGGCTGTCTCTTAGTGTTGGCGGAACGCTTCGCAGGGCGGGATGCTGGGGGCCTCTTGCCGCTTTTCGGCGGGTCCCTCTCCACGACCGCGCGGCCACGTGCCCCTTGCCGGACGCCTATTGGCTGGAGTGCCTGTGGCGAGATCGCTGCGGCGTTCCCCACGGTGTCTGTGCTTGGAGGTGTCGTGACCGCGCGGGATGCCACTACACTATCTATGGTCGCTGGAGTATGGCTTGGTGCTGGCTGAACCACAAAGACCGCGCACCAGGAAGTCATATGGCCTTTGAATGGGTTTTGTTTTGCTTGTACAACTGCTGTTTCCCTAGTAACAGTAGTTGTACACCATACTTTGTTTTGTTCATTATGATGCCCTGTTCCATTCAGAATTTTATAAACTATAACAGGGCCCTCCCACCCGCCCAAGGGAGGGGATAGGGGGATGGGGTCCCACCCGCCCGCCCAAACTGTCACTGTACGAGTCTCTATGGAGGTGATCACCTCTCATGACGTCGAGGTGCTGCGCACCAGGAAGTCATATGGCCTTTGAATGGGTTTTGTTTTGCTTGTACAACTAGTGCGGTTTACTTGGGGGACTTCCCAAGGTGAGGATAAAAGTGGGGCTAGAGATAAGATACTTAATACAAAGATAGCGCGCCAGGCAAACATTCCCCCATGCTCTAGTTGCCCAGTCTACCTGCTAAAGTCTGCCGCATTCTTATTGGCAGCCCGCCTCTGGAGGACCATGGGTTTGACAGTAGTTGGTTCAGTCTTATGCCACAGCTTTCTCATGATCTGCAGGGACTTAGTATTGCGATAGGAGCAAGAAAAATTGAAGGGGGTGATAGGGCGGGCATGGGTGCGGCAAACGGCCTTTGCACCATCATTGCTCGGGTCCCAGGTCCACAAACATCTTACCGTGCAGAATATTTTGCCCTAGATGTAGTGTCCCTGCTGTGTGAG
Source organism: Eutreptiella sp. 'Long Island Sound 2002' (assembly GCA_964036045.1). Classification (NCBI taxonomy): domain Eukaryota; phylum Euglenozoa; class Euglenophyceae; order Eutreptiales; family Eutreptiaceae; genus Eutreptiella; species Eutreptiella sp. 'Long Island Sound 2002'. The sequence continues at coordinate 58,311,150 of OZ038391.1, forward strand.
CCTGGCAGAAAAATAAAACTAGATAACCACGTGGGTTCGACATGGTGTCTAAATGAAAAGAGAAGAGAAGACTACAATTACCTCTACTCGGTATACATCCCGTTCCCCAAATCCCATTGGTGATCCTATAAATGCCTTGCGCCAACCGACAGAATATTCCCGGTTGTTCATCCGCACGTCTATCCGCTCTTCTTGCATGGCCTGGGATTCTGTACGGTGGCTGGGGATCCAGTCCACCTCCAGCTGCTTCCTCCTCAACGTGGGGCATACGCAGCTGCGGTTGTCGATGTCGGCCACTTCCTTCTGGGTGGCTGTGTCCGCTGTTTTTACCAGTGCCCGGCTGTGTTCGCCACACAGAGCGCGGACCTGTCGGAGCAACAGGCCACACACCTGGGCCCGTGGGGTATAACCGTGTCCGGTGGGGAAGCCCCCACGCCAGCGCGGAAGTGGCTGCACCTCTTGGAGAGGGAGCACACCACGGAGGGGGTACACTGGATGACTTGGAAGCCGCTAAAAGGACAACGGACACACCGTTGGATGCAATGGGTGTGGGGCAACATACACTCGGCCAACTGCCGACCCACATGGGAAACGGACCGTATGGACAAATGTGATCTCTGCCATCAACACCACCAAGGTATAGCGCATCAGCGCCTGGTTGGGTGTTCTGGTTGGGCAACGGCATTCCGACAAGCGTGGCTGGACTCTTGGGGTGACCGGTCTCGTGGAATCACTCCACCGTGTCTGATCGGTATCACGCAGCCAAGTTGAGATTCTCCACCACGCTAATCGAAAGTATCCCGCTGAAACTCCGGCACCACATCCCCCGACAAGTGGCTGAATTCTAATACCTTAGCATGATCTTGATTCCTCAAACCCGTTCAGAGCTACCAATATTAGGGATGCCCCCCCCCGGAGGCAAAACGGAAGCTAGGGCCCTGGTATCAACACTACCGGCGACGAACGGTGACCCTGCGAGTCACGGCGAAGTTGCTACGGGCGTACGCCAAGTACCTCCCACCACACGAGCCGCGATAGACAAAGGCCACCCACCACCACCGCTTGGGGGAGCACACTCTCATACACCAAGTAATGGAGAAACCCGGCACCGCTTTAGATGAACTTTCAGGGCTGCTGCCCATCATTGTTGGCATAGACGGCATGAGGCAATGGGCACACCAGGGTGTTAGGCTGCCTCCTCCCCCTTCAGGGGCGGGTCCACGTTCAAGGGGGTACTTTTTTCATCAGGCCCAGATGACCTTTGGTCGAGCCACATTGCGCTTGTTGTGACAGTACAGGGATGTGCTCTGGGCAGAGTACCGCCTAAGGTTGCAACTTCAGGCAGCTATGCGCGCAGTGCAAGGGGGGTGCCAGTTGCATGTAGTACTCCATGAAGTTTATACAGCAAAAGCACGCCTAGTCTGGGAGAATGGGGCAGCCATGCTCCAACGCCATATTCAAAAGCTGCACTCGTGGTGCCAAGCAGGCATGCGCTTGATCCAACCACGACAAGAGATCCCAAAAGAAAAACAAAGAGCAGTTGAGTATACCTTCGTGCCCTTGACGTGGATGGTTTGGGTAGGGTTGAGGCACACACGAGAGCAGGGCATGCATTATGCGTTACGGGTGCGGGAATAAGTGTACCAATAGTACAAGTGACGGATCAAATGGAAATGACACGAGGAGGACACGCGGGTTTCCAAGCGCCATAAGCGTGCAATACCGGGAAAATGAAAACAGACAGACGGCACGTCAGCCGCGGTGTGGCGCACTAGAGCCGTTGGGGACAGTCTGCCACAATTCACCCCTAGGTAACGGACGGCAAGGCATAGGGACATCATGGACAGACAGTTTTAGCCTCGGTGCAGCGGTGCTCTCGCGCCAGTTCCCTGCGACTGTGTTCCTCCGGGTACTGCTGCACGCTCCCCATTCAGAATACATTACCGACAAAAGGAATCACTCCCCAGAGGCGCCTAGTGTCGGTGACGGCTCGTAGGTCTGAGTGTTTGGCCGACAGTACCGAAACGCAAATACCGTTGGTTCCTCGTCCGGGTGGCACGACAGATGGCGCAGATGCTGCAAGACCATGAGCCAGACGTCAAGGAGGTGGAACAGAAGCCCCACGGCCCGGGACCGGTACCGCATCACTGCAGCAATGACGTGGTGTGAGTGCAACCGCACTTATTTTCCCTCCTCAATTTCTTCTGCACAATGCTGTTTCATCTTGCAGAATTGCCGGTGAGGTTTTGTCAAACTGGCCGCTTTGGATGCGTTCCATGATTCTGCAGCAATTGATCACCCGGAGCACCCCCTCGTCAAATCAGTGTCCCCACCGATGCGTTTTTGCGGTTCTGCTGATGTGCTGTCTGCTTCTGCTCAGGGGTGCAGTCCACGCAGCGCCTCAGCAGTGGCATACTCAGACCAGGATGTTGGTGCCCAGAACTACCGGCAACCACAACACACAACCGTCTGCCTCTTCTGACACACTGACAGCAAGGCTGATGGCAGGGTCTTGGGTCCGGCAACCCGACTGCAGCCACCCGGTCGTGAGGTGTCCATCGAATCGGCCAACACACCGTCGCCACACAAACGGCAGCCCCTGCGAACAGCCGAGTTGGGTTACCAAATACGGTGTCATCAGCACATACCCGTGTGCCGGCCATGACCCGAGCACAGAAGCACACTCCATTCCTGGCCTGCGATCACCCCCGGCACTGTCAGCCGGCCTACTTCTGCCTGCCGCACCCGCCGAGGCTGCACTCGTTCCAGGGCAACACAGTTCCCTTGTGCATCCCAGTGACAGCACGGCATTGTTCGCACTGGGGCTGGCAGTGGTGCTGTTAATGGCTGGAAGGCTGCAGGAGCGACAGCCGGGCGAGGGCCTTTTGGCTTTTCTGACCAGGGTTTGGACCCAGGCGCAGGGTCTGGAGGTGCGGCTGGACGTGACCACGCTGTGGTGCCTGGTCCTGGCTGCCAAGCTGTTCAGTATCCCGGAGCAGGGGTACAGGCTGTCCCTCGGCTTTGATGCTGCAAATCTCCGGGATTTGGGCCAGTTGATCGTGTCGGGGTCCGTGCTGTCCGTCTTTTGGGTGGCCATGGGGTTGCTGGCGGGCGAATTTGACCGCACACGAGAGAACCTCCGCGATTTCATGGTCCCCACGCTGCCCACAGCGGTGGTTGCGGGCTGCGCATGGCAGCTTGTGGACACCTACATGGTCTACGGAAGCTTGGCCGAGGGGGTTGTCCCACCAATTCATTGGTTGGTGAGTGGACTTCGTGTTGCGTGCCTGGCCGCAGGCATGACACTGTACCGGTACTACTCCTTTTACAACCCATGACGCAGGCGTCGCATCGTGCCACAGCAGTCTTCATTGGGGCGTCCAGCAGGGAAGCGGAGGGAAGTGGATGGGCGTTTGCTCCCTCTGCACCGCGCCAGTGTACCGGAGCCTGCACCCACCGTTTTGGATTGTGTCAACCGCTGCGGTTGCTGTGCTGCTGGTGGTATTGAGGTGGCGCCCCTTATGCAAATCGCCAGCCTGGTGCACAGAATCCTGCCAGCACAGCAGGAGAACCATATTCCCCGGCTCTACGTGTACGTTGCCATTCGACCGTTATGCTGCCACAACGAAGCAGGCGCGGGTCCACACACCAGGACCGCACATGCCGCATGTGCTGTCATTTGAAGTATGCTCTGTGCTGTGCTGCACTCATGCAAGCTGACGAGGATGTCGCCTGTAGCACTGATTTGATGGTCGAGCAGTTCAAAGAGGCTCATCAAGCAGTTCAACCGGAAAACAATCGGCAATCTTGCAGCTGCCTCCATGTGGCAGGCAGTGATGATGGGGGACAAGTAAAGAGGAGGGGACTGCAACACGACACAACAGGCTGAGTAGAGGCTTTATCTACTGCTGTGACTTCAGGTGGTCCATCCTTGAGGGCCCTGGATTCATCCTGATCAATCCTGCAGAATGCAGGTGGTCTTCGAAAAGGAGCCAGTCCGAGCCCTTTGCAAGGATCGTTGCAGCACCCTCTTTTCGGTGCTTGAGTCGTGCAATGTCTGTTCTATGGCCATGTTCCACGCTTTACGGAGTGGTCTGGATCCCGTTGGTGGATGCTGGGCTCACATTGCAGATGATGGCTGTTTTTAGATTGCTACCCAGGGCGTTCTGCAGCATCTGGGTCAGTTTGCTGTCTTTGAAATTGATGCGACCCTTCTTCTTGAACCGCCCATTTGGATCTCCAGGGCATGCACCATCGCCACTGTGTTGGCTCGTTCTCCCTCCAGTAGTCTGTGCTCATCATTTGGCCAAACCTTTGCTTCTTCGGATGCTCCGCCGCCCTCCACTGCCTCCGGGTGTACACCATGGCCTCCCTGCCATTCGCCCCCGGCACCATCACCCACCAGGCCCCCCTGTCGTTGACCACATCTATCGCCTGGGCGTCTACCGGCCGACGCACTGGCCTGGGGCTTGACCACCTGGATCTCCATCCCATTTCCCACGCCCGCCGCTGCGGTGTAGTCCACCATCATCCCACCATACGCATTGTCTATTCCATACCCTCCTGTTGCCACGTGGCTCTCTGCACGCCCTGTCCATGGTGGATAGCTCGCCCGACATATATTTCCAACACCGCTTGCATGATTTGTAGAAGCGCAAGTTGCCTTCCATTCTCCCTCCAGAAGGACATCGCGAAGCTGTTCAGTGTTCAAGTGTTGCCGCCAAGTCAGAACAGAAAACACATGCCGGCCCATCTTCTGCATGACACCAGTCAATACCTCCTTAACAGGGGCCTGCTTCTTGTTCCAAACTGCAGACTTGTAAAGTGCTGCTTTGCCTACCTCTTGGTCAGTCTCTTTAAGCCGAAGCATCTGTCAGCTGTGTTTGCTACTTCCGCTCCGATAGTTAGTGAAACAGTGCGAGCCTCACATACAAATGGTGCACGCACCTCATCTGGACTGAATTTCCTTGTTGAATATGGTGCCTCGATCCGGCCCTTGCATCGCAGTGAGTTCACCAGGCTGTCTTGCACAGGCTATCTGACGCCCTGTTAGGCCATTCACCCCTTTTCCCAGGCTGACAGGATCTTTGACTTCAAGGGTTTTCTCGGGTAACATCTGGCCAGAGGGCTTTGCCAGCTTACCTCCCCCCCCCCCCCAAAAAAAAGCCAAAACGCGCCCATGGCTCTACCGGGTGTGCATACCACATTCCTTTCATGCCCTTGCCGGAACGCCTGTGGATCCCCCCCCCCCACCCCAAATACCCCTGACCACAGAGACAGCCATCCACATCATGTAGTGAGTGGGGATTTCCCTGCCCAAGGCGAATGGTTTAGCAGCTCATCAGGTTACAGGGGTGTATCGTAGCACATTTGTGTATCCGTGCTCCCCCGTGGCTCAACGCACAGTCCGGCCATGCCAAGCACCGTCAAATAAGCGACGAAATCCCTGCCTTAATGTCCCCCTGTGCATGGGGTGAAAATTGACCAAGCTGCAACCCAACATCGGCCCTCACAGTGAACAGGGCATGCTGTTGTGGTCAGGAACCCACTGAAAAGGTGGCTGCGGAAAGCCACAGCACTTGGCCGGCTTGCGCGGTGGGGAGGGGGTCTGCAAAAGGGGTTCTCGTGACAGGCTCTCTCCAAAGAGGCTAGTCTAAACACCAGTGATGACTCAACGGGCTGCAATGCGGCCCAGAAGACTTTTTTTGTAAAAAACCCCTATGAAACATATCTCAAAATGATCAGCGCACTGTGGGTATCATTTTGAGCCATATATGTTGGGGACCACAGGACCCTCCCCCCCCCCCCTCCCCTGTTGGCCTGTCGGGAGGTCCCCGTCACGAGAGCCATGAAGGGAGAGGGGGGGGGGGGTCCTGGAAAAGGGGCTCAAACAACCCCCGCACCTGCACCACCTTTATTCCGCCCACCCACGCCACCACCACCACCACCCCTTACTCAGCCTTTACTCAGCACCCCCTACCACACCCACACATACACCAGTGTGAAAGCCTGGCGTCATGCAGCACTCCCACTGGCCACCCGCGCCCACACCTAGAACACGCCTGCAAGTGGGTAGTCTACATGCTCTGTTGCGCACTGAAGGACTTCCTCTGTGACACAACAACAATTTTTTTCTCCAACCCCCCCCCCCCCCCAACACCCTCCACTGGGTGAAAGCCCAGATGAAGCTGAGAATGATCTTATCGATTAACAACCCAGCAACGCCCCCTCCACACTTTTTGAATACCTGTCCCCAGGCCATTTTCCTGGTGCCAAAGTCACTGGAACAGTCCCCACTGCATTTTGCACTCTGGGCTGGGTGGGAAAGGGGGCATAAACCCTGGGGGAGGGGATCAGGCACTGTGGTGCATGTGTTTGGGAGTATTGCTTGCAAGGGGCAGACTGCAACCGACCTCCCGCCTAGTCACCCAGAGCACAGTGTGTACTTCATCTATCATCACCAGCATAAAGCTCTCTTGCTAATTGTATTTGTGCTTGTGGCATGGTGCGATGGTGAGAAAAAATAACAGTGTATTGTGATTGTTGCAAGGGAGACAGCCAAAGTCATTTTCCCAGTGAAGTCGAGTGATTCTGTGAATTCATTATGGCCAGACCAGCTGGTGCTTCCTCTATGATGAGAGATCGGTGAGTGGGCAAGCAGCGAAACGGCAGTAGTGGGCAAGGGAGAGGCCAAAATAGGGGACCCTCCCAGCCAGTCCAGCACTGCATGGACCCATCATCACATGGCCAGTTTCCTCTCCACGATGGGCCACACTGTCCCGGTGGGTCTGCCGGCCCCACTTCATGATTTTGTTCACACTGCGCTTCGGAAAAATCTAAAAACCGGTGAGCGACCGGGACTGGGAGCCACTGGAAATCTACTGCCCTACAGATCACGAAGTTGAAATGTTACCGAATGCAAATTTATCAAACATGCCTTTTCCGTCATTCAAGAGTGTTTCCACACTGATGTGACACAATTTTTCCAGACGGACATGAGGGCCATGCTCACCACACCACCAGATGTTTTGGCATGGTCAGCAGTCCAAGTAAACTGGATCATACGGAACGTCATCAAAAAAACAACAAACCACAGCACCGCCATGGAAGGCTTTTTTGTTGAAGTGGTGTGTTTGTCTGGCAAAATGGGCCACCACAATACACAAATTCATATCCACGGACCAGCTGACGCTTTTCCAACACACGCTGGAAGTCTATCTTGACGAAGCTTACATACCCCCCATCGCGCTTTCATGTGACTCCCCTATGCTGCCATCCACGGCCGCACAAATCAAAGTGGCTAAGCGCAAATTGCGCAAACTGCAAAGGGCAGAGGAATCTGAACTTGCAGAGCTCCGCTGGAGGGGCTTTGTACTTGTCTTTACAGACACTTGTTCGGAAGATGAGCCGTGTGTAGGCCGCATTGCTGGCTATGGGATTGCCACCGAGAGTGGAATCCGTATTTCAAATTTTGTACCCCCCCCCCCCCCTTGCGCAAGCACGGCCTTGTCTAAGCACGAAGACCCCGTGTGACCGTTGTTTTGATGGGTTTTTCTGACCACGGTTTTTATGGTCAGAAATTCATTGTTTCGTGATTGTGCGCTGATTGTACAAGGAAAGAAGGGCTGGGTCATGTTTGTGATGGTTCCTCTTGCTCACAACAACATTGTGATTGGTACTGCAACCCAATGGTAATTGTTTTGCTGTGGTTTTTAGCCATGAAAAATGTTGCTATCGCTGGTTTGGGTGTCACATACATCCGATCCACTGGTGAGCATGCACCTGCCACCATCGTTGGTCCTTCTACGCGTGGAGATGACTTCATTCATTTGAAGTACATGAGGAATGGGCAATCTTTACTTCACCAAAGATATTGTTGATGACATTTTGTCTGTCCCCAAGAATAGGAAGCCTAAACCTATTTCCAAACCTGCAGCCAAGCCTGCTCCAAAGCCTGCCCCGAAGGGGAAACATGTGCAACTATTTAAGATGAAGCGCAAGGTTGGAAAGGGTTTCTATTCCGTACCCGTTGATGGGCAGTGAGGACACAAGGACCATGCTTAATTTTGCATACACGTTGTGTTCTAGTGCCACGTTTGTGAGTGATGTGCTTGGTGTGGGGTACGGGCAGGTTTTCTGTGTGCAGTGTCTCTTTGTGTTGCGCGTCGCGCGCAAGCACGGGGTTGTCTAAGCACGGGGACCCCGTGTGACCGTTGTTTTTCTGACCTTGGCCGTGCTTGCGCAAGGGGGAGGGGGGGTATCCACGCATTTGAGGCAAACAAACAATGCAGCAGAGCTATATGCTGCACTCCAAGCCCTAAAAATTATCCCGGACGTGCAAATTGCTGTGTGCAATGACTCCGCATATGTGATCCTTGGCGCACAAGGCACCGCCCAGACATGGAAAAGTCGCAGCTGGAGAGGGTCCAGTGGCCGTGTGGCCTGCACTGAGCTTTGGGACAACCTCCTACATGAAATTTCGAAACCAGGACAGGAGCTACTCTGGGTCAAGGTACCGTCCCATGTGGACGCACCAGGTAACGAGGAGGCAGACCGTCAATCCAACGCGGGTAGCCTGTCTCACCCCCACTGCCCCTCCAAGGCAACACCAGCGCTGCAAGTTATTGACACCACTCTTACATTCAAAGCAAAAAGAACGAAATTGGGCTCATTTGATACACCAAGTTCTCACACACCAATGGTTTCTAGGGCGCTGGATTTTTCCTACTTTACTATTTTATCGCCACAGCCAGTCACAGTGTCCCATCGAGACACGCATGCAATGTGTCAGGAACTTGGCCTGCAGGTTATGCCCAACAGACCATCGGACAGTGAGGGCAGCCACTGTCGACTGTTCATGTGATGCACATTCCAATATTTCGTAAGCCATTCAAGGCTGAATTTGGATTTGAACATGTACACTGTACACACAAAGCCCTTTTGACAGCCAAGACTGAAGGTCATTGTCGGGCATCATGACCTGACAATGCCAGTCTCCCAAATTAGCATTAACTTCAATCCCGAGAAAACAAAAGGTGTCCCGCTACCATTGGCTGGACTCAATAAACCCCCAAACAATTTTTTCGAGTTGGCGCAGCATAAGCTGTAATTGTGCGACCCCATATTCACATATGTAGGCCATACCATGCCAACTTGCGGCGTTTTGAGTGCTCCCAGTGCCCAGTTCAATTCTGAACCCGGGACTCTTGCCCTTCTTAATCTGGAAGAGTATCCCCCCCCCCCCCCTTTGAAATTCCCCCCCTCAGGGGGGGAGGGGCGTCACCTTGACAATTGTTTTTTCTGATGCGCTCCCTTGTTCTTCATTTGCTGGTGCCCCCTGCGAGCGTTGACTCCTCTTTGCGTTCAGCCACAAATGTACACCAGGATTTTTCATTTTTTTAGTCTGATGCAACCCACGTCACCCACAGCCCCAAACTCTGCACCCTGCAGAAAACCCACAGGGGGCATACCGGCGAAAAACTTGATGTATAGTCGCAGCTGTGAAGTGGTATGTTTTTGTGGTGCCCCCCCCCCCCCAGGGGGGGAACCATCCTTTTGTGACTGCCCCCCCCCCCCCCAGGGGGGGAACCGGCCTGACCGAAGGGGGGAGATTTCAAGGGGGGGGGTATGTTCCTCGGGAACGACTGGTAGTGGCTTAGCCAGCCAACGGCGTTGATTCCATCACTGGCACAGCACAGGCGTGAGAAGTGCTTGTGCTTTATCACAGTTGTGGTGTGCATGTGTAGCAATGTTGGGTATACACGCCCCATTTTCCTCTCTTTGTCCCCCCCCCCCCATTTTCCCTGTCCCTCGTGCTCTGCCCCCTTCCCCTTCTGTGCTGCCAATGAACCAAACTGTATAGTTGTGACCAACTCATTCTCCTTCATCCCCTCCCCCCCTGCACAATCTATGTTCGAGCAGTTCAGCCCAAACGCTGCCTATGTTTTCACAAGGGATCATCGTAGCACCGGAAAGCTCTGGACCTTGATTCCAAGACGTTGTCTCAAGTACTTTATGGTTGAACAGGGTCCATCAGCTCACCTTGGTCTGGACCCTCCCCAAAAAAAGCTGCCCATATTTTCACAAGGCATCCCAGATTTCCCCCAGTTCTTGGAAATCAGCCACTTCTGCCCAGAAACTCGTGAGCACACGCACTGCCATGGAGTCATTTGTTGAACTCTTTGTTTTCACACTGTGAATAGCGTTTTCGATACCCTCTTTCCGTGGCACGCACGCTACTTGAATGGTGCCAGGTTGATTCCACCGGGAAGCACCTCAAAAAAAAACCCAATCGATGGTCAGAGGGACCTCTGGTCAATGCTGCTATCGCTCTCGGGAGTGGTTTTGGACTGCATATTCCGGTGCTTATTGCTGCACCTGACATCTTTCCTTCAGTTGTACCATGGGCCTAGCAATTTCTCACATCTTCAAACGACTGTTTGGGAAGGTGGACATCCGTATCCTTATGGTAGGCCTGGGTATGTCCGAACCGTCGTAGCAAACCGCCACGTGCACAAACCGCGCCTTTGTCGACACTCGTGTGGTCCACCACAGACGCTGCAGGCAAGACGACCATCTTGTACAAAATGAAGCTGGGTGAGATTGTGACCACCGTTCCCACCATTGGCTTCAACGTGGAGACCGTAGAGTACAAGAATCTGCGATGTATGCCTCAAATAGCCTTTGGAAGTTGTCACAGTGAAGGCGTTTCCTAAGTTTCACGTTGAGGCCATTATCTCGTTGTGGACCAAGTTCGTTTCTTCTCTCCATTGGCCTCTCAGTCACAATGTGGGACGTCGGTGGACAAGACAGGCTTCGGCCACTATGGAGGCACTACTTTGCGAATACCCAAGGCATCATCTTTGTTGTGGATTCCAACGACAGAGATCGCACTCTGCAAGCCCGGTATGGCTCGACTTAGTGCCACGCATGTCGTGGTGCTTGTGCATCCCCGAATCGCGAGATTCTCCGCGGGCCACTCGCCAATGCACGGGGCTTTGGAGCGGACCAGGGGGGTGGGAGGGCCGTGGGCCACAAACAAAAGTTGCCCAACTAAATTTGGTTTTGCAACCCCGCCACTGCGGAGGGGGTGCATCAAGCTTGTTATGCCGGATTGGAACCTCCGCTGACTGTTGATGTCCCTCCCATTGGATTGCCCCTGACCCCCCCCCCCCCTACGAACGAGTCAAAACAATGTACTGTGAGTCGTGGCTATGACCATATGCCTGTGTCACGGGGGTATATGCGAGCTCAGTATCCGTTGCTCATCGCCCATGAACAGCATGGCCTTGTGCCAACCCCCCCTGCCCCCCACGATGAAGCAAGTGGCCAAAACCACCAACACCAAGTACACCAACACCAACAAGGAGCACCCTGGAGCCAGGATCTTCCTCCTCAAGGAGGAGGAGGGGGCAGGGTGCGACGAACCCCCTCCCCCTCCCCTTCCCCCTCCCCACAGCAACACTTTCCCCCGCCCCCCTTTACTCCCGGGATGAGACGAACATGGAGAGCCCCGAAGAACCAGGGCAGGGGGGAAGGGAAACACAAGGGGAGGTAACAGGGCAGGGCAGACCGTGCTCGCCGAAAATGGTGCAGAGCGCAGAAGGGGGCAAAGGAAAGGACAAAAGGGAAAGAATCATTGTGGTTATTAGATGCCCCTGTTAGGAAAATGGGAATGCCATGCACGCAGTGCGAAGTTTTGGATGTCGGCAAATACTCGCACCCTAGCTACCTTTTGGTGGTAAAACATTGATCCTGTGCCCTTGGTTTCCTATAAAGGAAAAGTGCTTCCATAAATAGTCAAATATTTTTGGATTGTTCATTTTTCTGAAATGGATTCCGAGGAAATAATACGGTCACCACCAACCATATTACTTGGGTGAGTATCCCAGCCTCTGCGTGCGCAGTATGCACGCAGTGTGCACGCAGTGCAAGAACTTCCCCAATGATCCTGCAGATGCACACACCAGCGCACAAGTCAGTGCTGGAGTCGGCAAACCCAGCATGGACTCGGAGTGTGCATCTGGAGGCACCTGTCAACAGAATGGGCAACAGCCCATCTCTGGGAGGGCCGACCCGGAATAGTCAAACAGGACAAGTCATCCAGGGGTTCCGTTGACACAGCCAAACCACGTTCGGACCCACAGAGGGTCGGAATGTACAATCAATGGCGAGAGGCCAATAGGCGCCACCAATGGCAAACAAACCAGCATCATGCCCTCGCCCCCCCCCCCCCCCCCGCTGAAGTCAGTTGCTGCCACGGGGGGCTCGCCGGACCCTTTACGCCGACCTCCCCCCCCCCCCCTCCCTGGAAATCGGCTGGAAAGTGCCGGACAATGGGCGCCAAAGGCGCCCGAAGCAAATTTTGCTTGAATTAGTAGAGGGTGAAAAAATGGGTTTTTACCCCATGTGTCTATACTCAAAATACTCAGTTTTTTAGGGAGAACCCAATAATGGATGAAAACCAAATTGGACCAAATATGAATACCACCCTTGTGCAGAGGTATGTCAGAGTTGGGCCATACCCTAGTGCTAAAGCAGTGCCTCTGCAATTGAAGGTCCTAGGTTCAAACCGCAGTGGGGACAATCTTCCGGACCACAGGTAGGGTCAAGGGCACCATGGGAAATTTTTTGTTTTTGTTTTTTTTTGTTTTTTTAGTGCTTTGTTTTTGTCCCCTTTGTTGGGTATCCCTGAGAAAGCAGGGTTGACGTAGCATTTCCGCCCACTTGTGGGTCCCCCAGAAGGCAGGGTTTAGGCAGCCAATTCTGATTTTGTCCCCATTTGTTTGGGGACCCCCGAGAATGCAGGGGTGATGTAGCATCTCCGCCCTCTTTTGGGCCCACTTTGATTTTGTCCCCGCGCTTGGCGTTGGGGACCCCCGAGAATGCAGGGGTGATGTAGCATTTCCGCCCTCTGTCCCCTTTGTTGGGGACCCCCGAGACGGCAGGGGTGAGGTAGCCACTTCTGATTTTGTTCCCGCGCTTGGCGTTGGGGACCCCGGAGAATGCAGGGGTGATGTAGCATTTCCGCCCTCTTTTGGGCCCACTTTTATTTTGTCCCCTTTGTTGGGTACCCCCGAGAATGCAGGGCCGAGGTAGACTTTCCGCCCTCTTTTGGGCCCCGGATAAGGCAAGGTTGAGGTAGCCAATTCTGATTTTGACCCCTTTCACTTTTGAACAAGCCATTAATGCATATTGTCATGCTTGTTGTGTTGCTCTGTAGCAAGCCATGGCGTATGCATTAAGAAATCGGCCACAACGAGTGGTTGCTGCAATCAGTTGGGCGAGCGCCCGCCGAAGATCATTGATAGCTGAGAGTCCTGAAATATTTTTCCTATCCAGAACACACCCAGAACAAGGGCTCGACCAGTGTCATGAACGCAGGGTGTGGCAGTCAGCAATCAGGAGGCAGTCAAGCAACAATCTGGCTGAACTGACTGGTGAGTGTATTATGCCCTGGTGCAGTCGGTCGCTGCAACCACTTGGACCTCGCCGTTTTGAGCTTTGATCAATGGTGTATGCCCCCAATGCAGTCAGGCATTTCCTGTGATGCTTGTTGCTGTACATATGTTGCCTCGCTTCTGTCGTGCCGGTCCGAGGGCGAAGGTGGGGGGGCGCAAGGGTTCGAACAATGACAGATCCACAACATGAGCGAGAGCAGCAGCCTTTGCGAAACGCACGTCACAAGGGGAACGCAAACGTGCTCTGGCAAATCGCGATGGCGCGGTTGGTTGCAGTCCGGCGAACTGTCACCGGAATGCGAGTGCATTTCTCAGCCCCCCCATTGGCTCCCTTAGGCCCCATGCGCCTCTGCCCTTTGCAGAGATGAACTGCACAAGATGCTGGCAGAAGATGAGCTGAGGGATGCGACTCTGTTGGTGTTCGCCAACAAACAGGACTTGCCCAACGCCATGAACTGCTCCGAACTGTCGAACAAACTCGGGTTGCCCAACGTGAGGCACCGCAACTGGTCTGTCAAGCCCTTGTGCATGCGCGAAGTGCGAGTAGTGGGACAAGGTCCATCAGTCGTCGGTTCTATTGTTTATATAGTCCATTTGTGTGCTCTTGTGGGCTGGCGACAAGCGCCAAAAGCCCATCACCCACACCGGCCATGGAGCGCCCCGGGGTGCCACCTGCTCGTACTGCACAGGTATATCCAGGGATCATGCGCAAACACCGGCGAAGGCCTGTACGAAGGTATGCGTTGGTGGCACACGTTGTAGCCATGGTTGGCTACCAACCGACAAGCCACCGTCTTCTATCAGTCAGGCACGCCAGTCTCTTCATTTTTCACAGGTCTCGACTGGCTGGCCTGCAGCGTGAAGAAAAGCATGGGAGGGTAGTTGCAGCCTCCACTGTGACAGCAAATCGTCCGTCCCAAATCCCGCAACGTTGCCTGTTGATGCAGCTTTCGGATACGCGGTTCCCAAAAGATCAGCAGGCTTTGATGCATGCGCATGCGCAGCTCTACATAAACGTTGCCAACCACAGTCGAGCTCATTGACAAGGCCAGCATTTCTTTCTTCTCGTCAGCATGCAGTGAGGGTTGCCTTTTTTTTTTTGGCTTTGAGTTGTGTGTACTCTTGTGCGAGGATTGACATGTCTTTTGGTTGTGGGTTGTGTGTAAAACACTACCATTTTGGTCAATTTCAAAGGAGGTCCCTCTATTACTTTTTTTCCCTGCACTGTGTGCAAGCTGCAATGTGTCCAAGCCGCACCCCTTCAGCGGCTGGTTTTCTTTTGGACCTGACCAGCAGCGGCCGCTGATGCGCGCACATGCACTCCGTTGCTTTCCACAGTGTGCAGATTGACGGAGTGCCACCATTTTCGTGGCCGCACGTGCTTTGCTGAATGCAATGGTTGCCCCGGTAAATTTTCGGGATTGCCTGTCCAGCCCATTGCCAGGCCAGGAACAGTGGGCTGTTTCATCAGATAGATACCTGCTGCTCCATGACGCCTCTTGCCCGCTGGCTCCTCCGTGGACCGACGCACGCTGCTCGGAGAGCAGCCTCATCCCCCCAGTCCCACCGGGTTGCAAGCAGAATGTTAACGGCATCAATGTGGAAACACCTGATTGCCGGTGTGTCACTATTGTCACTGTGCTTTCCTGTTGTTGTACATTCTGGTGTCGTCTGTTTGCAGCAGTGTATTGGGCGTTCGTCCCCATGCATGCTGTGCTGTACCATACCCTTTCCTGCGAACCATCCCAGATTTTGATAGTCATCCGCGGTGTGCGCCACCTCGACCTTGTCTGGTGGCTGGAGTGCCTGATTGCATGGTGGCTGCCACTTGAGGGTGTTGCCTCAAAGTGTCAACCCCTCTTGGAACACAGTGTATTTGGCAGGTCATGCAGGGGCTGAGTCGGTTTTTCCCTTCGTTCACTAGAGTGCTGCAAACAGAAGCGTAGGGGTTCGTGCGTTTCAAGACAGAGATGCTATTCTCCTGGTCATACCGTGACACGAGCGAGTGCACATGCACACCAGGAGTATCAATCCTTGCTACCTGCGTCCCATGCAGATAGAATTATTTTTTATTGGTAGAAATCTCGCCAATTTCGCCGTGTGGAGACACTATCGTCCCACCTGCTTGTACTCTGCACAACAGCACTGACACGCAATGGATAGACAGCCTGCACACAACAGCACTTACAAACGATGGATAGACAGCAGACATACGACAGCACGCACACACAACACCTGGACTGCCCCCATACAACAGCACTAATGCACAATGGCCAGGCAGCCCACATACAACAGGCCACTATCAACTGGCGATGCATTTCACTCGTCAGAGCAACAATGCCAGCATGGAGGACGCAACTGACGGACCAAAAGTGACAATGAATGTGCTTTTGTGCTGATTCAGTGTAAAAAACGCAATGCAGCAGTCATGGAGTAGGGTTTTGCATGGGTAGGGCAAAGTTGGGTATTTTTTCCCTTCAACGTCCGACTCAAATATTTCCAACAAGGCGTCCAGTCTATCATCGGACCTCTCATTCCATCTACAAGCAAAGCAAAGGAGGAGGGATGAGGATGAATGGGATCAAGCGCTTTGCGCAGCATGAATGTGAGGGCGCGACCAAGCAGCCTGCGACAAGGGATGATGGGTGGGGAAATTGAAACGAACGCGTGGGATCCTTTCATTTTCTAGTTTACTTTCAGGTAAAATGCTCTTTAGGGATCTCTGTTTTGGTCTGTCATGCCAAAGTTTTTGCAGGTCCACGTCTTTGTCCATTTGTTGGATGACATGGCTTGTGGAATCCAAAGAGGCGCCTTAAGCGCAGTGTGCATGCAGTGCAACTATTCGTCTGGCCGTAGTAGAAACCCATACTTTGTGGTACTTTGGGCATCATTGTTGTTTGGTAGTAGGTTTTGATGCATTGAGGATTTGGCATTTTTGGATGTTCACCCTGTTTCACCCATTTCTACTTTTTTGCACACATTTTTTGCCCATTTCCACCACATCTACTCTTTTTCTCGGTTGATTGATATGGTGATACATTTTGAGGGTGCCTGCTACAGGACATCATACTTCCCGCCTCATTTCTCAGGCCCACTTTCTCCATGAATCTCAGCATTGCGGACAGGGACGGCTGAAGACGGACTCCTCTACTTGGAATACTACCAAGATGGGTTGAGAGTGGTGAATCGGCAATGCAAGATGGAGTTCATCTCCTTTGCCATCCCAAGTTCAGACTCGCCACCCTATTGCCCTCCATCTCCGCTGCCCAACACACAGTCAAGTTCCCCCACAAAGGCCCCAAGTCCTTCACCATGCCACAAGAACCGGGAAGGTCCCCCTCAACGTCCCCTCCAGTCCACTTTGGGTCGCCTAATTCTAAGGGTGTTTCCAAGGGGCGTGCCTAGGGGCTCTCCAGGGGGAACATAGTCTAAAAGTAGCGCGCAGTGCGCGCGCAGTGCAAGGATTCCCCCAAAGAAGGTGCGATGGATGATGTCCTCGCCAAAGGGGGTGACCAATTTGATTTCTTGCTGCTGGATAGGAATGTTCTGCGCTATATGCTCCGAAAATGGTGCATACTGTCAAAGACCCAATCCACTTAGTCGCTGAACTCACGATGGTGGGGGAAGCATCAAAATGATTATAGTGTCACATGTCGAAGAAAAATCGACGGAGATAGACGGCAAATCAGCGAAACATCAGAGAGAGGAACGAGTGAGCGAGAGATGAGAGCAAGAACCAACAATGAGGCAGTTGCTGTGATCAGTGTTATACGCTGACGCGTGGCCAAGAGGCATACCCTTATGGTTGAATGTACCAATGCCGAGGGATCCGAGGGATCGTTTATTCGCTCCTCGGACAGACTGGCACGTCAGACCATTACGGACCGTGGCATAACCATGATTCCGCTCCCCAGATGGGGCCGTACAATGGATTGGTGGAGGAACAAAAAAAAATCAACACAATCAAGTTGGACTGCACAATTTGGTTAGCCTAAGAACACGGCATATTGCCCAGGCAATTGTGCAGTGGAGCTTAATCATGCTGCGGTTGAGTGATGGTTTGGGATTCTGGATTCTGATGGCATTGGACAACTGCATTATGAGAACACTCCTGAGCGCAGTCCCACTTGGGTTTGAAATTGCCTCATGGCTGCCACTTTCCACATTTAGTACACTTGTGTTTCGCAACAATTGGATCTCCCTCATTAGTACATGTACACGCACCTTGGGCAGCAGTAGAAGGTGCTTGCTTGCAAGGAACCATGGGAGCGCCTCAGATCAACTGACCCCATTTCTTCAGCCAGCTTTCTGTGCCATAATCATTTGGGCCCTGATAGGCTGGTGCCATCTTTCAGGGGCAGGGGCCTTGAGTGAAGTGCTCGTGCAGTACAACAGGGCAGACTACGCACCTGTAGTTTGCGGTGCGGTGATGTGTTCATGCCCCTTACACCATCCCCTGGAGGGCATAAGCATACAACACCACATTTGCAACCATGTTTGAGTTGTGGTGAGCGTTTGGCTAACGGGTGATTTCAAGGTGTAACAGGGGACCCCTTTAGGTGCTGGCAACTGAACCCCCCACAACCAGTAAGACCATCCTTGGAGCCAGGACTGGTGCTGCATCTTTGGGATGCTCTCTGCAGAGTTTGCGCGTTCCCCTTGGCATTTGAGAGTATTGTTTTATTCCCTATGTCCTCCGCTCTTTCCCCTCACATTCCCCTCTGCCGCGTTCCTCAATTTCACCCCCAAAAACAACATGTCTTCTGTTGTCTAGTTTGCATGTTGCCTTGGCCTAAGGCAAGGTGGGAATGGCACTGCCCAGTTTGGTTGTTCTGAGGTTTTGGGGGTCGGTTGGAAGGGTGGCAGTTTGGACCCTTGGGGGAGGATGTATGTTCCAAAAGTAACGCGCAGTGTTTGCACAGATTCCCCTTTTTGCAAAGGTCCCTCTGTCGCTGCGGTATGCGTCCTGCTGTGGCGTGTTTCACAGGGCTGGGAAAGGGGGTAAGGACAGCCATCTCTGTGACCGTCCGCTGACCCTTTATTTTACCTTTACTTTACTGCCGCTGACTTTACACTTTGGGTCCGTTATCTTTTACACCCTGTACCCTTTAGCAACCTGGGCCTGAATATGCACCTGCCCTCTTTTGTGCTCTGTTTCCCCTGAACTACCGCCAAGGTCAACCCTGCATTCTCTAGTATCTTTCTTCTCAGCCCATGTCCTGTGACTGGTTGCCCTCATAGGCAGCCCAACACATGACAGGCCCAGCCTCTGAATCGCAGGCCAAGGCCAAGGCCCAACGGCGGCACCGCTATGAAGAGCTTTTGGCGAAGATCAGCCAGTGCGAGGCTGAAAAGTTGCGGAAATGGAAGGAGATCCATGCGCTGGTCAGCAACAAGGCAGAAATGCAGGCACAGGAGGAGTTTCTGGGAGACCTGCGAAGGCATCAGCTCAGTAGTGCGAAGGACCGCACTGTACAACTGGCTGGCACCATCAGTGAGGCTGCCAAGCTTGCGAATAAATCAAGCAAACGTGTCAAGGAATTGGACCAGGTCAAGGCTCGTGTCAATGAGGCCCTGGAGTTGGTGGAGGGCATCACTTCGCAGCATAGCAGCCTCGAGGGAGTGACAGAGGCTCTTGCCAGTAAGGACTACGAAACAGCTGTCAAACATGTCACCCGCTACTTTGAGACTGAAAAGCAGCTGAAGAATGTCGGGGAGATGGAGGATCTCACATCCAGCGCCACGTCCACGCAAGTGCAGCTTGAGGCCGACAAGCTTCGGGAGGCCATCCGCACAGAGTTTAAGGATGCCAGCAGCAAAAAGGACTCGGATCGCGTGATTCGCTTCTCCAAATTGTTTGCGCCGTTGGATATGGCAACAGAGGGGCTGGAGCTATACCTCCAGTTCTTGAAAGAGGAAATTGCCACAGAGCTGACGGGTTGGGTGAAGGAAAACGTCAAGAAAGTGGAGACCAAGGACGGGGATGGCACGTACCTTGCCATCCTATCCCGTGTGCTGGATACCATTGCGGCCACCCTTGAGGACCAAGACAGCCATGTTGCCACCCACTTTGGGACCGCGGGCACCAAGGAGTTTCTTCACCAGCTGAACAACGAGGCCAGCTCACAAATGATGCCCATTCTGAAGAGCATTGTCAAGACGACCAAGCCGTTGAATGACAATCCCCAGGGCGTCGAGCCCGTGGAGATGGATGAAATGATGGACGAGATTGCACACGTTTCCAGGACATGTAACATTTATTATCATTTCATCGCAAGCCGCCACGCGAAAGCAGAGGAGGCAGAGGTTGCCGCCAAGGATGAGGGCCACGGTGCGCATGAGCCGGATAGCCACAGCCACCAGCCCACGCCTGCAAAGAAGCCTCAGAGAAAGCCTCGCCAGGTTCTTCCGAAATTCTTGATTCAGGCTGAGGCGTATGAATACTTGCAGACAGTGCTGTCCTTGTACATTCCATTGCAGCGTGATTACTTGAACCTGGCCTTCAGCAGGGCGGCATCACTGGACAGCGGCAAAAAGAAAGAGAACAAGGACGCGGACAAGTCCGGTGCCCTTAAGAAGACGCTGTCTGCAATCAAGATGAATACGCAAGAAGAAGATGACATGGGCTCGGCACAGGGACAGGGGACGTCGCTCATCGAGGACGTGTTCTACATGCTGCGGATCAGCTGCCATCGGGTGGTACAGTGCAACAATTCCAGCATCATCAGTGCGGTGCTCAACATTATTGCAGACCTCCTAAGAGATTCCTTTTTGACTGAGATCCAGAAAAATATCAAGGTTTCCAAAGAGCAAGCTCGGCCCAGTCACCGATCAATGCAGTGGATTAACAACCTGCAGCAGTCATCTGCCTACATCACCAAGTTGTACGAGGAAATGAGCAATTTGGTGCAGAGGAACCGAGCTTTTGATGAGCAAGAGATAACCAAAATCATGGCGGTGGCTTTTGAGATGAAAGCCACTGCCGACACCTTTTCCCACCATCTGCAGTCGTATCTCCACAAGATTCTTGCGATTGTGGAGGCACAGATGCGGGCGAGAGGTTTGGCGGAGTTCGAGCAATTGGACTACCGAATCAACGAAGGTCAGTTCATCAATAACGAGATCAACGATCCCTGGGTCCTCACCGCATTGCAGGCATGGGATCAGATTCTAGATCCATATCGCAGTGGCCTTAACGAAATGAATTTCGAGGAGTTAATCAAGGAGGTGGTGTCCTATGTCACCCACCAAATGGAGACGATCACGTTCCAGAAGGCCTTCACACAGTACGGTGGCCTCCAGGTCGATAAAGACCTTCGGGCCCTTCGAAACTACTTTACGGAGAAGACGGAGAAGCCGGTTCGTGATAAATTCACACGGATGTCGCAAATCACGAATCTATTGAGTGTGGACAAAGTTTCTGAGGTCTATGACCTGTGGGGGGGCTCTGGCGGTTCCGGGGGGGGCAGCAATCATCTCATGTGGAGGGTGAGCAGTGCCGAGGTGAAGCAAGTGTTGGCATTGCGGGTGGATTTTGAGAAGACAGCCATCAATGCATTGAAGTTGAAATGACCTGAGGTCGGCCTCACAATACGTACGCATCGCAGACAATCGGTACTGATTGGCCCCTAAACGACCTGCAAATGACCACATGCGATACCAGTGTGACCCCCCACCACCCCTGACGCCACGACCCCCATAACCAGCCCCAGGATGACCCTGAATAACCTAACACAGTCTGCACCTGCCACCGAATGTGCTGCACACCACTTGAAGGCCTGTGTGAGGCCACTGGGGCACAGCATACTATTGTGTAGGACTACTTGCGTATTTGTGCGTGTGTGTGTGTGCATGCATGCAGACACACAGTGCAGCACATTGCCGCGTTTTCTGACAGACCGAAAGACGTCTAGGACAGCTCTGCTGTCCCTGAGGAGTTTTCTTTCACCGCTTTTCTTGCTCTGTTCTTGTTTTTGCGGTTCTCATTGTGTGCATGCATGCGGACGCATGTGTGGGTGTGTGGGTTGGTATGTGTGTGTGCCTGCGCGTGCGTGTGAAGCTTGGGTTTCGAGTTCTGACCTCATGAGAAATTCAGAAGGCAGAGGCTCAGTGGCGGGTGCTGGCGGATGCCTACCGGGAGCAGTCGTGCCCCGTGGCCGTGCCCTGGAGAGCTGCGCTGGGAAACTTCATGTACTCATTCGTCTGCTGCAAGAAGGCGCCTTGCTCTCACCTGGTTTAGATTCTACAAATTCTTTTATGACTCGCCGTCGAGCGGCCCAACGACTTTCACTCAGCGACTGGTGCCTGCTGCTGTTGGGGCCTTTGCTGGTGTCAGTTGTTATTGCATTCGTCGTCGTCGTCATAGTGTGCTTGCGTGCGTGCGTGTGTGTGTGTGCGTCTGTGTGTGTGACAAGATCACGTTCAGCCTGTGCTTGTGCAGTGCATATGCGAACGATTATTGGGTGTATGTGTGTGTGCGCGCGCGCGCGCATCCTATGTGAGTGTTGGTATTGAGATCTTTCTTTTGAGTCTGTACACGTGCGCTCGGTTGTATTTCTATGTGCCCATGTATTGGTTGTTCCACGTTCTTGGTTGGCATTTGGTTGGTCGTCGTTGGTATTTGTATTCTCTATTGTGTGTGTGTGTGTGTGTGTGTGTGTATGCGTGCGTCTCATACTGTGGCTGACATTTCACTAATCGCGTTCTGCACATGGGTGTGTTTGTGCACACGTGCGTGTGAGGCTTGTTGAGGGGACAAGACTCGTTGTGCCCCATGCTGTGTGTGTGCGCGCGCGCGCGTGCGTGCCTGCGCGTGGCCTTTGTGCGGGGATCTATGAGAATGCCTTGCCCGCAGTGCGCCCGCAGTGCAAAGTTTTGTATGTCGGCAAATACTCATTTCCCTTACCCCATTTCCCTCACTTTGTTACCCACTATACCGATCGTATGCCTATATGCATTCTCTATAAGGATTTCAAACATCAGAGAATCAGATTGTTCTGTTGTTTTGCTGCACCCGCATGTGTTGCTTGATGTTTCCTTCCTCCATCTCTTCTGGGTGGTCTTTGATACATGTGCCCGCAGTGCGCCCGCAGTGTGCCCGCAGTGCGCCCGCAGTGCAAAGTTTGTCCCTGTGACTGCTCCTTGTCTCTGCTGACGCAGTTTTTTGTGTTGCTGCCTACGACTTTTAGCATTCTTTTGTGTTAGAGCGGGCTGCAACAGGATCCACGCTGACCAGGCTTTTTTGTTGGATGGACATGGCCACTACATGATACAGGGCCTATACAATTCCATTACTTTGCAGCGCGCTTCCTCATTGATCTGTGGGCAGTCCTTTACTTCAGGCTGGCAGTATGACTTAGGGGCGGTTAGATCCAACACCAGACGGGCCCCACGCTCAGAGTCGGATTGCTGGGTTGTTGGCGGGGGAGGCAAAACACTGGATCCCACTGAGTAACACATTGCATCTTATATATTCATGATAGTTGTGGCTAAACCCTTGCATGTGCACACCTGCTCAGTGCAAGAGACGTTTCATGAGATATTCCGAATTCTGCAGTACCAAGAAACTGGTGTCCCGCACATTGCACTCTCAGAGAGGTCATTGCGAAGCGTTTTCCCGGTAGAATTCCTTTCACGGTCGCACAGGTCTACCCTTGAATTTCTTTTCTGATGCGCCTGTTGGCGTGACAGTCTCTGACCGTATTCAATCGTGCATGCATGCGGCGGGTATCGAATGGTGGGGACTTAGGCGCGTCCCGGTTCATCATCAGCATGTAGTTGACATCCGGGCTGCTGCGTATGACCTTCGAACTCGAGGCCTCGAAGAAGGCCATTTAAAAACAAAAGGAAGGAAGGCCGTCCAATGTTCAAGGCAAGCGCACCCTTCATCTTTCGTTTGTTGGGTTCGTCACTGGTTCATGTTTTGCATCGGATCTGGATATGGACCGGCTTTTTCATGGGGGAATGAACAGGGTCGTGCACATTGACACTTCTCGACCAGGGCAATGATCCACATCTTCTGACACTCGTCATGCTTCAGATCGACTGCGGACACTGCTGTGTAACACACGCTGGTGCAGTGGTGCGTGGTGCTCATGCAGGGCATTACCCAGCGCACTGTGTGCTCCAGTGCCAAGTGGAATGTGTATTTGCAACTGCACTATTGGCATTCACTGTGCACCTCATCTTACAACTGACCCCACTGCTGACCTGAATTTGGCCCAACATTTAACCCTTGAAACAGTTAGTACAGGATTTTTGGGTAGAGATGTCATCCACAAGTACCTACCGCAGTCCCATGGGGTGGGAGTGCGCCAAGGTATGAGGAGTCGAGACACAACGTATGAGGAGTGCAGACGCGACACAACATGAAAGAACTGTGCCACTGTGTTTGACGTGCAGCTTGTGCTATAACTAATCAGAATGCCAATCCATGCCATTGTCTCTCCAAAAACCAGTGCCATCTCCTGCAGATTATTCCAAGATTGGTGATTTTCAACATGGTATTTTAGCAAAAATGACCAAGAGTACAAAATGGGGGCCAAAATCCCTGACACTGGAACATACAAGTCACACAACTCGTCACAAGTGGATGGGGATGGTCCCAATGACCTTTTTGGATGGGCCAAGTCGAAACGTCATTCATAGACATGCTGGGCTTGGCGCAAGGCGACTGAGGTGGATTGGACTTACCCATTGCAGAAAAGCCACATGGATCACCTTGACCTGTGCATACGGTTTTGGACACTCGGAAACCGAGTTTTGAGGTTGTGGTTTGATTCTGCAGCATCTGAAAGTGGGCTGTTTTGGGGTGGGTGCCACGGGGGTGGAGTGCAGACAAACATTTGGGCCCTGCTGGGCATGGTGGCCACAGTCGGTTGGTGGTTGCATACAATATTTTGCTATGGCCAACTTTTGTCTTCTGCATAGAACCCAATGGTGGTGTCCTGTGTTCCATCTCTGGGTGGGACAGCTGGGTTGTATTCAGTTTAGTTGTGGGATGGCTGGCAAATGACGATTTGGGACAACTGGTGATGTACTCTCCCCCAGAAGGGCTTGGAACGCGTTTGGAGGTTGTGACAGTACGAGTGCAGAAAACCACCAAAGATCTGCCTACAGACAAAATGGCCCGGACCCGCCTGAAAACTCTATTGCCTACCGTCCAGCAAATCCACCCTGCAAAGGAATGCCGCCAAGATGGCCAACATTGGCCCCTTTTGGGGCAAGCGGCAGCAACTATGGGCCTCCCGGGTTTCTCAGTCTTCCTTTTGTCACCAAATGATATTTGAAATCAAGATACTCACTGGCTTCCCAGGAGGTGCTCCAAAAATCGCTTTTTTTTTTTCAATCAACCCATGCTGGCTGACGTAAAAGCAGTCTTCACAAGTGGGGCCCCAAAGGCGGGGGGCATTGTTCAGGACAGTTGCACAAATGGTCGCAAAATGGCGCATTCAGGGCCCACCATTACAATTGCTTGGGCATATCTGGTTCCCCATGTTTTCTGTCCTTCTGTCCTTGGGCAAACTCTTCAGGCTGTGCTCCTCCTTACCATTCCCCGTGCCTCCGCCCCTCTCATCCCAAACAAGTTTTGGGCATGTGACGTCTCCTCTACACCTGCATATGCCTATCAACCTGCACCCAAGTAGCTTTGTGTGAAATCCATATGACATATAGCTGGGTCTATGAGCTGCAAGGCAGGGTGCAACATTATTCAAGAGCTCCAAGGAGTGAATATTTCCGCACAGTGTGTTCCAATGCTTTAAGTGGTGCTTACGCAGCCCAGGTACCACCTCAATGTGGTGTTTGCGGATGGTATTTTGGGAGGCTGATTGCTACTCTGCCTAATTTTGTCCCTCCTCTGCATTCTTGGAGTCTGGAGTTAAGCCATTGAACGGCGTGGGGTCAGTAGCAACAGCAGTCAGTATCGATATCCATGGTGCACGTCGGTACATTTTGAGAGGCTGACTCACCCAGGATTACCGGAATGCACCTCTTGTATCCCTGCCATAAACCTCCATATCTCACGTACACTGGCCAACAAGTGGCTTATAGTTTGGATCACGGGGGGCGCTCCTGGTCAGGACCCGACCCCAAAGGGGGGGGGGGGGACCCCCCCCCCCCCCTCTACGGACCCCAAAATTGTCGCACGGAACAAGGTGCTTTGTCGGCGCCGGAGGCGCCGGAGATTTTGTTTTAGGCATACGGCGGGGGGAATTTTTCTTGTTCCACCCTATGTGTCTATACTCAAAATACTCAGAATTTTGTGGAGAATTCAAAAATGGCTGAAAAGCACAAAAAAGGTTATGTAGCCACCTTGCCTGTGCATTTTGTCCCCTTTGCTGGGGACCCCGGGAATGTAGGGTTGAGGTAGGACTCCGACGCTTCTTGACAAGAGGGCACGCGACGAGTGGGAGGATGATTCCGAAGCTTGAGGCCCCTCCCCTCCCTTCGCTTCTCTCTCTCTCTCTCTCTCTCTATATGTCTGTGGCTCCCTTCGCTTCTCTACATATATGTCTGTGGTTTGTGACAAGGGGAAGGAAAGGCCTTTGGGCGAACTCAAGGCAACATTCAATTCTACTCTGAAAGTGTTGCAGTGCAGCAAAACAATGACCATTCACAGTGCATCTTGTTAGCTTTGTGTGTTTGCGCGCTTGGACGGGGCCTGCCGGAAAAGGTGCTGGGTTTGGGTCAACCAAGGGGGGGGGGAGGGGTCCCCCCCCCCCCCTTCGGAGGGGGGTGGGGTCCCCCCCCCCCCCCCCTACAGCCCCCCAAACTGTCGAACACCCCTCGGGGTCACACATTGGCTGGCGGCCGCCCCCGTGTTCACAGTGCATCTTGTTAGCTTTGTGTGTTTGCGCGCTTGGACGGGGCCTGCCGGAAAAGGTGCTGGGTTTGGGTCAACCAAGGGGGGGGGAGGGGTCCCCCCCCCCCCCCTTCGGAGGGGGGTGGGGGTCCCCCCCCCCCCCCCCACAGCCCCCCAAACTGTCGAACACCCCTCGGGGTCACACATTGGCTGGCGGCCGCCCCCGTGAGTTTGGATGCGGCCTGGCAAAACACATCTGACCCACTGTTGGCCTACCCCTAACACAGGGGTGTGTGTTCTGGGGGAAGCACCCGCACTTAACAAAAGGCAGACAGGCATATCCGCCCACCGTAGGGTATCCCCCCTCACTAAAAAGGACTCAACCACTGGCAGGATGCACTGGAGAGCAGTAAGGTGAAGTCATTGCTTTGGGTACATGTTATGAAAAACCTAGTAATAGCATCAACCAGTCAGCAATCTATCTGCTTGGTGATCTAATGGTCTGTGTGTTGGCCTGCATGTCAGACATCCACACCCTGACTTTGTGAACAATTTTACATTTTCGAATTTTTGATTCAATGTCTCCAACCGTGTTTGCTTTGCTAGCTGTGGCAGCTAAGCATGTCTGCACTCCGTATGCAGTGGTCCAATGGGACATTCTTATGGAATCCCTGAAGCCAACGTTGCTAGTATTTTGACTCATGGTCAATCGTTCAGTGCTCAGCACCCTTTCCCCTCCTGCGTTTTTGACTTGGACGCCTCCCCTTGAAAGTCCAAATCCCTCCTCACCCCCATCCTTCCTTTGGCCTCAGGCAAGTGGGAATTTGCACCTGGCAACATGGGGCTCCAAGGCGCAGAACGTTCATAGGGAAGCCCCGGGCTACGGAAGGTACGCCGTCTCCTAACTGCGGGCTGCATGCAGTTCAAGGAATGCATGTGAGACCCAGGGCGCACCCTTAGCGCAGTGCGCACGGTGCAACTATTTGGGCGTCTGGCCGTACTAGAAACCCATACTTTGTGATACTAGGGGCATCATTATTGTTTGACAACAGGTTTTTTTATGCTTCCTGCGCATTGGGGATATGGCGGGTTTGATTTTGCATTTGGTGCGCCAACACGCACACCAGTGTAGCCCAGCAGTGCAGGCATCGCCTAGCAGCCCATGCCAGTGGATGTAGTGGTAAGTAGATGTTCCACCCTCCTCAAGTTGAGTGCATATCCCATCAGGAGTACAGTAAAGCTCTGAGAGCCTTCATTGTGCCCCGCCCCCTTGTAA
This sequence comes from Eutreptiella sp. 'Long Island Sound 2002', assembly GCA_964036045.1. Classification (NCBI taxonomy): domain Eukaryota; phylum Euglenozoa; class Euglenophyceae; order Eutreptiales; family Eutreptiaceae; genus Eutreptiella; species Eutreptiella sp. 'Long Island Sound 2002'. Next base: position 58,338,688 of record OZ038391.1, read on the forward strand.
AATCTACGCCCTTGTCCACGCTACAGCGGGCGTAGGGACCGTATTAATTTGGTACCAAATTTGATTCCGTACGAATGTAGTGCAGCCACATAAGACATGAGCAAGCCAGCCCCCAAATCGGCGGCCGAATTTGGCCGATTTCGCCGATTTGTTCTGTCGATTTGTTGGGTTTCTGAATTCCGCTGATTTGTTCTGCCGAGTTGTGGGGTTTCTGTGATTTGGCCGATTCGTTCTGCTGACTTGTTGGGTTTCTGGGATTCTAGGACACGTGATTTCTCTAAGCACCTCATCATCAGCCCCCCAATCAGTGGATTCTGGGCTGCAACTGCCTTCGGCTCCTCTAGTTGTGTCTGGTGCAGCCACGCCTTTGGCCACAGAGTCAGTGGAATCTGGGGTTGTGGAGCCTTCAGCGTCTGGTGCAGAGTCTTCTACTGCTGCCACAGGGTCTGCCACAGGGTCAGATGGTTGGAAGGTGCACGCAAAACCTTTGCGTCCGGACACGTTGAAGAAGGCCAAACAACCGCGTGTGCTGAAAAAAGTTACAATTGCACAGAGGGTTGAAAAGTACGGTAAGTATGGTCTGTATGACAACAACGGTGCGCTGTACTGCAAGCCATGTGGAAAAAAGATGGATGAGACATGGGAGGACTCACTGACGAAGCATGTTACCTCAGGCATTCATGATGCTGCGTGCGCCAACTATACTCATACTGGTGCTAACTTTGGCTGCAGATCAGAGCTGCAAACCCACCCAGCACACAAGGAGATGCAAATGGGAAGTCTGTGTGCACTGATCTTCTTCTGGCAGGCTTTGTTTGTGCATGGAAAACCAATTTTCTCAGCAAGACAGATGACAAAAAAATGCAAAAAAAATCGGTGCAGGAACTGAACCCGTGCCAGCCAATTTGTGTCTTCAGGTATATGGGGGAGCCTTAAGCGCAGTGCGCGCGCAGTGCAAAGATTCCCCCTATACCACTAGACCACCACCTCGCACTCATACCACTGCTCAGGGACCATGTACAGACTGAGAGACGAATTTTTTTTTTGAAAATTGAGACATATGCTGGTTACCACATGACTCCAACAACTGAGCAACCAAAAGGAAGGTGTGTTTGGGCCCTGGGACTGAGATCCAGGTCACTGGGAACCTGTTTTGGCGAAAAATCGGTCCGTCGATTTGTTCGCCGATTTGTTGGGATTTCTTCGCTGATTTGGGGGCTGGCTTGCATGAGTTTGGTGACAAATTTTCGAGCTACATAGAGTCATGGACACATTTGTTGTGAGTGTTTGGCCACTTGAACCCGCATAGCTCTGCTTTTGGAGACATTTGTGCATTATATTCAATCTTCTCTTTTTGAACCTGGGTGTCTCAGTAGGCGTAGGGACCGTATTAACTTGGGACTTTTGCGTAGCTTTTACAAGATGGGGGGGCGAGTAGCTAAGTTCTGTCACCAAGGCCTAGTGCAGGGGCCTTGGGCACGCTTATGAGACACAGCGTCCAAACCATTGGTGGTCACTGCACACGACAAATCAGGGGGTGGACTCACACGAGTCCATAGCTCCGAGGCGTGGACAGCCCGGAGTGAAGTCCTCAAACGGGGAGCCCCTCAGTAGCCCAGAAAGCAAAAGAGCAACAACGCACCACATTCACCCTAGAACAACCCCAACAAACACCAGTGACAGGTCAGGGTGTAGATTTGGAGATATGTGCAAAAGTGCCCGGTGCCCCTGCCCCAACTGCAAGTGGGACAACCCGGCAGCCACAATGGGAGGCAAGGAGCGACATGCTGCCCCCCCGGCGCCGCACACCAGCAGCAGTGAGCATGCCGGCAGAAAAAGAAAGAGCCCGAAATGGGGAGGAACGCAAGCAGCAAACCAATTGGGCACAGAGCCGCCCCACATACGGCAGTGAGACGAGCCCCAATAGGACACACAACAATACACAAGGGAACCATGAGGTGCGAGCACTGCAGCAACCACCAAATGCTGCGCACGCCAAGCGAGCCATCAGCAAACACCCCCCCCCCTTCCCTCTACAAGGTGCCCACGTACTCCATAAGGGCGGGGGCTGCACCCCGCGCGCCGGGAGGTGCCCGCCATGGGGGTGGCAACAGGGCCGTGACCAGCCAACCGCGCACAGGACAGTCCACGTCGTACGCAGATGTGAAATCCTTGTACGGGGGGGCAGGCGGGTGGGACAGGTGCACGGACAGGACATGGGCACCCAGGAGCGCCAACAGACATGGGGAGGAGCAACACAGACACACAGAACACGGGAGCCACACCAGGAGGGACAAGAGCGAGCACAGCAAACAAGGAGGAGGGGCACAGCAAGGCAGGAGAGGCAACCAGAACAGCGGGAACAGGGAACCAGAATGGAGGGGATGGGAGAGCGTGTGCATGGGAGACAGCAACAACAACGGGGATGGCCTGGCCAGCCAGTCCCGTCGCTACCGGGTGCAAGGGCAACCCCTGCTCAACCAGCATCAGGTGGGAGGTGTCTCCCGCAGCCCAGATGAGCTGTTTGCGCAACAGGAGCGGGAGCCCATCAGGGGCAGACCAGCCGTGAGGGGGAAAAGGACATATGGTGGACGGCCGGGACAGCACGTGGAGGAACAGGGCACCTGGGCCTCACGCACACAGAAACACAGCGAGGCAGGCTATGGATGGCCTGTGGACAGAGGCGCGTGGACAGCAAAAACAGTCAAACGACCCCTCCAACAACCAGCACATCCTCAATACGTCAACTATTGGGCGCCGCTGACACGCAAACGGCACACCATGCCACATTCAGCACAGCCCCAACACACCAACTACTGGGCTCCGCGAACGCAGAAACGACACCAGCAAGAGCACCGGCCGCAGCGGCTGGCAGAAAGCAGCAACGCGACGCAACATGCGAAGGGAAGAACGGGTGACTGTCCAGGGCCCGTAAAGGAACAACAACCAGACAGAAGGTCACACAGCGGGTTCCTTTCTGAACTCGCACCCAGTCCCACACCTTTGCACCACATCCACACATATCCTGCAGACATGACAGTAGGCGGGTGGGGCAGTGCTGCCCCGCTGGACACATGGCAACAGACCTACTATGGCATGCCAGATCATGTTGTCGAGCCTGCACCAAAACACCTGGCACCTCTGTGCAATGGGCGATCAATCCTGCTGCTGGTGACCGTGCTATCGATCTCTTTCGTCTGGATGGGAACCAACTGGTATGCCCCTGTCTGCCGGTCAGGGCGACGGTGACTGGCCAGCCGGCTGCAAACCCAGGTTTACCCACAAACCCTGTTTGGCTCCACCGACCCTCTTACTACAATGTGCAGTTTGTTTTGTTTTGGTCGTGGGATTCTAATCTCAGGGGCCCATAACATTGTCCGCTTGTCATGTGAGAGGCGACAGAAGTCCTGCGGTGAATTACAATACCCTGTGTTTCCTGAATGTTCAACCGGGAGTATTATGAGGCTTCCAAGCGCAGAGCTGGACCCTGTCTCAACAGTTTGTGTCACGATGGGCGATGCAATCGCCAGTTGTCCCCCGTCCTCCTCTCCCCCCTGTCCCTCCCCCTGGCCCTCCTGCTACCTCGATCGACATCTCCCTCCTCCATCACGCTTTCCTCCCCCCCCCCCCCTCTTCAGGTATCCTGCTATCTACAGCTATACGTCCCACGCCACACGGATGTACACCCATTCACATATCCCTCATCGCAGCATTGCACGGTCCACTGCATTCTCATCTCCTGTGGCCAGCAGAAGCCACTCCCGGACATCTGCTGGATTCCAAGGCCCCATGCCATCGGGTGGGCGGCGCACCCCCCACACCAGGCTGCAGGCTGCAGAGGACCCTGAACGTGAGCGCCTTCCTGGGCCCTTGGGGATGGCTCAGCAGTGGTGGGAGGACAAATTGGAGGAAACCGTGGAGTCCATTGAAACGTTTATGGCGCCGCCATCTGTGGAGTTGGAGGTTTGTGTCCGCTGCACAAGGCCCCTGACTTGGAAAAGGAAGGGACTTGTGACAACCTCAACGGAAATGAACATGTGCTCAGGGGAAGCAGAGAGTAGCAATGGAGCGGGCATGAAATTGCAGGAGGCCCCTTGAGGACTGCTGAGTTGTATCCCCCATCCCTCTCCTAAGTCTGTATGGCTCATTGTCTAAGCACCTGACAGACTGTGCTCTTTTGAACCAGGTTTTTTTTTCTGTGGTCTGTCAAGCAAATGCATCTTGGATTTGTTGGGTCCCACTGAGTTGGTTGCATGCTGTTTTGACAACCCCCCCCCCCCCCCCCCTGTCTAAGCTACCGCCAATGCACTGTGAGAGTTCCCGCAGTGATTCCAGAGGGTGACGACCATCGTTGTTCTATGGCTAAGCTACCGCCTTGTCTAAGCTACAGCAGGTGTAGGGACCGCGTTAATTCCGTACCTAATTCAATTCGGTACGAAATGTAGTGCAACCGCATAAGACATGGTTTTGGTGATAAATCTGCCAATTACATGGAGTCATGGACACATTTGTTGTGATTGTTTGCCCACTTGAACCCACAGAGCTCTGATTTTGGGGATATGTGTATCATCTTCCCTTTGTTGCGTCCGCTCACCATGCAATCATCTATTTTTGAACCTGGGCATCCAGTTATTTTCACACGTTCCACTGGTGAGCGTGTGGATGCCACAATGAAGGGACCTTCGTACTTTACAAGAGACGACATGCAAGGCAATTTTATTCCCAAGAATTTGAAGTTGCCTAAGCCCAAACCAGCCCCTAAACCTTGGGCAAAGCCATCTTCAAAGGCATCTTCAAGTGGTGAAGTCATGTGCAATTGTTCTGCATGGTGTATGATCGCAAGAAGGGTTTCCAAGCCGAACATTTGTAGGCTTCTCATGCTTCATTGCTTGTCGGTGTAAACCTGAAATTTTCAAGTCCCAAAAACGTTCTTGTGTTTGCATGCTTTTGGGAATGTGGGTGGAGGTCAAGGTGCACTCATACCTTGCGCGCACGCACGTGTGTGCCGGTAGTTACATGTGTCGCGGCAAACTACAGCCTTGTCTAAGCTACAGTAGGCGTAGGGACTGTACTTTTGCCTAGCTTAGACAAGGGGGGGCGGGGTAACATGTTCTTCGGTTGTTGGAGGTTGCAGGCACGACTTGACTTTGCTTGAATGTCACCTTGTTTTGTACATGTTTGGGCTGCTCGTACACGTGTGGGTGTGGGGATGGGGTTGTCTTATCACAAGCAACCTGGCTCACTGCGCTTTTCCTACACTGTGCCTGTGCTGGACAAGGGAGAAGGGTACGGTGTGGTGCCCTTATACCTGCTCCGCTCATGCCTTCATTGCTGAAGTGCCCTCACTGTGCTCATGCTCTTGCCCTGTTTGTTTTGGGAGGGGAAGCTGTTGCACTTCACATTGAGGTGCATCCGGAAATCCTTTTTGACGTTTTAAAATTTGTGTGGCTATGGGACATGCGGGGTAACACTGTTTTTCCGTGCCTTTGTGTCGTGCAGACATTGGAGTTCCCAAGAAGTGCAGGCATCAGTAGCACACACTACCTGGTCAACGTGACGCTAGGTCCCGAATTCCCTCCTCTGCTCCCTCTTGCCAGCATGCTTCACCCCATTCCACTCTCATGCCAGTGATTGATTAGCATAGTCAAGTGGGCCCCACAGGGATCTCGGCTCAGTTAACCCCCCCCCACCCATCTTCCTCCGATCACTAGTATAGCTTGGTCAAATGGGATCAGCTAAATGCACGGCTATACCAGGTCAATCAGGTACCAGGAGTGCGCCTTTCTGTACAGTACCGTGCATATCGCCTTGCGGTAGACAAAACACGGCCAAGCGGGCAGAAATAATTCACAGGACAAAAGCATGTAGCATAACAATGGCTTGTGTCCGGTTGTAGCATAGCACTTGTGTGTGGCCTTGGCCAACGACATGGAACTGCCGAACATTGCTGCATATGCATACCAGGACGTGCATGTGTGGAGCGCTTTGTGACCTGCTTACAACCATCCTCCTCTGGGCCCGGCAGGCCCAAGATAGTGCGGCTAGGTGGAGGGCTTGAGCCAACATTGAGTGCCGGCGCCGGAAGACTTTTTTTTGGAAATATGCATCAATTATATGTCACATTTCAGCCTTCAGCAAATAGATCTTGTGGGAGTTGAGTTGGCCTGCACACTTGCCTTCAAGCCCAGGGTACCAGGTCTAATTCCTGGTTTGGGCCACTCTCAATGTAATGAGCCAAACCATGACACCTGCCCTGCAGAATGGTGTTCAAAGATGTGTTGGATTCCTTTGTGAATGGTTGTGCACATCACTTGATCCCCCCCGCCTTTATGGCATGTCCTACGGCGTGCCTGAAACATCTGACTTGGGGGAGTTGGACGAGTTCAGTTTCCGGCCCAGCAGGAGGGCCAGTCCAATGGACAACTGTTTGGTGCAGCAGACACGAACTTCGCAGTTTGATAATGATATCATGGCCCCGCCTTCACCCCCCCCCCCCCCCCGGCTCTCAGGGCCCTCAGACCCCCAGATAGCGCAGAAGGGTCTTTTCCAATCAAAAATTTTTGATTGGGAAAAATTTTTGATTGGAAAAAAAATTTTTGATTGGAAAATTTTTGATTGGAAAACAGGATGGACCTACTGAGCCGGGAGTCCCGTGGGTGGGCCCGGTGGCCACGGGTGAAGCCACATTGTGCACCTGCTATCCCACCCCCTGCCTTTTTTTGGGGGGAGGGCTTACAGTGCCGAGGCCTCCTTTCTCTTCTCAAAAGATACAAAGTCTGGGTGTGCTGCACATCGGTATTGTGTAACACTTGGTTCTCCTGAACCCTCTGGCCCTGTGTTGCATTTCCCACGTTGGTGGTGGTGAGCACCCTCCAAACCTCTAAACTGCACTGTCTTGAAACAGACTTCGTGTGACGCATGCACGCGCTGGCACGGGAGAGACGTGCTTGCGCAGACGGGGGCTGAAGGGCGCTGGCTGGTCCTTCCGGGTGTGCGCACTGGTTTCGGTTTTTTTTTCTAGCAACTTATCTGCAATATGCGTCCACAGACGGTGGGAAAAGTTCTTGTGGGAGATGAGAGTGGGTCCCTCTGCTCCCAATGCCTGCTTCCGCCCCTTTCTGAGCATGGTGACCGCCGTGGTACCGCTTCTTTTTTGCCACAGTGTTTGCAGTCAAGAGTGTGCGTGGTTGTGTACCAACTATAGAGTGAAGCAGATGAATGGGTGGTTCATTGAACAAATTTTGTTGGCAAGAAGTCTTTCCCTTGTGTAGATGGCGGTACCCCCTCAAACATGCATGCGCTTCTTTGGCGAATTATGGGTCACGCACATCGAACCACCACCCCGAGTTGCCGTTGTTTTCCTGAATTGGGCCGTGCTTGCTCCAAGGGGAAAACGGGGGAGTTACGTAGCGTTGATGGCGAACCCCCGCCTGCCTGAGCCGGGAACTTACTCTCTGATGGCGCGACGGAGTTGCGCATGGGTTGTGGTGACTGCCCTCGCCCCCCGGGCGTTCCTGATTGTCGCCCATTCCGCCTTTGCTCCAGATGGGGTATCTGGCAAGTTCCTGGTTGACGCAAGCCTTCCATACAGCGTGATGACCCCCCAGATGGCAGCTCGAAGTGAGGAGTTCCAGACCCTGACGGAGTTGGCTCCAGACGGTATGGCCGCTGCAAAGCAGAGGGCAAGGAGCGAACGTTAGCGCACCGGGCAAAGTTTCAACGGTCACCGTCCCACCCCCAACTGTTTGGGGGCATTAGTCTGTATGGGATTTTCTGACCTAGCCTAGCACAATGGGGTTTGGCACTGATTTTCGTGCCCAAGAGAGCAAGCAATTCTTCCAAAAGAGGTTGATATTGTCATTGCACACCACTTCTTCCAATAATGCATGAATGATTTGTGCTTTTGCAATTGTGAACAGGGCACCCGACGCTTGGTATGACGCGGGTAAAGCATTGGGATAGATGGCCGGAATATTGATTTGGATGCCGGGCGCGCCGGGCAAACGTTCCCTCAAGGCCTGAGGCGAGACCCCAGTGTCCATATCTGCCAACGTGCAGCAACGTGCTGTTTCTTCTTTGATGGCTGGAAAAAAGTGGGGGACCTACCAATTGGCAGGTGCCGGGGGAAAGGAGTGGAGTGGGAGGGACTCGGCGGAGGGAGGATGCCACAGATAGGAATCTGCAAAAAGTACGTAGGGTCGACCTGTTTCCCGTTTCAACCCCTGCCCGACTCCCCCATTGAGGTTCCAGAGTGGCGGGCGATGTGTGCTCAAGTATGCAATATGCTGTGGCAAAAGTATCACAGTGCCATGGGGACATTCAAGGCGTGGCCGACAGAGAAGGATAAGGCTCAGACACGTAAGAAACCCCAAAGCCACACCCGAAACTGCCTCAAGTCCGCATCACCCCAAGCGGCAACAAGTGGCAAAGTGCTCTGCTATTCCCCATTTCCCCCCTTTTGGCACCCACTCAAATTCTTCTGGGGAACCCACTCCACCTGAAACCCCCACCCCCATCACCATCGAGTGCGGGGTGTTGGAGGCAAGTGACAGTGGCAACAGTTCCACACCTCTGAGTGGCCTTCTTGGGCAGCCAGGGGGGGGGGCGGAGGCAAAGGGCAAACAGGAGGAAACAGGGCGAGGGGGTTGGTCTGCAAGGGCATTTGGCCTGGCCGGTAAATGCACCCGGTACAACTGCACACAACATTTTTTAAGTCAGTGGGATGCGTGGCTGGCAGGCAAACGGACGGGATGGAGAGCTTCAGGACCAGAGGTCGCACTAGCGCCGTTCCTCAGGCTATGTTGCACTGTTCTAAGGATATTCCTCAAATTTGTTGCGCCGTTCCTCCGCCGTTCCTCCTCTTTACTGGGCAATTTGGCCCCATGTGATGTGTTTGTTGGTGCAGTTCCCCATGTCTAGTGCAATTGTGCCCACTGCACGCTGCTCTGTGTTTGCAGTGTCCCCATGGCCGAAAAAAATGTGCACCAGGTTTTTCAGATTGCATGCACACAGTCTGCCCGCTCTGCTGCTCACAGCACTGCCAGCACAACAGAAGCAAGCTCATCAATAACACCCACATATGTGCCCTGTGTCTCAGAGTCCCTGTGTTTGTGCCCCATCCAAAGGTCCCCAGTCAAGTCTGTTTCACTGTGCAATTGTGTTCAAGGCCGGAAGTGGAACGTCCGAGGCCTTTTCCGAGGTTTCGGATATAAAAAGTACCGCTGGGAGTGGTGGTATATGCCACTAAAATGTAGGCTTGAGACCCTGCAGTTGAGTGCCCTTTATGAGTACCATCAGGTCAAAAGATGGGTCCGTCACCAGTCGGAACAGCACTAGTGAGACCTCTGTTCAGGACCCCCCCCCCCATTTCCCCTACCGTTGGGGGTTGATGCCTCTTTGGCATGGATACTATTGACCGCTTTGGGTGTGGGGAGGTTTGCCTTTGCAGTCAGTAGCTCAGTCTTGTGGTGTTCGGTTGCCAAGGCCAGTGTTGTGAATGCTCCGTGGGCAGACCGGCAACGATGCGAAGGGGTTTGGAAGATGCCGTCCTTTGGGCTGTGCAGAGCTGTTGGAGCGGCTGGAGAAGCTTCGCCGGGACCTGAACGAATTGGAAGGGGGTCCAGCCGACCTTCCACGGCTGACCCTCCGCGAAGATCTGCGGAAAGTGTCGAACATCTACGTCAACAACACCTTTGACTTGAAGGGCGAGCGGCTGATGGTCGTGCACGACTTCTATATGGCCAAAGAGGCAGAGAAATTGGGCGTGACTATCTCAGGTCCAGTGACGGCGCATCAGGGCTCGTCCAAGTTGACCGACCCCCTTGTGGTATCCGGGAGAAGTTGGGGTCTCACTCTCGGAAAGGGGGGATGGATCCCCCGCGAACTGGACGGGTTGTGGAAAAGGCTCCAAGGACAGGGACCATGATTGCACTAACTGAGGTAGCGATTTTGGCGCCTCTCCATTTTGGGGACCTCAATACGGCAGTGGCCATGCCCCCCCCTCCCCCTGCACAAGCAAAAATTCCCCCCATTTCTCCCACCCACGGGGGACAGCTCGACCGGTCCCAGGACGCAAAGTACCCCCCCCCCCCCCCTCCCCCAACACCACTAAGGGGGGCCTCTGGCCACAGTTAGCTGGGGAAGGTGCCAAAGGCGCCCAAAGAAAAAATTGCTCCATGGCTGCCTGTAGCCACAGCATTGCTCTCCATTTGGAACCCCAATTCCTCCCCACTTTGATGACTCCTGATATGGCGGGTTTACGCAGCCATGTGTCCCTTCCAGCCCCCCCCTCCCCCCTCCGGCCAACGGTGAGTTGGCGGGGTGCTTGTCATAACCGAGGAGTTGGGCCCCCTGGTGCGTATGGGGTGAGAGCGGCAGCATCATAGAGGTGGTGGATTACCCCATTGCAAAATCGCCCCCCCCCCCCCTTGGAGCGAAAAAAATGATTTTCCCCGGCTGTTGGGGTTAGCCATGTGGAAGATGCCCTCCTCAACAGGTAACCAGTAAGTACCAACCGCCATACTCACTCAGCCCTGATAGCAGGGCTCCCGCCTTTATACAACTGGTGTGCTACGCGTGAATGCGGGTAGGTTGGGGGCTAGGGGCGGGTTCTATCATTCCCTTAACCCTTCTCTCACCCTCCTTACGTTTTACATCCTGGATTCCAATAGACTAGTGCCCTCGCTAACACAATTCACAGGGGTAGTCGAGGGGGTTGGGGCGCAGGGTTACCTGCATCCCAAACCTGGCGGCTCTCCCACTGTGCATGAGCAGCCTAGACCCTAAAGGGCCCGTGCCCTCCTCAAAACAATATGGGAGCGCGACGGAAGGACTGGGCCTCTGTGGTCACACGTGGGGTCCTCGAGAGGCGTGCCCATGCCCAGCCTGCGGGCCATCTCTCTGCCCCCCCCCCCCCCCTTGACCCCAGACTGTGGGGGAATCGCCGCCTGCCACAGGCGAACCACGAAACCCATGAGGGCTACACCCCTGCGGCGTGCATCAGGAATAATCCCGTCCGCAAACAAGACACGCAATTCATTGTTATTGGATCCACTACTTTTTGACACTCCATCCCTTTGCACTGTGCAACACGTCCTTGGTGACTCTTTTTTCTTTTTTGAGCCCCCCCCCCCCCCCCCGCACCGCTAACCCGTGTGTGTTGGGGCTGGGGGTTGGGGTGATGGGGAATGCCGGGCTATGTAGCCGTTCCGCCCATGGTCTACCGGTACCAAGTTCCTTCCTCTACATTTTGGTGCATTTCAAGGGTTCAGTAAAATAGTTTAGCCCATGTGGTCATGCTCAAGAAGGCAGGGGTTATGTTGGTACTTGAGAAGGTAGGGGTTCCCCTTTGCTTCCCTGTCATCAAACGTTCATGCTTTGAGCGCCAGATTCGCAAGACGAGGCACTATACAAATGTCGTTGGTTGCTCAGTGAAGATCCTGCATTCGGAGCTCTTCCCCGGCTCAAGTGCGGTCCTTGTGCTGTTCACTCAGTGGGTTTTGTACAGGCAGGTACTCCAAATGGTCATGGAGTGGTGTTTCTTCCTTCTTGTTGCAAGTTTCTACGGTTTAAGAGGATTATTCCTGCCTTGCGGCGCCCGTGGCACCTGCGGCGCGCAGGTGTAGCCCTCCATGCCCAGCAGGCCTCCTCCCTGGTGGGGGGGGAGGCCATTTTTTTACCATTTTACAAAAGCGTTGCGTTTTTTCTTCGGTGTATGGCCTCTGTTCCGCGCTTAAAAAGATGAGCAGCTTGGGTGTATTGGCGGATGCAGGAGCAGCCCGCAGAGCTGTGCCGAGGTTGTACGGATGCGAGGCTCCGTGATGGGTCGTGATGAGAAATGAAGGCCCTCGGTCCAGCCCCATGCTCCTGTCCTTCGGTTCCGTTAAATTTCCCCTTCCTCGTGCAGCTGCACACTCCTGCCAACAGCTGCATATCCACGCATATTGCACCCAAGCATGGTTGGGTTCCCAGCACAGCCTGAGACACACAATTTATGGCCCATGCTGAGCCACCTCTTCGACCTGCCGTTTTTCTGGCCCAATCAGCAGGAGCCACTTCCGCCAGTGGCACCTGGATGGGCAACACCAGGGCCGTCCTTAAGAACCCCCAATTTTCTTTTTTTTTTGTTCAGGACCAGCCCTTAAGGACAACCCCCAAGGTCCACCAAACCACCGCCAACGGCCAACCGGCCACCGCCACCAACCACTAACCGCCAACTGCCATTCACAGCCAACCGCCACCAACCGCCAACCATTGTACAATACTGTTTCTGTGGTTTTTTGTCTTGCCCATGTCTTCACTATGAAGCAGAGAGTGTCCCCATGAACGTTCGTTTCTGTCGGCGTTACTGTTTTTTTCTCTTAACGACAGCCCTGGGCAAACACTGGCCAATGTTTGAGATGCCACTGCCATCAGAAGTACATCCCGCCCTGTGTGCAGCGGGTGGTGAGCCCTGTGGACTCACGATTGCCCCCCCCCCCCCCCTCTAGGTGGCCCGAGGTACCGGAACAGAAGGCCCGTGACCCAAATGTGGCAATGCAGAGAGGCCCTGTTTGCGTGGCTATGTGTTGTGCAATGGTGCCCTTCTTCTCCTCTTCAAAGGCATTATGGGCATGGACATGATCAAGGACCTGACCTGCAAACTGATTCTGGACAAAACCAAACCTTCACTGAGACTGGAGCTCCCAAAGCTTAAGCCAGAGCCCGGACTCACCCTCATCCGGGGACTGACCTTGCCACTCAACACCATTGGCCTCAAGGTGTTCTGTGTGCCCTTGTTCTTTGCGCCCTGTTGTGATTCGTTGCAGACCCGGCCGGCCACCGAAGGAGGAGCAGGGGCAGCAGCCCCTCCGAAAGGGTGACTTGGAAATTGCCTTTTGAGAGCTTAGGGTGGCATGGAGGCCTGGCCGAAGGAGCTTGGGGGGGGGGGGGTGGCCCCTGGGGGAGGGGGTTTGCATGTTCCAGGAGGTGTGAACTCAGAGAAGATACAGCGGGACCTACTGCCGAAACATGGCTGCCTTGCTTGGGAATGACCCGGAGTTACCCAACCGTCCAGTGGGCAGTGCACACACAAGCAATGCACTGCTGTTCTCTGGACTTTGTCGCCTTTCCACATATGCGGCATTCCCAACGGTTTCTATTCGGCCGTGTTCTTTACTGTTCAGTGTGTTTTGCGTCCAGGTGACGTAGTGGAGTCTGATGCTTGGGAATACAGGGTTTTGGCTAGGGAATCGCCTGTGCGAGAGGTGAGCTGCGTCAACTCTGAGAACACGCATGCATGTTCTTGCAAATTCCGTCCGCAACAAGAACACGCAGCCCAATTTCCCAAAGGCAACACAATGCCGAGGTGTTTTGGAATCTGCAAAAGGTTTTGCATCCGTTCATCTGCCAATCGCGCCTCTGCTATCAAGTCAACAAACAGAGATCTGTCCATTTTATGGGCTGCACAGGGATAGGAACCAACAAGAAGCGCAACCCATAAGGAACACAGAATCAGACAAATATGCGCACATTCTTGTTTTGGGGGGAGCGGGTCTTTTGTGCCTTTCGTGGATAGGGGGGTCATTGGTTGTCGTTAGGTTGTCGAGCGGTAGTTGTCCCGGGGTTTCTTGCCAATGGATGTGCACGCAGTGCACTGTGTTCTGGTTGGGTGACACATCATGCGTTTGGGATGGGGGGCGGATCAGCCCAACCCCCGCTCCAACTCTGCTGAGAGCTATGAGGGCTGCGAAGGCGATCATTGAATGGGGTGTGACCCCAATATCCCCCGCTTGCTTGGTTTGTGGGCCATCTCCAGACAGGCCCGGTCCATACTCTGCTTTCTGCCACTGTGTGTCCGATCTGACAGCGTCATGATAAGCGTGCTCCTGTGTTTGGTGCAGGATTCCCTTCCCCCATTTCCCACCCACTGTTATGGTTTGGGCCCCATACCTGCAACACACGAAGGGCACCGGACCGGCAGCACCAACCCATTTGCCGCGATGTCTGATCGCCAAAAGGTACTATATTCACCCTAACCTGAGCACATAGAATGTGGCTACAATTTTCGTACATCGCCCCGCCTCCGCCATCCCTGAGGACGCACCTGTAGGAAGCTGTACTATTTCCGTCGACACAGAGAGCAGCACTTGGCGGCTGTCCCTGAGCTCCCTGGTTAAATTAAGATGAGCTCGGACAGAAGGTGTGGGTGGTACCTTTGGTAGACTTACCTTATTTTTAAGACAGTCACCTACCAAGAGCTCCCTGGTCCGGGGGGGGGGGGGATCCCCCAAAGAATTCTCATGACGTGCTGATCATTTTGAGGTATGTATCATGGGGGGAAGAGCTTTTCCAACAGCTTCCATCCGGGCCGCTTCGCAACCCAGCCACTACTGGTCCTTGGGCAGGCCGGTCCCCAACCCTGGAGGAAATCTGTGTTAAGGCCTGGTGGCAAGTGGCTAATGATCAGCACATGAGGAAGAGAGAATGGTTCGTTCGTAGCCGAACCGATCGTAGGTGCATTGTGTCAAAACAGGACGCGGTGCATGCCACATGCTTGCGCCAGACATCCACACAAACCTACACTGCTCAGCCTCGCCGCTACGGCATACCACCAATTCTTTTGGGAGGAGTCCAGCCCCCATTCCCAGTCAGGTGCTTGTGGTACCGACCAGCAACTGTACATCCTCTCCGTGTGCCCCATCACGTGTCCCCTGTGTTGTGTGCTCCACTGTGTGCCCGACTGCTGCAAGAAAATTGTGCATTACATGCCCCTCTAGTGTGTGCCCTGTGTCTCACTAAGCTTTTGAGTCTCCTGTGCTTCAGCCTAGTACCCACAGGGGAGGCTGCGCAGCGGTAGCAAGGTTGGGTCAGAATTGGACAAGGGTTGAATTTTCCCAAATTGTGTCACATGCTGCATCGTGACACAGTGTCCAGTGCATCCATGCGGTCATGCAACAGATCTCTTTTACCGCCCCAGAAACTGGCTGGGTCCCTGATGCCTCCTCCTTGGAATTTTCCGAGTCCCCGGCCCCAAAAGTGAACACTACTTTTGGCACCATCGCAAAACGCCCTCCAGAAAAGGATTCTGCGGATCTTTGGATAAGGTATGCAGCTTCATCATGACTGATTGCTGCCCGTGTTGTACAGTGGTGCCTGCACCCGGGCCTACACTAGCCTACACCAGGGCCTACGCTGGGGCCTACGCCTGGACCTATGCTGGGGTGTACGCTACGCTGGGGCCGAGACACGTTGGGTGGTTGAAATGAGGCAATTTTGCCGAGATCGGGCACACGTCATGCAATTCTCTGCCTGTTTGCACAGTCTGCATTTGAGAGTGGTTTGAGGTAGCTCCTCAACAACGGGCAGCATGCAACCCTCCATCAAGGACCATTCATGGTGCCTGATGCAGGGCAATAGCAAACAAAAAAAAATCACTGCAGGCAAGTAAGTGCGGTGGGGTAAACAAGAAATATCTGTACCCCGCCCCCAAGTTGTCTGAGCCCGGGGAAAGCACCAAATGAAAACAGCCCCTGTGGACAGTTGTGCTGAGAGAGATGGTCGGTCCATCCCACCAGAACTACAACAGCGATGGAATGAATCGGATTGAACCGGCTATTTTCGTGCTTTTTCATTGTTGTATCTTCATTTTTTCATGTTCCCTTGTTGTCTTCTTAACGTTCCTTCGGTCCCCCCTCCGTCAAATATGCCCCCCAGTCCCCCCATGCACACCATACGCCCCCCCCCCCCCACCATTTTCTCATGGGCGTCTCACGAGTTGGGGTCGTCTGGATACCTCATTGTGTTAACCCTTACATCTTGGCGTCTGCCGCTGCCATGCAGCGGCACACGCCAAGACGGTTTCTGTGCAGACGTTTTGATGCATGTGTTGGTGTGTCTGGGGTTTGCATGCATTGTCCAGCCCCCAAAAAGGGCGTTTCGTAGTGGACAGGATTGTTTTTTTTTTTTGGCGGGGGGCCTGAAGACACGTCCAGTCCAACCACCGTCGGTTTGCCCACAACAGCCGTCGGTTGTCTCAGAATGGCTCCCATCAGCGTGGTCTCTTTTTGTGCCTGAATGTGGGGCTGACTGCCGGATAGCCCAGTGATTTCCCCCCCTTAATTTACAGCGTCCTGCCATGAATGGTGTCATTCCCCCAGCCCTCCGGTCGTTTTGAATCTGGATCCCCACCAGGAACCAGGGAAATACTTGAATAGCGAGAGGAAGGACCGCCCCTTGAAGGACAGCCCTTGGGGCCGGTAGGGAACCGCCAAAGACTGCGGGTGAAGGTTCGTCTGTGTTCTCTTTACCAGTGACAAACTTCAGATGGATGTTTTACTGGATGAGTTCATTTTTTGCTGTGTGTAGTGCTGTGTGTAGTGCTGTGTGTAGTGCTGTGTGTAGTGCTGTGTGTAGTGCTGTGTGTAGTGCTGTGTGTAGTGCTGTGTGTAGTGCTGTGTGTAGTGCTGTGTGTAGTGCTGTGTGTAGTGCTGTGTGTAGTGCTGTGTGTAGTGCTGTGTGCAGTGCTGTGTGTAGTGCTGTGTGCAGTGCTGTGTGTGGTGCTGTGTGCAGTGCTGTGTGTAGTGCTGTGTGTAGTGCTGTGTGTAGTGCTGTGTGTAGTGCTGTGTGTAGTGCTGTGTGTAGTGCTGTGTGTAGTGCTGTGTGCAGTGCTGTGTGTAGTGCTGTGTGTAGTGCTGTGTGTAGTGCTGTGTGCAGTGCTGTGTGTAGTGCTGTGTGCAGTGCTGTGTGTAGTGCTGTGTGTAGTGCTGTGTGCAGTGCTGAGACCGAAGATGACGGAGATATGTCACTCCCATCCCGCTGCCCTTCTGCGCACGGCCATCTTCAGGGAGTTGTACGGTGTCGCCATGTTTGAGCAGCAGAGAGACGACGCTGCAAGCCCTATTTTGGCCCCAGCAGCACCGCTGTTGAGGGCTCCTTTGCATACACCAAGCGAGGCTGCCACTGCCGGCCAGGCATCGGTATGGCTGTCCTTTGCAGGGGGGGGGGGGGGGGGGGGGGGGCAGGGACTTGCTTTAATTTTCATTCCGACGGGGGGGGACTCCTCCCCCCCTCCCCTGGACCCCCTCCCCCCCCTCCCCCCCCCCCCCGCTCAAGCAAGTCCCTGGGGGGGGGGGGATCTATCCCCAAAGCTGCACCACAATCCCCATGCCGGGGCCGGCATGGGAGGGACGCCAAGCGGCAGAAGCAGCGCCTGTGAGCAGAGGAACAACTGTCCCAGTATCATCCCGATACACACTTTTCCCCATTTGCTGTGGACACACAACAGATGTAGACAGTTTCTTACTGACAACCAGTTTGTACACCAGGGAGTGCCAACCAGCATACTTACTCTGGCTTTTATTACAGCAAGCCCCCCCAAACCAATATCCCCCGCCCCCCTCTCCCAGCCACGAATGGCGAATGGTTACTGGACAGTGCCGTGGTGTGGCAGGCGCGGCTAGAGCCGAATGCGGACATTGCAACCTGCTCTGATCTCAGCCCCCCGAGCCACAGCCACAGCCCGAAGCAGCCTCTACAAAACACAAGTAAGTGCGTCCAACCGGAAGTACCAGTCTGGTCCCTCTGCCAACCATGGGCACACACAAGGGCAGCTGCCCCCCCTGGGCACAGAAGTGGACAGGCTCACAGTCCAGTATTGCTTAGGCATGGTGTGCTGTGGAGTCGGCATAGTCGAGGGGGTTCTGCAATAGAGGCTGAGTAAGTGTGCCGGTGGATATTTGTGGGTGTACGCACTGGTTTGAGTCTTCAGAAATAAATTGTTTGCTCTGTCTGTCCCAAGCCATTGGGGAAAAGTATTGTTGGTAAGTAAGAGTGGGATATTTGTCCCTCTGCTCACAACTGCTGCCTTGCGTGATGGCGTCCCTCACCGGCATGCTTCACACTCAGATATTTCCAAAGACAGTGGAGTTTGGAGGGTGCTCGCCACCCCCAATGTGGGAAATGTAGCACAAGGGCCGGGGGGTTTTGCATCACCAAGTGTTACCCACCAGTGAATGCGGGGGGGTTTCTGTGCTATGTCCATCACGCTGTTGGTGGTTTCATCAGAGGCCAGGCAGGTGCGGGGGCGATGCCCTGGGCTCAATAACAGGGCAATGCCCCCGCACAAGCACATGCAAACCAACCCCCACCCCGTGTGTCCTGCTCAGGGGCGGGGTGAGGTAAGCACTGCTGCTGCACGAAACCCCAGCTTCTGCCAAGACCCTACGAGGGTGAAGGCGTGATACCCAGTCCAGTGTGTTCGGGCCCTGGCGCTTCATGTGCTCCAGCACTGACGAGAGAAGCCAGCCCCCCATCCAAAGCCACCCCGCATTGGGTAGGGGTGGCAAGCCAAGGTGCTTACCCACAGCCTGGACACCACGCCAACGAGTTGACACGAGGCAATAGTGCCACTCCAGGACGCCTGCATCCACAAGTTCCGCATGGTCGGAAAGCGCTTGCCTTCACCTTCAAAATTGAATTGGGGCGGGCCCTCTACATCAAAGATACGTCAAATCGCCGCCTCTGATTCTCGAGGCCACGAAAGGAAACTGCCATTTTTGGCCAAAATGTCCAACCCCCGCCCCCAGAGCTAGTGCATAATAAGGCCCTGACGCGCAAAACCAAGTGTGTTTCCCATGCCTCAAGGTCCAAACCAGTACAAGAAACAGAAAGGCAGCGTAAGCAGGGCTGCGTTTGAGGGGAGGGGGACTGAAGGCAGGTTTCAGGGGCAGGTTCCCGGCGGTTGGAAAGCGGCTTCAGTAGCCGTGCTGGCGGTTGTAAGGCGGTTCGAGGGCAACAGGGCGCGGGCATGGGCGGTTGGGGCAGAGTTGACAGCGATCCCTCAGGATGGCAACACTTCCGTCAAGTGCAGGCCTAAGCGTTAAAACAAGCCAGGCCCGATGCACGGTTGACCCCCTTCACACCGGTGGAGTGGTGCACGGTGCACGTTTCAGTTGCAGGAACCTGGCCTGGATATCGGCGCCCCGGCCAAACGGGCTGCACCAACAGCGCACCCTGGCTCGCCCCCTATCCATGGCGCGTGGTCCCTGGAACCGCCCCGGTCAACAGCACAGTCCTCTGCTCCTCCACAATCAGTGCGGCACGCGTGCCCTGGCATTGTTTAGGATGAGAAGTTGCACCAGGCGGTAGAGAACCTGGAAGATTTTTTGGGTATGCTTCATCCCTCTGCAGCTCTGTGCACACGTGTTCGCTGGTCAAGGGGTGGGGGACAGGGCAGGGTCTGGGCCCCCCGTCTGCATAGTACAGACACAAGTTGCTGCAGCTGGGCAAGCCACAAGTTGCTGCAGCTGGGCAAGCGCAGTGGGACAGGACTGGAGTTGGGGAATGGCTGGTTCACAGGGCGCAGGGTGTCTATGGGTAGGGTGGGGCGCCGTGCGCCCCCAGTGCTTGACCCCCCCCCCCCCCGCCCTCTTCCAGTCCCCCCAAGAAGTTTTGCCCGTGGGGGAACACACGCCAGGCATCCTTCAGGGTTATTGGTGCGTCTGCTGGAATGCCCCATTTTATTCTCACTCGGGTCAATGTCCTCCAACCTATGTACATCCAGAATGCCCAGAATCAAACAGGAATTCAAAAAATGCCCCCGAAGCCGGACCCCCCCCCCCCAAATCTGACCCCGAACCACCACAAATGAATATTGGGACCGAGCTGGTGAGGACGAGAACATTGCACACCAAAAATCAGGCACCCCACGGACCGCAAACTGCGCACTTTCTCTGCGCCCTGCCCCCGTGCTTGTCCGCGCCTGCGTTTGTAGCCCCACACAGTGATGTGGAGATGGCTGCACTACATTGGTGCACCTGAGATGTGTCTATGCATTGACTAAAAGGTTGAAAATGTCCAACGTGGGCTCCAAATTAGACCAAATATATTTCAGGCCGAAGATATTTTGTAGAAAGCGAAGCTGGACCACTGGGAATGCTTGGAATGCATTCCAAGTATTCCAAGCGGTCCAGGTTCATTTTTGCACAAACGCATTTTTGAACCCCTTTATACTGTGTTTTGGTCGTGAAATGGCCTACTTTCAGGCCTTTGGGGGGCCAAAAGCAGGCACCCATGGCCTCAAAACGGGCTAAAAACACTTGTTTGAATATCCCTAATGGTCCAGGATCAGTGGTCCTGCAGGTTTGCCGTTCAGCTTCCTCTGCCTGAGGTTTTGCCAAACGTACTATTTTGGTTTTTCGGTGGTGAAGAAACATCGCATCCTTTACACTGTGCTGCTGACCACAGGACAAGCATGGTTTTTGGTACCAACAGTTTCCCCTGCCATTATTCACCTTGGGCTTTGGTGTCCGGATCCCGGACACCAGTTTGCGGTCAACCTCGAATCCCGAGCCTGGCAGTCGTTAGGCTTGTTGAGAATCCACAGGTGCAGTTGGGAATGAAGCCTGTCCCAGGCATGGCATAGCCATGTCACAAGCCAAGGAGGTGGCACGTGATGATGTGATGGTTGCTCTGCAGACAACGTTGACGCCAAGCCAAGTCCGCCGAAGGAGAAAGTTGAAGAGCCCAAAATGAATGCCCCTGTGCTGGGGGTTCTGGCAACAGGTTTGTGAGTCGTCTGTCAGGGACAGTTTACAGGACCCCCCAAAACACACCCGGGAAAGTTTCACTGAAAGGGGTGGGGGTGGGGGGCACCGGTTTGGCAGGAGAGAGCACTGCAACGGTCGGGGGCTTAGGAGGTTCGAGGGGGAGGAGTCAGTCACTTACCCTAGGGTGAGGTCTAGTGCTAATTCTGACCATATCCCCCCAACACAGGGGATCCCGGCGGGGGGCTCAACTGCCGGGGCCAGTTGGGCAGTTACCAATGGAATTTGGCACTGGATAACGACAAAAGAACTTTCACTGAATCCTAGACAAATTATGGCTTGACCCCCTCGTCGCCATGAACTCTCGGGTCCGCATCACCTCCGGGCCATCCCCGGGGGCTCCTTTTTCTGGGTTGGTTGTTCCTTTATTTCTGTGCAGCTGGACCGTACCTGTCAAAATGCAGGAGGCGGCAGGAAATGGGGGTCCATGCGCTGGGCCACCCGGAGTTTTGATTGTGCGTGGGGGGGGGGGGGAATGGACACCCCCCTCCTCCCGCAAAGGGGCTCCGTTGCCCAGTCCCCTTTGGACCGAATTGTCGCGGGCCAATGGCTCGGGTGTACCTGCTCCCAGACAGACATCGTTTCGTCAAAGGGACCCGCCACAGTGCAGGCGCCGAACACAGAGACCTGTACCAGGCCAATAGGGTTGCCAAGCTAGTGCACCCCACGGAAAACCAGCCGCCAGCCAGTCCTGCAGTGAAGGCGTTGTTGCCGTTCTAATGTTCTGGGGTGCATGTTGACTGCTTGCGTGGTACCGGAGCGTGCTCCACTCCCAGTCCTCAGCGGCTCAGGCCAGCAGCAGGGCTTTACGCCCTGCCAGAGTACCCAGGCTGCTACCACTGGGGGTGCCGGACGTTCCTTGTGTGTGGGGGAGGGGATAGAGCCCCTAAAAACTGTGTTGGGGGGGGGGTTCGGGAAAAAGGGCTCTAATTGACAGGGACAGAGAGCGCCGGAAGAAAATTTTGTCGACGCTGGCCTACAGCACGAATATCCCTGATGCATGCATGCCCATCACATGGTGCTCGTAGGATAGAATGGATAGTCCTCCCCAGGGTATGTGCATACAAGCCTGCCACCTGTTACCCCTGCTACCCTCTGGGGGACGCTATCGACCCCCCCCCCCCTTTCTTCACAATTGAAAGTCCAACTTCCCCTGCCTCTGCACTTCTGCCCTTATTCTGCAGGAAGCCCTTTTACTGTGATAAATTGGCAAGCGGCAGAAATGCTTGATATCTTCAAGTATGCGTTCGCAGCCGTGCGTCTCAGTGGAGCTGTGGTCCTAAGGCTTTGGGATGCCACGTTGGCGGTGGCGGTCCAGAGGACGTCCATGAACCATGTGGATGGCTTCTGCAGAGATCTGCCCATACGCAGTGCCACTTCGCGTTCGCAGGGGTACAGAGTGTCGATCTTCCAATGCCCGCGGCGTCCGTCCGTTTCTTTGATCCGTCATTCCACTTCTGCATTCGCCCACTCCCCCACTTTTGGTATCCCTCGCTGCTTCGCTCTCCTCCGCCCCATCCCCCCACCCCCTTTCTCCTGCTGGTGATGCTGCCTCACAGCTGTGCGTTGTTCTGGGTGTGGGAGTATGCGACCTCCTCCCCTCTGGTGGGTGCCAGGCGCACAACGCAGGGCGCCACAGTTAAGCGCCTCCGCAGGGGGGCGGTTCTATCTCTCGGGGGACGGCTTCATCCAACGTAGTCTCCCAGACATGCCGCCCACGCCTGAAAGCGTGCTGGCGGTTCCATGTCTTGTCCTGCGCCACCCCCCCACACGCACTGCACAGTGGGTCACTGTCGTGGTCTCGCATGCACACCTCGCCATGGTTTGCCGTGGCGTGTGGTTGAGGGTACCATGGCGTCCAGTGGGCGTCCTACACTGGCCGTTGAAACAGTTGTGGGGCCTTTGACATGCCTCTCAACAGCCGCCGCGCCGAGAGTGACGATTTGCTCCGGTGCGACAGGCGGGTGTGTTCTGAACAGGGCAAATGGCACTGCATTCTTCTGTATACGGGAGGGGATTTCGGGATGGGGAAATTCTGTTGCCTTCGGCAAGTCCACCTCGCAGAGAATCTGCCCCAAGCAACACACACCCAAAATAGGGTAAAAAGTACATAAATACGGGCTAAAACATGCTTTACATATCTTGGATGGTCATTTTAGGTGATCACAGTATCAAACAAATGAGCTTTGGAAACCTTGATTTTTGAGCTGTATAGGCTGAAAAACTGCACAAGCAGGTTGTGTACCACTCCATTGGGTGACCCCCCCCCCCCCCACACCCAATCCCCAAATGGGGTGAAAAACACAAAAATACTGCCTAAAACATGCTTTACATAGCTTGGTTGGTCATTGTGAGTGGTCACGGTGTCAAAACAAAGTTTCGGAAAGTTCGCTTTTTGAGCTGTATAGGCTGAAAAACTGCATGAGCAGGTTGTGCACCACTCCATTGGGCGACCCCCCACCCCACACCCAATCCCCAAATGGGGTGAAAAACACCTAAATATGGTATTGCGCTTTTACTGTCCATGAGCCTATGTACAGAGGTCGAGGGGCTGGGGGGAAAGGGCCGAAAAACACCTAAATATGGCGTAAAACATGCTTTACATAGCTTGGTTGGTCATTGTGAGTGGTCACGGTGTCAAGAAAATAAGTTTCGGAAACTTCGATTTTTGGGCTGTACAGGGTGAAAAGCTGCATAAGCAGGTTGTGTACCACTCCATTGGGTGACCCCCCCACCCCCCCAACAACCCATCCCCAAATAGAGTGAAAAACACTGAAATGCTGCCTAGAACATGCTTTACATACCTTGGATGGTCATTTTAGGTGATCACAATATCAAAAAAAACAAGTTTCAGAATGGGTACCAGAGTGGGTACCACGGGGTCACCGAGATCGCCAAAACCGCCAACGTAGCAAAAATGGCTGAAAAGTGCATAAACTGCACGAGCGCTCGTCCCACTCCGCCCCATACAAACCCCATGGAGTCGGGACCCGGAAACACTTTTTTGGCTCAAAATAAAAAAGAACCAAAAGATTCATGATTTTCGACCCAAACAAAAGAGGGGGTCATTTTTTGACCCCCCCCCCCCCCACCTCCCTCAAAACCTCCAAAAAGTGGGTTTCAAGTGGGGGGGGTTTGGGGGGGGGACCGGACCAATAACTCATTGGGGGATGCGTTTATTGGACAAAATAATGATTTTACAAGGGGTTAAACAAACGATTCAACCCCTTGAGGTGGGGTACGCGAATAGGCCCAAAAAGGCCAAAATGGGGGGGTATGTGGCATTTTCCCCTACATATGCCTGCCTGGCTTTGATCTAACAACCTCTACGAGGTGATTTTTGCCGTTAAGAAAATGCCCCCCCCCCCAGCGATATTTTTGCGGCGCGTGACCAACAATTTCGTTGTGAATTCAGATGCAGGTGGACCCAGAGCCCACCAGGAAATAACAGCCAGCCTCAGTATTCCTGGAGGTGGCAAAAATTCCTCTTTCCGAAATTATCCCCATTCGAAATTGTCCCCTGGCTAAATCCCCCCCACCCCCCCCCCCCCCCCCGTACCTTGTGTGTCGAACAGCTGTCGAACGATGAATGCCTTGTGCCCGGTCCGGCGGATTGCCCGCATGCCGCCTTGGCCCTGTCATCACCATGCCCTAAGCAGTGTCAGACCCCGGAAGTGGTGAGGTTAGCTGAGCCAATGATCTTTGCGCTGTAGGAACACACCGGAGCTGAGAGAATGTCCAGGGATCGATGTGATGAGTCCCGGCGGTGTTTGGACCCGGTTGCCGCTGGTGCAACTGAATGTGCAGCTGTGGGACTTCACTGAGTTTGGGGAGTACGGGCTGGAGAATAACAGCCAAATGAAAGAAAGGTGCATTGGACGGGGAGGGAAGGCGGTTGGCCCGATCGACACGAACCGCAAGCTGTCCATAGGGGAGCCCCTGTTCGGCCTGCGTTGATGTGTGCCACCCCGCAACCACACACACAAAAACCAGTCAGGGGTCTGGCAGAGTGGGCAGAGTGAGGGAAAGTCATCAGACTGGAAGCTCTCCGGGGGGAATGGCTGGGGATGATGACATCAGTGTGCTTAGTCCCTTCCCACGCCGTGTTTTGTCGAAGCCAGTGTGTTAGGCCCCTGACGGCCTGAGGAAGGGTCAGCAAAACGATTCAAAGTGGTCACAGTTGGTTACAAATACCTTTGAGACGGAGAGTCATGTGGATCCACCGGAACTCTGCATGCTTTAGACCCCCCCCCCCCTGCCCCACCCTTGCTAGCTTCCTGATAGCTAGCTGCCCCGGATTTTGTCGCGGAGAGAACCGTCACCTCTATTTTTTTTCTATTTGAAGAAGAAGGGTGGATTTTGAGTTTGTTTTGTGTTGCCAGTGGTTGTACCTGGCAGTACGCTGTTGGTGTGTATGGGTAAAACACGCTTTGGGGGCATCATCTGGGGGGAAGTGGTGATGATGCATGCACGAAAGTTTCCCATTTCAATGTATTTTCTCCGCGTCCCTGCCTACCTTCCGAAAGGGTGTACATTGCACTAAAGTGTTGCATCCTCTGACGCACGCGGTGCGCGCGGTGCGGTGCGTGGTGCGTTTCAAGGCAATACATGATCCACATGTATCAGTCATTTTTTGCATGCATGTGTCTGGCTGTGTGGCACATTCCTTTTCCCTCAAGTTGGGGGGAGAGCGGCGAGGGAGTGTTGTCATTTTGGTCCTTGGGAGCGTGAGGGAACGAGCGCTGGAAGGGCCGGACCCCTTTTTTTTCTGTTGAAATTGGTTCAGAGAACCAGATTTGCCTAAGATTTATGAAATCACCTTCTGATATCATTTTTTAGCCATTTCAGACGGCCTGCGGTGCTTCCGGAGGCCCACAGTGGGGGAGGGGGGGTTGGTACAACGCCTCGGTATCTGATTGTTTGCCTTTGGCGGCGCCTATTGGCCTCTTGCCATGGCTCATTCTGACCCTCTGCGGCGTGTGCGGTATGAGGGCATGGCTCGATCAGCCTTGGCAGTCCGTTAGGCCGCTGCCAGAGCAGGTAGGGACAGGGTGTGAGAGCAGGGCCACACAACCACTACCTCATCGAATTGCCAGGAGGCAGACAACCCCTGTTTCTCCATATTTACCTTCCTGCTCCCACGATCAGAGTGCACCTCGACCCTTGGCAGTCCTTGGAATCACCATCTGGCGACTCTCTCTAGCAGTGCTTGCTTTGTGCTCTTTGGGTGCACTCTGACCTATGGGAGTCGCAGGACTCACTGTAGCGTGGCTTTCCCCACAGTACTTGCTCAGTGCTTGCTGTCATTGGGCTATGGGAGTCACGGGACTCACTGTAGTGCAGCTCTCCTCCAGGTTGAAGAGGGGTGACCGGGGGCAACTCAGTCTGTTGTGGATTTTGCGAGAGTGTTCGGCAGAAGGAGTTAAGACCTCTGGAGCTTGTGTACTATCCGAGGAGATACGAGCTGTGAGCTCCTAGTCACCGGGAACCATTCGCTTTTTGGTGACCTGTCTTGACAGCGGGGAAAACATGATTGGGGTGGGTGGCCATGAGCCAAAGCTCCGGGCCATCTCGGTGCAGGGTGCTGCAGACCCACCACCACCACCCTCCCCACGTCAAAGACAGTCCTGGCATCCGCTCATTTCACTCCCTGCACTCAGTTTGCAAAGGTTCCAGTACACATCACAAGATCCAAGCATCAACTTCACAAAGGTGTGTGTGTGTGTGTGTGTGTTTGTGTGTGTGTGTCTGTGTTGATTCTCTTGGTCTCCTCACACCGCGCGTTTGTGTAAATAGGGTGAGAGAGGGAGACCTGCCCAATGTTGATGAACGTCATTGAAAGGGGGTTGATATGGACGGGTTGGGTTGAAACCTAGAAACCGCCTTGGAGAACGCTTTCACCTGCTCCGCCTGCCACATGCATCGCAACCCCTTTTCGTGGTGTTTTCTTATGGAATCTGGGATAATTGTATTACATGGTTGGGTATCGCGTGTAGGGGCACTTTTGGTAAATAAGTTCCAGCTCTGCCTGCCATATGACGTTCCTTAAGGACGAATACAGCTCTGTTGTTTTTTCTGTTCCGGAAAACACCCCAGGCGGTGGCTACAGGGCAACTGCTGGCGGTTGTTACTGGCCAGCCATTGCCCGTCCATTTGCTGGCCAACTAGCAGCGCCGTCTGCTGACTGCTGGCTGACATTGGTTGAACAATTTACTGCCGCTGGTGGGCCTTGTTTTTTTGTCAGCCCCTGAAATCAGACGCCCAGAGTGTTTGCCCAGAGTCTGTTTTTTTCGTTGCTACCTCCTGGTGTGCCATTTTTTTTTGCCAAAATGTGCGCCTCGTGTAATCATACCGGGCACGCCTCGGCAGTGCCACCCCCAGCCCCCCAATGCCTGGGTAGTCCCCTCCCCCCACCCCCCGGCCTTGGTAGTGCCAACCACCCCACCCTCCATGCCAAACCCAGCACGTTGCGCGAAACCACCCCAGTGCCCCTCGTCAGCGCCACCCCCCCTAAATTTTGTCCCGTCATCACCAAACCCCCTGCCCCCCCCCCCCCCTGTGCCCTGTGTGCCGTCCTCACTTGCTTGGCGCACTCAAGATTTTCCCCTATGTGGCTTCCTTGCTTGCTTTGCTCACTCGAGAGACATGTTGTGCACGGGTCAAGGGCGTTCACGCACCTTTTTTGTGCAAGGTTTAATTGAACACCGGCCAAGCCACTAGCAGAATTGAAAATAAACGCATTTTCAAAAACACCCGTTTTTGGATAACGGCCGCCATTCATCAATGTTTACTGGTGTTTATTGGTGTTTATTGACATTTTAGCATTGTTTGGGGAAGGCTTTGGGCCTCTTTGTTGTCCGATTTGGAAATTGGGGCCCGTTAGAACACAACAATACAAGATTTCCACCCTGGGCCACTAAGGACATGCGCTTGCTTGGCCCATGTGTGCATGTGGGCCCCCTAAAACGCCATGGTAACATGGTGCATTCTTATTTTCTCCCCACGCTAAGGTCGAGGTTGTGGTTGTGGTTGTGGTTGTGGTTCTGTGGGTGTGGGTGTGGGTGTGGGTGTGGGTGTGGTTCAAGTTCTAGTTGTGGTTGCACTTGAGCCCTAACACTTTGGCACTTTGGCGCTTCTATTTGTTTGTTCTCATGTTCTAGACACTCTTTTTTGTTGTGAATTTATGGATGGGTGGCGATGTATGGATGCGGCCGCTTGGCCTAGTCGCGCCCGAGGGTGCAGATTGGATGCACCTCCCTAGCATTGCCGCTGCTCTGTGCCACATTGCATTCACCGAAGGCTGGATGATTGAAGCAGCTCACCCAAGTTTTGCCGAGCCGCTAAGCCTAACGCCACGCGGGATGGTTGGGTGTTCACTCTTAAGAAGCCATCCGAAGCTGCACCTGAAGCCGCGGTCCCTGCACGCTCGCAGGTACAGCCTCCGGCCACCACCACTACGTCTTCATTTTTCTTGGCTACCGCGAGATGCATTTGCTAAGGTGCAAACATTTCTAGCACCGAGTAGTGATGCAGCAAGTGCCACCGGATTGTTGAGGATGCAAGTTGTGGGATCCGCAGTACAATATTTCCCATGTACTTGTTGTGCGTGCCGAAACGAGGTGACATCCTACACTATTGAAGGGCGGGGGTGTCACTTCCGTTTGCATGCAAATTGTGCCACCGATAGCATTCGTACCCGTTGTGCTGCGAGGCACCCTGCAGCTCCGGCCGGGCTTGTGCCCAAGGCACGCAAGTTCAACCATGCATGGCAACTCACTTGCCCATGGAGACAATGTGATGCCATGTGCATGCTCATGTGGTGTGAGGCCTATTGTGCACATCCACAACTTGGTAGCAACGTGCCTTCTGTGCAAGGAACTTCCAACTTCAAGATGTTCACCATCAAGGAATATGAGAAGTTGGGCACACACCATGTGATTGTGGCGCTACATCAGTGGTTCGCACTGTGCCAACCAATGATGTCCGGATAACATCCAAGAATCAACAACACCCATCCTAAATAGTGATGTCCAGGTCTGAAGTTTGACACACTCAAACTCAAGTTTTGCACTTGTGTGTATGCATTTCCTATCAATTTGTTATTTTCTTTACATACTCAACGGATATCATGTCAGCCCCACGCCTAAGTTTCCCAGATTACTTGAAGGGTGATACACACGCAGGCGACCATGCGGGCGACCATACGGAGAGATTTGGAACAGCTGGGGGAGGGGAGAACGCCGGGGCTTCAGCGGTTTGCCACATCAGTTCAACACACGGGCGACCCATAGGAACTGTTAGAGGCGGCGGCATATTTTTGCACACTGGCGGGTGTTCGACTCGACGTCCCGGGAAACACTTCGTCAGCCCCGAGCCAGCCGCCACGCCGCCGACCGAGACCGAACGAACCATCGCAAAACTACTACGGCAAGTTAAGGCATAGGGGACTGGATTCGAAAGCCTTACTAAGAAGCTGGAGGCTGTGGGAGTCCATGGTATATCGAAGGGCGACCAAACCCCGACACTCTGTTTGGCCGAGTTTGAGAAATTGGCAGCACTACCGTCCAAACCCCAATGGGTCGTGCGAGCATTGGACCTGTTCAACAGTGCGTTGATGGGAGTGCCTCCTATACCGTCGGAAGTGCGGTGCACCAGACACTGGACGCCAACAACCCAAGGATCCTTCCCTGCCCCTGAAGGAGCATCAGAAAACACTGACCAATGGGTGCCATCCGCCCCAGCAAGCAACGAGGGTGAGGAGCCCATGATGGATATGTCCAGCCCGTTCGCAGCCATGTACTTCTCCTAGGTGGAGGCCCTATGGGCAATCGTCACATCCGTCCTCAAGGTGTATGGGATGCAGTTCCGAGGGGGTGCGGTGGGGCCGCCCTGGATATGGACGTGCTGCACAGTGCGCAGGTGAATTTTGGGGACACGTCAGTCCCTAGAGAGGAGATCCTGCGGCGTATTTAGGCAATGCGGAGCAAGGTCGAGGTGCACAATGGCAGGCTGCTGTACAAACAGAAAGGAGGGGAACGACTCGACGTGACCGACCTGCCCGCAACGGCCAGTAAGTCCTGCCGGAAATAGCGGCAAGGGGCAGAACGCCGATCATGGGATGAAGTTGTGCAGCGATGGTGTGGACTCAAGTGGGCCAGCCCCGATGAAGACTTCGACGCACTGGCGGGCACGTCCTAGCAACCGACGACAAGAGACACATTGGCCACCCACCTCCAAGCGATTCAGGGGGGGGGGGTGGAAAAAAAATTTGCGCGAATTTTTTTTCGTACCCCCCCCCCCCTCCGGGGGTACCCCCCGAAAAAAAAAGCTGGCACCCCATGTAGGAATTTTTTTTCGCCAGGAGGAACCTCTTTACTGTGTGCTACTTGAACTTGCATGCCACCTTCACTTTGCCACATTGTAGGACGTTGGTGCATGACTTACTTGTGAGATAAAAGTAAGTGGGTTTTTTTTTTGCATGGCGCCATTGCTTTCTGTCTAGTAGCGGGGGACACCTGTTAAATGCAATCGTCAGCCCGCGGACAAGGGGCCCCTGGCGCGGGACGCTGCCACCTCCAGTAGCGGGGGACACTTGTTAACTGCAAACGTCAGCCCGCGGACAAGGGGCCCCTGGCGCGGGACGCCGCCACCCACATGGAGCATTGTGTCCGATCCATCCACTCCTCAAGCGGAGCTGCTAGCCTGGCTAGCGGTGCCCCACTCAGCAATGAGTGTGGGCGCAGCGTGGAACCGCGTGGCCACCAGCGTTTGGTGGCCCGTTGTGGAAACCCGGGAGTGGAATTGCGGTACACAATGTGAAATGTGGGGTGTTCCACTTGTTTGTTTGTTTGTTTCAGAGCAAGGGAGGGCGAAGAAAGCATGAGAGGGAGAGGGTCAAATTAACAATAATCCATCAAGATTTGGGTTCAATT
Organism: Eutreptiella sp. 'Long Island Sound 2002'; assembly: GCA_964036045.1. Classification (NCBI taxonomy): domain Eukaryota; phylum Euglenozoa; class Euglenophyceae; order Eutreptiales; family Eutreptiaceae; genus Eutreptiella; species Eutreptiella sp. 'Long Island Sound 2002'. Next base: position 58,369,202 of record OZ038391.1, read on the forward strand.
GTACGTGTTATTTGTGGGGTCCACTGTAGGCTTGGGCAACCTGCAGAACGGCCAGAATGGACATCAATCACCCTTGTCCTTCAATACTGCTGGTTCAGTTTCTCGCCCCAGATAGGGTGTATTGCCTTATCTGGGGACTCTTTCCTGCCGATAAGAGGCCAGGGTGGGGCGCTGCATTGCAGCCGGAACAGACCGGGGTTCTTTGTGCCCTTAAACACAAATACCACCCATATCGGCTGAAATATGCATGGTTACTTTGAAAAATACCCTCCTTGCACCTTCCAAACCCAAACACGTGGGGTAGACTTAAGGAAATTTCAGGTTTTGGGGTCCGGAAAAATTGTCGCGCGAATTTTTTTTTTCGTACCCCCCTCCCCCTCCGGGGGTACCCCCCCCAAAAAAAAGCTGTACGCCGGTACCAGGAATTTTTTTTCTACCCCCCCCCCCCCCCTGAAGCGATTGCCCGACTTCAGCGCGAGGAACAACACCGGTCCTAAGAAACACTGGTCATGGTCATGGCATACGTTCGATCGCTGTACCGGAGGAGAGCACCAAGCGCGACGGTGCGGGGAGCCATTAGCGCAGTCTGCGCGGTGGAGGATGTGGAATGGGTCAAACCCATCATCAGTCGAAAAATTTGGCGCATGGCTAAGTACTCGCTACCCGGCAGCGAGGAAGACCGCAGGGCCTCTAGGGGTTTGGAGACCCTGCAACTTATCTCGCAGGGGTGCAAGGACATGTGGGAAATGTTGTCTCTACATGCGTCGGGGGGGGGGGGGCTTTGCTCGCTTGCCATATTGACATTTGTATCTGTTTCCGGAGTCTCGTTTTACCGCCTCAGTACCGTCAGTCACTCCGTCTACGTGTAGATGACATCGTGTATGCATTTAAGGCGTTGCCTTTCGGATGGGCGTATAGCCCAGTGATATGCAAGGAAGTTTTGACCGCCATTGTCCGCAAAGCAGATGTGAGGGAGGTTATCGGCGTGATTTATTATGATGATATCCTGATTATCAGATTTGGTGCAGATCACGTTCAACCGGCGGCGAATACCATTGTTACAATTTTGGTGTCGAAGGGTGCACTGGTTAGCTCAATGAGCAAAATGACCCCTCTGGACTGTATTGATTGGATTGGGAAACAGTTCCGATTTGGGGAGGGGGTCATCACTGCTTCGACGAACAAGTGGTCGGCCTTGCTGGCGCGCTGGCTCCTTTTGGTGTCAACAGCGATGTGTGGGTCGGAGTCCCCACGCACTTTGTGTGGTAAACAAGTCAAATTTCCCATGTCTTGCACCAACATCAAAATTGCTGCCAACTCTACAGAGGGTAGCGGCTTCGATCTCATAGATTCATTAAACGCCACGAGGTTGACGATGAAACTTGCTTTCTCCCGATTTTTGGACACCGGGAAAAAGGACCCATTCGGGCCCAAGCCGGGGTCACGGACAGGGGTCAAGACTCCCTGCCCAATGAGGGCCCGCGCCATAACCCTCTTCGCCGGCCGGTCTCAGCCGGCTGAAAGTGCCCCGTGATGTTGCGAGAAAAGAGGGAGGGACCAACCGCCGCCAAATATTGAGTGGTATGTGTATACAACCAACCGGTCCCAAACCACGGCTAAGAATATCTACAAACAAGCCCACAATAAGAAGTTTGGGGCTAGTGTTGTTATGCAAAAAAAAAGCCCAAAATTCGGCGATGAATGAGTCCATGGCCACACAAAGTAGCCCCAAAACGTTGGGAATACCGAAATCGCGCTCGGCCAGCCAACCCCTCACCACAAACAATAACAAACAGATTTCAAGCAAGCCGCTGGCCCTTGGACCACAACCCAAGAGGGGGACAACATTCTCCATCCAACAGTCCCAGCAACCGTCACTCCACCATGATTGCCAACTCCTTCCCATCTCCGTCTCCGGAGACGTTCCGTTTCTGGCATCAAGTGGGCTTCCGAATGCCCACTCCAGTCTGGACAACATGTCCACTAGCAGGCGTCTCGACCCGTGCCCGCTTCGATCTGACACTAGGCTCAGGCCCCTGCAGAAGGGCGCTTCCGCGTGAAGTACTCCCGAGACAGATGCGGGCCACAGATCGTAGGGGGAGACCATCTTCCTCTTGACTTTTGTATACCCGAACGGCCATGGTAGTGAGCATTCTCGCGTGAAGATGAAATCTGGCAGGGGGGCCATGTAGTCCACCGAACACGGCGGGACCCCAACCTGCGCCACCACTGGCCGACATCGATGGGCACTCCCATCCACTTGAGCAAGGCAACCCCACCCCCGCGCCAGCAGTGCCATCGATGCTCTTCGTACTCGGTTCCCACGAGGGCCCTGGTGATGCGTTCCTCCAACCAGGCTGGACCTTAGGGGCACAAGAAGATTGAACCTTTCTCCCCGGTGGATCCATGTTTTTTAAGCTAGTCTGACCACGCGGATGCATAGGCGCCGAGATTACTCTTGAACGGGCGCCGGCTATTCTTGACCCCTCGGGAACACATGGCTGCATCTCCGAGGCCCCTCCAACGTATTAACACTGTCTCACCGACCCGCAAGACCCCGACGAAGGAGAGGACTGCGAGTCCCTAGAAGGTCCGGTCAATCCTTGCTTATGAAAGGACTTATTGCGTCTGGTTGGGCGCATTTTGTGGGAGTCCCAACCCTCTTGGGGTCTTCTGCCTTTTTTTGCATCCACGTGGGCACACATTCATTGGGCCCCCATACGGTTGAGTCATACACCGCTGAATTTCCTGCACGCTATGGTGACGCCCATTGTAATGTCGGCCACACGGTGGGTGGCGCCGGTGTTGCGTTCACCATCCACAAGGCGCCCCACGTACATTTTCTTTGATGGTGGCCCTGATGCGGGCGGCTGGTGGGTGGGCCTGTGGGCGCCCGCAGTGGGGGGATGCAGTGCGGTGGTACCGGTTTCTTTTTGCAACTAGCAGATCGTCGAGTTGCATGCGTTAGAGTTTGCCACGAACTTCATTTTGCACGTGGGCTAGCCGGCAGCGTCGATGTTGAGTGATAATTCGGCGGTTTTACAAATGTTCGCCAATGCAAAGGCGTCGGTGGGCTTATCAGCGCAGAACCAGATTCTTCGGAGATTGGTTTTTAACTATCCACCGCAAGCACTCCCCTGTTTGTGTGCTGGGTACCCAATGAGTTGAATCCGGCGGATCCCTAGAGCATGCTGGTGGATAAATGTTTTGGGGACGAGAGGCAGTTTCCATTTACAGGTGCTTGCAAGGTGTGGGTTTGCACGTTGATAAGCACGTTTGGACACTGGGGTTGCCTCGAGCTAAGCCTTTACGTTTAGCGGCATGGGGTGGGGTGGGCCGCCCTCTGGAAATTTTTGGCAGCTAAGACACGTTGCGTGGTGAGGTGTGCACACAACGTTGTGGCCCGGCCTGTGGCTTGAGTGACTAGCGGCCGATCCCGCAAAGCTCCGGTGGACTGCTGCGACGGCTGTCTTGGTGCACCCAAACAAACACAACGGGAGTCTTTGCCCGGACCAAGAAAGCCGCCGCGGCGGTGCGATTGTTGCGGCGCGTGTGACACCGTTGGGCCCCTCTGCCGTGGGCTCGCTGGGTGGGGGGCACACCACAGTTCAGGTGCTAGTTTAGGGGTCATGATTGGGGTGGGGCGACCTGCTTGAATCATTTTTCTTTTGCTCTAGTAACTGCCTGTTCTCATGGTACGTCCCGTCCGTCTGCCGCTGTACCACCGGTGCCCCCATCAGCGCCCTCTCATCTGGGTCGCGGTCATCGACAACATGACTGGGGCCGCTGGGATCAGCAAGGTCGGCAGCTACGGGCCAGGGCGAACCCGGTGCCTGTCCTGCATGCTTGGGCCCAGGCATTGTGGTCCTACATTACCGGACGAGGGTCGTGGGAACGTGTCGTAGAAGCCGCTTGTGTACCGTACGCCGTGTGCACACTGTTTCCCGGGGTTGTTGATCGGGTTGCCCTGTTAATTGGTTCTTTCGAGTGCTTCGTGGGGACGGGCGCCGACAACCCTGGGGTCGCCATTCAACGTACCACCATGGGTTTGGCCGTCTCTCTGTCGGCCGTGCTCGAGGCCTTAAGATGGCGCTATGGATGTGCGACCATGGCGGCGTGGCGCGCGCCCCAGTTGCATTACACACAGGGGTCAAGGGTGAGTGTTGTACGGATTTTAATTGCTCCGCTCTGGAACCGGGTTCCGCTTCCACTCCGGCGACATCAGCAGCACGTCCCAGATGTGTGGTGGGCTAACCCACAATGCACATTAATATTGTTTGTTGGGTGGTGCCCCAGCGTGTTGGCTGGGGACGAGGGCCATGCAATCGGCCTTTCGGCCTCGGGGTGGTTGGCGTGTGCCGGGCGAGGCCGGAGGCATATAGGTGTGGAGCCGGACGGGGCTGCTACGGCCGTCTTGCAGTGGCTTCCGGATATCTGGGAGATTTGGTATTTTACCTTGCCCTAGGCAGCAATCGCACGTGTGCCCCCATTGGTGACCCTTGCGTCCGCGGCAGTACTTTGCTGGCATCCGGAGGTCGCCAGAGAGTGTCTGTACCGGGCAACCGTTACAGTGGTTGAGGACTAGTACGCCCGCCGTACACCCATCCAACGGTTTGTAGACGCCCCCGAGCACTGTCCGTAGAAGTTGGTGTGTCTGTGGGCGACACCGTTTTATTCTCTGGCATGCATTGAACCCCTTTTGGAATGCTGTGACGCATTTGCTTTTGTGCATGCTTTGTCCTCTAAGCAAAACTGAAGTTTGACACACTCAAACTCAAGTTTTGCACTTCTGTGTATGCATTCCCTGTCAGTTTGTTATTTTCTTTACATACTCAACGGACCCACCCGCCCGCCTTGTGTACGTCAATCACAGACTCTAAACGGCAGACCTTCTAGAATGTTGTGACGCATTTGCTTTTGTGCATGTTGTGTCCTCTAACAAAACACATTCACTAATAAGCGGCATCCATCCATAATTGTCCAAAAAATAACAATGTCCATATAACACCTCGGATTAAATAGCATCTATCCAGAGTGGTAAAAACAACAACAACAGTGTCAAAATCACATCAAGGATAAACAATATCCATCCACAGTTGTAACAAAAATAAATAGTGATGTCCAGGTCATATGCAGGGATACACAACATCCATCTACTGTTGTAAAAAGAGAAATAGTGATGTCCACATCATATGTATGAATAAGCAAATTGTCTCCCATGAAACTGCTGAGGAAGGGGTAGAAAAAAAGGAGGCATGAAGCAGGAACAATGGTTAGATTTTTCACGATTTCTGAAGGGGGGGGGGGGGGGGGCAAAATTTTACACCAAAATATACAATCTACTGGCCAGCGGCCGAAAAGCTCCGGGCCACTGTTGATTTACACCTTGTTTTTCGGGAAGGGGCTTTTGGCCCCCTTCCTAATATTGTCACTTCGCATCTACAACATGTTGACAATGTCTACAATGAGCAGACTGCGCCTACTTGGAGTGTCTACAGACTATAGAATGCCATGCTTGTGCGCCTCGCATGCCTAGGTCTCAAACGAGCGAAGCAAGCAAGGAAGGCCCAAAGGGAAGGGGAAGGGGGAGCAAGGGGTTAGGTTATGATGGGGCACTTTTTTTGGGGGCGGGGAGGTGGGTGCTGAGGAGGGGGGGGGGGTGTTGACGAGGTGTGCAAGGAGAGGGGGGGTGCCCACAATGCCCCTATGTGGCTTCCTCGCTAGCTTTGCTCAAGAGACATGCCGATGTGCACGGGTAAACAACGTTAGCAAACCGTTTTTTGGGGAGGGGGGTCCCATTTGGTCCTCTTCCCAAATATTGTCACTCCGTGTCTACAACATGCCGACAGTGTCTACAATTAGCAGGCCGCGGCTACTTGGGGCAGACAGTGTCTGTAGACTACAAACCACCATGCTTGCCAGGCCTGTAGTCCCCCGCTCCTCATGTGCACCAAGGTTTGTGGAAGGGAAGCCTCAAGCTTCCTCCGCTTCATAAACAAAGATGCCATGGCTGTAGTATAGGGATCCAAAATGCATCGGAGAAACAGAGGTAACAACGGCAAAATGCGGTACAGAGTACAAAGCAGCCCTGGGAACCCCCCCTTCAGTTGGACAAATTTTGCCCCTTGCGTTGAGGATATGGACTTATGTTGCCAATGTGCCACTTGTGGGCCACTTCTGATCAGGGTGGTCCTTAAGGAACCGGATTTTTTTTATTTTAAGGACAACCCTTAAGGACCGCCCCTCGGGGCATCTTACCACCGGCCCGACGCGGGCCATTCATGTCCCCTGTCCCCTTTTGATGGGGACCCCCGAGAACATAGAGGGTATGTTGCAATTTCGCCCACTCGTGGGCCCCTGAGAAGGTAGGGTTGATGTAGCCTCTTCTGGTTTTGTCCCCTTTGATGGGGACCCCTGAGAACACAGGGGTTGTGTAGCACTTCTGCGCAGAAGAGAACTCGTCCATGGCCTTTCCTAGCAGGGGGTCTGGGCGGCTACAACCACCATGATATTGGTGAGGAGGTAGAGTGGAGGCCTCCGTTGTTGTATACAGACCCCTTAGGCCACTGCATCCCTGCCACACTCAATATGTGCAACAGCAGCATCGACTAAGCGTGCAAAGGTCCATCACTTTTTAAGCAAACACCCCCAAATTTCCTTCTGCATGCCCAAAAAATGGACAAATACACATTTGTGCACATCCAAGGTGACCCCGTGTGGCGTGTTTTGGAAAAATTCAGTTGCACGCCAAAGGGGTAACCCCCCCCCCCCTTTTACGATGTGGCCACTCTTAGGCAAAACCCCATGACTTCACATTTTGCAGAACCCCCCCCCCCCCCCCTTGGCTAGCATCTGTTGGTTGAGTGTTAACCACAGTGGGTTTGCCAAATCCTGTCCCTGATAACCTCAAGCCATTTTTAGTGAAAAAGGAAAAATGAAACAAGAGAAACAGCTCACTCGTGAAGGACAGCCTGGTGTTGCATTGTAACCTATCAAACTAGCTGGTTGCAAGCAAGCGATGGTGAGTTGTCACCATCACTCTCTCCAAAGGGGGGGAGGGAGGGCTACAGTGTCATTCGACACGCAAAATGTGGATTCCCACCCTTATGCTATCGTTTAGAGGAGGGGTGCCCATCCATGTGGTCTGAGCAGGTAGGCCCGGGGGGGGGGGGGGGGGGAGAGGAAGAGGGGAGGGTTAAGGGGGGTTTCTCGATTGGCTTGGGGGATGGAGGGTGGGGAAGGTAGCAGGCGGCACCCGACGGCAATGAATTGAGGGTAGGTGGGTGGGGAGGGATGGGGAAGAAGCTTGACTATGGCCGAATACCCAAGGCCATCCACCGCGCAAGATGCAGCAAAGCCCCTATACTCCCCCCCCCCCCCCATACCCCGATACTGCCACTGAGGCCATTGTCGACCCACTTCCACATCTGATGCGAAGCCACGCCTCAAAGGATGGATCATTCACACAAAAAAGTGGAAAGAAGAGATCTGAACACATGTGACATGGTAATGACGTGGGGAGGGGGTGGTGTACAGTCTGTGAGGGTGGCATGTCATGGGAGGGGACAATGTGCGTCGGTTGAGGCATACTCGCCAGGGAAGAATTGGAGCGGAGGAGGGGGGTAGGGGGTCTGGGGGGAGGGGGTGGTTTGAGAGGGGGTGGGGGTTGGCCCTCCTCCTTGTCAACAAGACTCCGAAACATGCAAAGGTGTTCGAAAATTTTTTGCATCACTGCATTCCATGCTTGCTTTCACTCATCGTCCCAACTTCATCCAATGGGAATTGAACCCAGGACAGTTTGTAATGTAGTATCTCAACACCTCAACTGTCATCAGTACCTGCTGCCCACCGAGAGAATAGGGTCATAACTTGAACTTCATTTTTTGTAAATTCAGGAATAGAAAAAAATTTGTCAAGACTCTGAGGCATCTGCAGGGAACAAAGGGCAATATGGCACAAAGCACTCTACAGATTCTACAGATCTACAGAACTCTTGACAAAGGCAGGTGATCGCCTTGCAAAGATACAACGACACGAAGCTTCACCATTTGGTGATGCTACTACTGATTGCCCAACCCAACTTTTCACCTGAATTGGAAGGGGAGGAGGGGGAGGGTAGGGAGCCTGGGAGGAGTGGGGGGGGGTTTGTACCAAGGCGGGGAGGCCTCCTCCTTACATTTTTTCTACTCTAGTGCATCCCTGGTACTCGCTCCTGATAGGAGGAGAACAACACTCTGGCAGAGTTCCTTTTAACGGGGGGTTCAGGGGGCTGAGTGGGTGGGTCTGCCCCACCCCCCCTCCCTTGCGGTGCCGAGATGAATTTCTGGTGCAATCGTGTGAGCCAGCATGAAAAAAAAAAGATCACCAGCAAACAACAATTGCCATACTGAATTCCATAATGGGCGTTCCAAGCCTTTTTCGAAAATCTCTAAAGGCTAAAAAGGCCGCAGCTTTGGCCATGTCTCCCTGAAGGGATGTGAACATGCCGCAGTGCCATGCATGATTTCAAGCCCCCCCCCCCCTCCCACTGAGGCACGCAGATCCGGCATCACTATGGGTTCATGGTGGGTGTATCATTCTCCAAGACGCATCCTCTGGCTCTTTGCTGCGTGCCGGTGTGCCCTCCCTCCCTGTTCTTTCAGCCAATTTTGGTGGCAATTGGTGATCTGAGCGTGGACGCATATTTCAAGGCAAATGGAGTCGCAAAGGGCCCCGTGGCCCTCATTGGCCAAGATGTCTTGATGCAGCAGAGGTACAGGGCATGGGGCTGGATTCTTGGACCATTTGGGGGGATGGGGTTCAGCGTCTCTTTGGTGCGGCTGCCCATACAGCCCACAAAACCAGCCCCCGATTGTGATTCCAGTGATACCTCACTGGCTCCTCATCAGCTTAAACGTAGGCGTTCATGGAGGGCAACAGAATGGGCAGTGATCTGGTCCATGAAGCATTTGATAGCCCGTCCTGGGCGAACTTGAGGCATTCAAAGCAAACACTGTATCCCTGTGACTTGGGGGCACCCCCCCCCCCCCTCTGGACCCCCCAACCCATACTAGTTAGCACCTGGTTAGACCTGGCAAACTGGGCAGTACGGCTCCCAGAAACTTTTTTGAGCCTGGAAAATCACCTCGAAGAGAGGTTAGATCAAGCGCAGGCACGAGCGTCGTATACCCCCCCCTTTTTTTGGGGGTTGTTCGCGTATGGTTTCTGACGTCTAACCCCTCGTAAAATCATCATTTTACGACCCAAAATGACCCCCCAATGATTTTTTGGATTTTGACCCCCGTCCCCCCCCCCCCCCCCCCGCACCTGGGTACCCCTTTTGGGGGGGATGGGCGGGGTCAAAACTTCTACAAAACTACATAGGCATACAAATCATACAAATGTGGATCGGTTGGACTGTGGGGTTGCAGTCCGTAGCACAGCAAAGTGCACCACAGCTGCCTCATGGGGAATGACACAGAAATAAGTGCGAACATGGGCCCTCTAAGCAAGCAAAACGAAGCAGAGCCACATAGGTAGGGGAAAATCCCAGAGCTTGTGTTACTTTCAAAACCCCTTTCTAACCAGGATGACCTTGAGTGTCCTAGCCTCAGCAAAAAAGAATGGGTATTTTACATGCATACCATTGACATTTCCCCATGTTGTCCTGGACCCGTCCAGTCCAGTTAAACGACTTATTGTGTGGAGGTTGCCCTATTGTGTCTGTGTGTGGGCGGCTGATGTAGCCCAACCACATGAAGGCTTGTTACTCTGGTGGTGGAAAGCTGCAAGCTACCGAGACAAATAGTGGGGCACAAAGCAGCATCCCTCCCGCAGTTCTAACATGGACGCGGCTCTCGCGGGGGGGGGGGGGGGGGTGCAATCTTTTTTTTTCGGGAGTCTTTTGTGTGAAGGGCATGCAGTCCAGAATTTTTTTTTCATTTTTTTTGCGGTAAAAAAAACACATTGTGCCAGAATGAATTACTTCCGCAAATAATTAGGATTTGTACGGTAGCCGCTCAACATCCTAGATGACATAAAACATACCATACATTACAGTCATGGTCATAAGGAGCTTCCCGCCGCTTGGGAGAGGGGGGCTGAACCATCAAAGTGGAGTAGGTCTGCTGGTTGGTGCTTTCGGTTTACTTCCGGAATGGACTATGGCAAAGCAGGGCTCATTTCCGGTACCCGAAAGGGCTTTTGGAGGTGCCACACCCTGGGTACCATCGGCATCGGCAACCAATGACGGAGAGGAACCCATGACGGATGTCTCGCACCCCTTTGCCGTGATGTACAACTCCCAGGTGGAAGCCCTGTGGTCCATCCTCTTGTCGGTCTTGAGGGTGTGGGGGTTCACAATTTCGCAAAGGTGATTTGGGGGTGGCACTGGACGCAGACATCCTGCAAACCACCCAGTAGGACACGACACCTGTTGTCGTGTTTTAAGAAAAGAACAGACTAAATACAAAAGAACACACTATTGTTGTTTGCACTTTTTCCAGCCTGTTTTTGTCTATTTGTGTGTTGGGGGGGGGGGGGCATATGTTGTATTGTTTGTATATTTCTAAGGTTCAAGGCTTGTGTTGGGGGATAAAGATGTGCTGATTGCAGACACAGGAGTGCATTACCTCATTTTGTTTTCTATGCCGAGTGGTTTCTGTTTGTCATCCAATTTTTTAATCCTGTGAATTAGCCCCCCTGCCCTCCTTTTCCCAAACAAGAAAATCCTCTCAATTTTGTGGTTCAGCCCCCCCCCCCCCCCTCCCGCAACTGCCCCCCAAAACTGATCTTGAGCTACAAGTAGGTCATACGAAAGACCTGGCACTGGACGCTGCTTACATAGTGCACGTAACCAACCAGCCTTTGTGGACCACTCTCCATGTTTGTTCTCTCCTTATCTGCCCCTCTCTTCAACATGGTGTTGTACTTGTGTACATAGTTCCCTAGTAGTACTTCCCTAATGCCCTATTGGACCCCTCCCTATGTTGCACCCTGGTGTTTTGGCACTCGTGCAACAGTGCGCTTGCACATGGACTCTGGGGAGTGGAGGTGGCCCAATTCGCGCTGTGCCTCGCTGCCTGCCCCCAAAGAGCCCCCACCACCACACACACTAGCAGATGGTGAGTGCACAACCAGCCATTGCCTGACCCTAAATCCCAATTTGGTGACCCTTCCACACTCTGTTGCCTCTTTGTTGTGCAGTTACTCTCTGTCTGTGACCCCAAGTTCGTCTCCATTGATTCCAAACACCTTGGCCTTTAAGACCAGCGACGCCGAGGAGCAATCCAACCAGAAGTCGTCGCTGTGGGACCGGTTTGTAAAGGCCTTTAATTTCAGAGGATAGGATGCATGGGCTGTGAGCAAGCTTTTGCTTTCAGCACGGCTATGGCACGGCACGCTACAGCACGGCACGGGCCCCCCCTCCCCTGGGCTGTGGCTTTCAGTAGGATTAAGCCCCGTGCTGTGGACAAACGAGTCAGGCGCCCCATCACAAAGGCTACCTATTAGGAAACAGCCCTTATCCCATCACCAAAGGCGTGCCTGGGAAGTGTTAGGGTGGAACAGGCCCTCGTCTTACACAAGATGCTGTCATCAGTGCAAGTGTGTTATGACCACCACCGCCAACCGCTAACTAACCCCCCCCCCCGTTTTTGGGGGTTAGCCGTTGTGGCAACCCCTGGTGATGGATCTGGGGACCTAATACTGCCCCATCAACCCAAACCATCCCCCTGCGGGCGGCCTCCATTTCTTCTGGCTCATAACCCTGACACAGTAGCCAGACCCAACAAACACCACCCGCCAACTCAACCGCACGAGCTGTGATGTCATGTCGTATGCACCACCTCTGAGGGAGGAGGGCAGTGGTTGGGGATTGGCCTCCTATAACCTTTTCTTTGGTCGTCAGATTGGCTGGGTTTGCCGTTGTTTTTTGTTGAGGGAAACAGCTGCACGGCCTGTGCACAACAAGGGCTAGCAGTCCCTTCCATTCTGAACGTGTGCAGCAATAATAGAACCAGTGCACAAAGCCGTGGGTGGTGCTGTGCGCGGTGCAAGTGTTTCCCCAAGAGGGGGGCGGTGCCCTGCGGCGATTCCATCATGTTTCATGACCGTGCTCGTTTCACCTCCGACACATGATGTGGGTCTCCTAGCAAAGATGTTGCAGTGCTGCAGTCCTGCGTTCACCTACCACAGTTGGTCGGTTGCCTGCCAGTCGGCCAATACCCTTCGGGGAAGGGGACTGTCCCTCAGGAGATGAACTCCTCCTGGACAGGGTTCTGTGACAGGGTGTGTGTCCATGTATTCCTCCCCGCGATGCTTGTGCGAAACGACAAAGTTTCTGTTTGCGTTTTCTGCTCTAATCAAGTGACGTATGCCTGACTCAGATGCCAGAACCATCCCATGACCCCGTACCTGGACCTTGCGGAGGTTTTGCTTCTACTGTCGGTTCACACTCAGCCAGAACAATCAGAGCACAAAACGGTGTGTCTAGCAGTGGCACAGAGTCTGCCACAAAGCGAATGCTGATGCTGCTTCCTTCAGCAGGCTTTCCAACACCTGTTTCTGCAACATGCAACACCAATGTTTTCGGCTCCTTCATTTTGGCCCTCGGACGTTTCTGTTTCCACATGCAATGCGGGACTTTTTTTTTTTTGGGATTTGCGGTGCAGCCAGCCACCCAGCAGTGGTTCATGGATTTCCTAAACGTCACTGCGGCCTCTGTCCCCCCTGAAGCACCTCGTCAAATCAGAGCAGAACTGAGATGCTATCCTCAGTTTTGTGCCCAACCGCTTTCTGCCAAGTGGTTGCCATATGACGTGCGATGCGGTTTTGAATGAGAACAGCGTTTCTCACAGCCAGATCATTTCAGGCCCTGTGGCTTGGGTTTCGCAGTTCTCCCGTCTGCGACACCCATCCAATTGCACATACACATGCAATGATTGTCTCCCGGGTAAAAAAATCACCATTGGCAAATGCAATTGATTACTTACGAGCATTTGGTAATTGTGAATTTCTACAAAGTCATGAAACTGTGTCTCTTTACGTTAAGGTTTCCGTTTTTCAAAACATGTATTGTGATGGGAGATTTGGCACAATGCCACATCATACCCTCACCTCTCAGAAATGCCCAGTTGACAGGGCAGGAGCTGGAGGTAGTCCAGATGCCGTGCATGAGATGGAAGCCACTGCAATCCTCAAAATGCGAGTTTTGGTGCAGATTCAGAGGGAGGGAGGGAGAGAGAGAGAGAGAGAGAGAGAGAGAGAGAGAGAGAGAGAGAGAGAGAGAGAGAGAGAGAGAGAGAGAGAGAGAGAGAGAGAGAGAGAGAGAGAGAGAGAGAGATGATTTGCACGGTTCTGACGGGGTTTCTCATCACGCAGAGAAAAGTTTGGGGGATAGAATCCGGCCACAGCTGACATCTGCTGACCCCAGACTGTGGGACAATTTACTGCATCCTGTCCCTGCCCATCTTACACATGCTTATTTCCAGCATCCCAGGGACCAGGTAATGCGGATATTGGACATACTGTCAGCACTGACCTCAACTATGGAAACATTTTCTGCTGCATTCTTATTGTGAATTTTTGTCAACAGATCACAGAGGAGATTAAAAAGAAAGGTTTGGCATAATTTTGCAGTGTAATGCCAACGGTTCAGGTGGCTCCTCCAGGACCCCACCCAAACCCCCAGGACCCCACCCCTTGCACCCCCCATGCCATTTGGACACCCACACAATATACAGTGTGAAAATGCAGCCTGGTGCTGCACACCACATATTCTTCCGGCTTTTTGGACATGGTTTTTCATTCAAATCAATATTCAGCAGCCTCCATGGCTAACTCAAGCCAATGTGCCCAAGCCTATGTCCAGTTGCTCTATTTGTGCGGAGTATTGCTGGGACCCCCCCAAGGCAGCACGTGCTCATCTCCCAGTCCTACCGCGAAAGCTGCTGGTCCAGAGATCATCTGGAGCTCATCCGTCCATTTTTCCAAGCCAATTTCAGGGACCAACTGTTGTTTGCGAGGTCTGGTCACGATTAGCGCCATCTTCGAGTAAAAATTTTCACGGTGCAGATGGCTTGGTTGTCATTTGTGGTGATCCAGCTTCTGGGTCCTTTCTTGCATCGTTTGGTACACATGTGGTTGTTGCAAAAGCCCTCTGCACTTGTACATGTAGGACACATGTTGAGGACCAGAGATAAACGAATCGTCCTGCATATGAATAAGACGCTGTGCATGAAATGCTACAAACACAGGATTAAACAAGGCATTTGTGTCTGTGTGCTGCCCTTTGTTGTTCCTTTGCTTGTGGTATTGATGCCTACCGGTCAGGCCTAGTTTGTCCGGTATGGTCCAATTTGCAGTGCACCACAGTCAGGTCTTGTCGCCATTGCATTTCGGATATATTGCATTTCCGAATGGTCAGGACAAACAAGGTATTGAGTGACAAATGTACTGGTGTGTTTCTGTGCTGGCATGTTTGATTGGTTGCTGTTGTGGGCACCCCACCCCCCCTTGTGTGAATTCATCAGACCCATATCTCTATGTGTTCCAGCCCAACTGCAAAAGCAGAGCTCATGCACAACCAATATCCAAACCACTGTTGGTGTGATTTTTCGACACCCTGATTGTTGCGCTTGGTTTACTATTCATGTCATAATGTTGCAGGGAACGGACACACACCTTGGTCACAGACACATCTAGTCTTGGCGCACACTCCTCTTCGCGCATGTGGCACATCCCAATGTGTGGAGTGGTTATGTTTATTTTGATATGGGTCAATGAAAGATTGGTGATTCCATTTTGGGAATATTTTTGCCAAACGTGGCCACGAGCATGGGTAATCAATCCTTTTGAGCCCCATTGGGACCATTGTGCACTTTTTGTACTTTTTGTTTTTATGAATTATACCTCTTTGGAAAGTTAATAGCTTCACAAGTTTAACTAATTGACATTTGCATCCATGTTTGCAAAAACTCGATCCGAGAGCTGATTGATAAATGATTTTTGAGGACAAATACTGCAGCAGAAGCTGTTTTTTTGTTGTATTTCTATTTTAAGCATTTAGCAATGGCGATGTTTTTTTCCCCGAAGTTGAGCATTCAACGCCGCGTTTTGGACGACAGAAAGTGAGTGCATAAGAAATTTATCAAAATGATTTTCTGTTTCATCAAAATCCGAAACAATAGGCCCTAGTTATGAACGTTTTAGTTTTGATGCTACAACGGTGGGTTTACTCAATCCGCTCACTTTTCTTCATTTAAGGTGGATGGTATACAAGCAATCAGAGCAAATATGTGCGCTATTTTTGTTTACGATGAACTATTTTTTTCCTCTAATTTGCCATTTCTAGCCCTAGACCAGTGGAAGACAAGACATCATACATCACATTATGTTGAAGTGTTTTGGAAAAGAAGGTTCACATGAATTCGTTGTGCTTTGCGCGGCTTTTCTGTTCGTGGTGCCAAGCACCGCGAAAAGAAAAGCCATGCTATGTTGAAAACAATTGTGTTGCCACTTTGTGCGCATTCTTTGCATGGCAAATTGGGGCCGCTGATGGCAAAATACCGTCCAAATCGGTGACTCTTATCTCTTTTAAGAGTACGAATCACCCCTCCGAACGATGACAATTACCCCCTAGCGTCGTTACAAACTACCTTCTTCTTAGAGATAGCAAACTACCCCACAAACCGATCCCCGACAAAGAATACAAATACCCCCCGGAAAGTGTACCACTACCTCATGAAAAATTTATTTCAAAAAGCAGCACAAAAACCTTCAAGACAAAACCACAAACAAGCACAAGACATGCAACTGTAAATTCACTAAACAGTTGTATGATACCCCCGTTCCAGTGTACACAAAGCCTAATGTCTTTGCCTTTTCAGACCATGGGCTGTCAATGCTTCTGCCCGAGGTCATTTAACTCGCGCTGCAGGAGCCCATTTCCCGGGCTAGCTTGCTGGTGTACAAATGGCCCTATTAGAGCATGATGAAGAAGGAGCCTAGCTGGCAAGGTCCACTCCATGAGCCATCGCAAATGCTGCCTCCAATGTGGCATGCACGTGATCATGAGGGTAACTATGGGCGTCCTCTTTACAATCCTATTTAAATTGTACAAGGACCTGCCGTTGAGGACCGACTTTGCGTTACCGTGCCCTGTTTGCGATCAATTTTACATCGTATTGAATTGAGTTGCAAAGCCAATTTGCATAACGTGGCCCAAAGATAAATACCGCTTTTCCTCACCCTTGTGGGTCTCGTTGAAGGTGGCGCAAACTTTATCACCAACACCCCATGGGTAATTCTTGCGCGGATGGTATAAGATACCACCTTGGCTGGTTGCAGCACCGACCCATGGTTTTTGGAGACTCCGTGATTGCACATTCAAAGGCCTCATGCAAATCAATACGGTACTTGTGCCTTTTATGCATTGTGTTCACTATGTCACGGACCTGCAAGAATGCAACACAAAGATGCAACCAACTGTCAAGCAAATCAAGGATGGTTCTCAGATCATATGCCTCAATGCATCCTTTTCGCATAAAAATGTGTAATAATAAAAAAGTCCAAAGAGCCCTATAGCGACAGCTCCAACCATGTGTTGCAGGTAGTTGGCCTAATGATGTCACAAGAGCATCAGAACAAAGCCGCCCAAAGTCTGAAAAGAGGGCTGATTGTGTTGCAGCTCCACAATAATCAGAACGAAAGAAACTTTACTACAACAGTGCCGAGGTCTTTTTGGTTCCTGCCTAATACATACTGTCAGACGCCATTGACCTACTGGCTGCCATGATTTTGTTTGTCCTCAGAGCCTGCATTGGCTGTGTTTGCAATTGAATATGCCAATCAAGTTGCCGGCGCTTCCGGCGGTCGACGATCCACACTAGGGAGTCACGTAATACATACAGTCGTGTTGCACTCCGTGATGTGTATTGCTCGGATGTAGGCATGTAGGCAGGAAAATTTTGAAAAGGCGAGATGTACGAAGATGACCTTGGACACCACCAATTAGAAGTCTCCAGATGTTGGTAATGTCATCCCCTTTTAGCTTAATTGCCTTGTCTGTACATAGGATGTGGCGGTATGCGCATGAGCATGGGCCAAGAGTGTTCCGGAGAAAAGGGGACGGGCCGGGGTGCTGTGAGGGGGGGAGGGGGGTTATGCTTTGGTTATGGAGGAAGGGTTGCTTTCAGAAGGAGGATGGGGGCTGCATGTGGTAGAGGGGAGGCTGTTGCCTTTCGTTTTTGATAAAGGGTTGCTTTTGGAGGGAAAATGGGCGCTGCGTGCGGCGGGCAGAAGGGTTTGGGCCCTCCTTTTGCTGAATGCATCGCCCTCCCACTATGCATATGAGCTGTATGACGTTGGCTTGTCACTCGCACCCATGAGTCTCGGGTAAAATCCCTTGTTATTGTACCTGACACGAGATGTCGTACCATCCCACACTCGCCGGAAAAGTTGTATCGTAAAATGCTTTTTTCTATGGGCTTGGGGTCGTTGAAGTGCTGATATACAGACTGTTACATTCATAATTGACCCAAGTTGGGTATTTGAGGTTGTATTTACCCCTACTTTCGCCTATGCTAAGCTCATTTGTCGTTTTAGTCTCCGGGGCATTGCACTTGAAATTGGTACTTTTGTCTCACTTTGTTTGGTTCTACACTCCGCCCGGCTCGTAGGTAGGACTACCCAAGGCTTCTTGAGTCTCTGTCTGTTTTAGAATACGTCTATAGGGGGCGAAACAGTTTTTTCCTTTTGGTAAGAACGTCCTTTGTCTACCAAAATAGAGATGCATGCAATTTTTTCCGTGGTTGCAAATTTCTAACATATTGTTCCTTAGCTCTCCACTATGCAAAAAAGTGGACGCTGCACTGATTTACAGTCAATTTGGATATATCATGGAAGGCTTTTTGGTGTGTTTTGACCGGCAGACCACATGTATACGAATATTTTGACCTAAAAATGTGTGTTGAAAAACACTCTATTGCGGTCTTGGTATTGGAATGCCAAACTGCACCTATGGTACGAAATATATAAATGAAAGCGATCCGTGGCCTCTGCCTCATCAAAAGACGATTCGTTCTGTGGACAGGGCACTGCAGGTTCTGGCACACCACTGCCGACCCTTCATCTCTTCGGTGCCACTGCTACGGCACCCTTTGGGGCTAGTTGGGGACCTGCTTTTAGTGCAACTCCCTGCCTGGCCCTTTGTCCTCTGTGCAGTGGCTCACCAATGCGAAGGGCAGCCCTTTTGGGAGCTGCTTTTGCAACCTTGTGCCTCTACTCTGTCGACGAACTCTTGCTCAGTAACGAAACCACCTAACTGAAATCTCCAAGGGTTGTCTCTGGTCTCCGGAGATATGGCTCGCCCGCAGCATTGCATGGTCGCATCACTTTTCAATGGGGCAGAAGTGGCCTAGCTGGACGGAGGATTGGAGCTGGAAATCGCAAGGCGGGAGCTCAACAAAACAATGCCAGGGTTGGACGGAACATAGGCACATGCGGCTACTTTAGGCGCATCAGGGTGAATCCTCTCAGGGGCAGAGTGCACCACAAAGTTGTTTGGACTGAATTGGTAGATACCACAAATGACAAAAACCTGACAGAACATTTTTTTGCAACCACACTCTCGTAAATGCTTAGCCATCTGCTCCAGTCTCGTTGGCATTCTTTACCGTTCTTTGCTTCGTGCCTTGTTTTTCATGATTTGCTAAAGAATGTGGATGATTCGTCCGGTTGGGTGCCCCTAAGAACTGCATTTCTGCCTCCCCTCCCCACCCCCGGCTTTGTGTTCTTCTACGTGTACCAAAATCTCACATGTTACCTAGCCATCCGAAGAAAAAAAAAGATTCTGCTTTTTTGACATTTTTAAACATGCAAATGACTTTTTTTTGTAGATTTTGGGTTTGTTGGAATCTTATTTTTTAGTAGAGAATGTTTTATTTAGATGCAAAATCCTTTTTGTCAGATGTTTTTGCTCATTCTTTAGCTGTTTTCACTTAATTTTTAGCACTTTTCTTAAATTTTTGCGCATCTGAAAAAAAGATTTCGCATCTAAAAAAAAAAGATTACCCCTGTTAACTCTGTGGCTTCCGTCGGGCCAGCTCCACGGTATTAGTTCATCGAGCCCATCATCGCCATTTTGCCCCCTGTGTTGTGTGTGTATTGGGGCTTTCACAGCTGGTGGTGCTCGCGGCAGCGAGGTGGCCTCCGCGGCCTACTTAATTCGGCAATTTCCCCAAAAAGGATGCCCTTGACGCACATCTGCCACCGCCCACCTCCAGACATGCCCGATCCGGGGGTCGATTGCACGACCTTTCGGTTGCGAGACCTACGCTTAGCCCGGTTGAGTTAGCCAAGGATCCTCGTGTGTGTGTGTGCCAGGGTATCAATTCCAATCATGCTCAAACTGCAAGCCCCAACATCCTAAGTTCCTACTGGCGCTGCAAACCATCATTTCATTGTTCTGTCGCTCCAGAAGGCCGGGGGGTGTGGGTGCGGCTGGGTGGGTGGGTGGGGGGTCGGCTGAGGGGCATCATATTGAGGAGCTTGTGGCAAGGTGGTTAGGTGCAAAGAGGTCCTATTTTCTCCGGTGCATTTGGACGGTGGCGGTATGCTTCCCGGCACACCATGGCATGGAGGTCTCACTCGAGGTTTTCAATTGCTCCCCTCAGCCCCTCAAAGCTGGGATCGTAGCCACTGCATTGTCCCGAAGGTTCATGGAGTTCAGTATGTACAGTCAGAGGTGCATCCTTGCTGGCACTGTGGCACTGTGGTGGCCTGCTCTGTCTGTGTTCTGATCCCATTGCTTCCCCCTGTTTGTTCCCCTGCACCCTTGCTAACCCTAAGAAGAACAGCATGGGCCCTCGAAGGCAGGGGCCCTGTGCGTACTCGCGCACTCATGGTTCTGCACTGCATGTGCATCACCATGGCATGGAGGCAGAGTAGGTGGGGAGTGAACTGCATTGCCCAAAAGCATGGACTGAATCAAAGGGAAATCAGAAAACAAATCATCCACATGCCTCTTGGAAAAACGCCGGGACCACAGGACTCAAACCATCCCCCTGGCGCCCCAGAACGACGACCTATACCACCATGGCAAAGCCAAGGTGCACAGCATGTCAAACAATTCACCGCATGTACAGGAGCCTTCATGCAGGACTGCGTCGTTCCTGTGATGACCGAAGGGTAGCACCTCAGCAGCAGCGCTTTCAGCATCACGCAAAGTCTAGACTGCTGTGCGACTCAAGGTATGCCTTCATTTTGCCTTGCAACCTCTTGGGGAGCAGCAGGACTGACAGTGCATTGCTGTTACTGTTGTTTCCAAGCCTGCACCAGATCGATTCAAAAGGCCGCATACATAACCCACGTGCATGCGGGTGCAGAAAACATCTAAGCAGAGCATTGCAGTGCATCCAAAACAAAATGACCTCAGTGGCTTTTTTATAACTATCTGGTAGTGTGAGGTTCCAGCACAACGAAACAAATGGTCTAAGATAAGAATTGCACTTGCGCTCTACCTTCGCCGACATCAGATCAGTGCATTAGGAAAAAATATCTCATGGCAAATCAGAAAGCAGTAATATGGAGTAAGAGCAAGACGATCAGTACTCCATCCGTTGGGCGAGGAATGCGCCACGGCAAACCATCACCTGCCGTCCTGCGACGCGTGCAATGGATGGTATGTGGCATCGCAATCTGGGGCTCAAAGCCAAGAAGCTCACATCAACCCAAACACGGGCTCGCCAGTCGTCGGCCATCACGTCTGGTAAAGCACCCACTTCTGTGATTCCATGCCGAATGAGCAGCTGCTGTACTTGCATAAAGTGGAGTGAAGGAAAATTCAATCCACTCCACACCACTCCACACTCCATTCACTCCACACCGCACTTCTGACCAAACCCACCGCGGCCCAGCACCGGCGGTCGAAGGCAACAAAAGGCGTCTGTGGTCGGCAGATGGATGATCAACGGGTGATGGGCATTCACGGGGATCATAAACTGCAAAGTTTGAACGGTAATGACCCACTGCCCCCCCCCCCCCCCCCGCGCAACGACAAGTCACGCTTTGCCGTTTGACCAGGGGCTGGTCAGTGGACAGTGTTTGGTCAAAGTTTTGGTCAAAAAGCGCTGTTTGACCAGGAGGTGGTCGTTGTGCAAGGCGGTCATTGCCCAAGGGGGTGTACAACGCAGTGACAACCAGGCGACGTGTGTGGTTGTGTGTGCATGGCAGATACTATCAACAAGGAAGACCTGTTCAGGGCACTGGAGAGGGCATACTAAATTCTGTCACGATACAAAGACATGCATTTGCATATGTGTTTGTGAGTTCATTCATTCAGGGGGACAACAGTATTAACAATGGACACCAGCATGGGTCAGCAAGGGCAATACTCACAGGATCACTGGCCATTCTGAGTCTGGCAGTGAGGCTGCCAGAAGATGCAGATCCTTGGACCTGGTCCTGCTGTGTTCATTCCTTCATCCGCGTTTAGTCCATGAATTCCAAATGTAATCATGCAGAGGGTTTAGGTTTGATATCAGTGGTCAGTTGTGGTACCGGCGGAAAGCCGGGTTGCTGGTGCTGTTAATGAGTGCGGGCGCAGACGCAGTGTTTCCATTTGCCATGCATGCGTGCTCTGTTTGAATTACAAGGGCAGAGCCTATTGAGGTCCAAGACGCTAGTGTGTTGGGGATAGGGGTAGAGATTCTAGGAGCACTGGCGCGCAGCCCCCGAGGGGGACCCACGTGCGGCATAAAATCTGGATACCACTGGAGAGCAGTCATAACTGAAATGTCTACATCATGGCTTTCATCCGCACAGGTGTGTGTGTGTGTGTGTGCCAAGGTGTCAATTCCATTCATGCTCAAACTGCGAGGTTCAAAATTCCTACTCTCCTACCACTACTGCAAACCATGAGTTCAATGTTCGGCCCTGTAGGGGGGGTTGCCCAGTCGGGCCGTCTCTCCGTATGCACAGGTGTCGCTAACGCACCGCCACTCCTCGCCCTGAAACCCCGCCGCACGACAACAAGACACACATGTATGCGCGTGTATGCCCTACCTCTCCCCACTGCCCGACCCCATGCATCCCTGCAGGAGACAAGGGGGGGGGGGGGGAGGCACCTACAACCTCCCTGGTTCCTTTGCGGTTGCACACTGGGGGCGCTGGAGGTAATCAGCACATAGCATAAGGAAGGGCATGAGCAAGCGTTCATGACCTCCCGTGCTGGCCTTGAGGCCGCCGACCAGCCAACCATAGAGAAGAAGAGAAAAGAAAAGGGAGGGGGGGGGGAGAAGACGATGGTGGCTCACAAAGGCAGGACCACAGAGTCAAGGCCCTGCCAGCGCTGCAAATCACGAAGCAGCTGCAAGCGCGCCAGATGCTGCTGGCGACCAAGGTTTGCCAGGGCGTCCGCGCGTTGTTAACCAGCACACCAACGTGACTGTACACATACTTCCACAAGGTCTCCACAGTCCGGGCCCGCAACACCGACCGCAATGAATCCCACAGGTCTTGGATGGTCACATGCCGTCCTTGGAGGGCCCACCGGTGCATGTAAGCGGTAACTCCGTCATAAATGTACTTACTGTCGGTGATAATACAAACGGGCCGGGAAAACGGAATAGCTTTGAGAGCCTCAATACATGCGGTAAGCTCTGCTCTATTATTTGTCTGCACCGGCCCCCGAAGGGAGGAGGACATATTTTGGGGTGTAGGGACCCAAACCAGACCCGTACCCTGCAAAGCCCTCGTTGGGCGCCTCTTCACAATCGGACCCATCAGTATAAACGTCAAGTACATGAATGGGATCTATCACCCTGCCCCACTGTTCAGCCCGCTCTCGCTTACGGCCCACTTTATCACGCCGGGAGGGGTCGAACATGTACGACCGCTGGTGGGGGGGGGGGGTCTTTCAGCATTATAGGGGGGGGTTGAAATTCATTCTTGATCCATGATGTGTGTGTGTGTGTGTGTGTGTGGAAGGAATCATATTAGGTGCATAGCCCATGGGCCAGGTGATAAGACCCCCATCTGGACACCTCACAAAGAGGGGCCATGCTGATGAAGGTAACACCATGCCTGTAGAGCGAGAGGGTCCACTGCACACATGGTCAGTACTTCTAACAAAGGCACATGCATCTCAAAGGTCCTGGATGCTGGAGAGGGGACGGGAGGGATTGGCTGTTACTTTTGTCAAGGGAGAACATGTGCAGCAATAGAGAGGCAAGCATATTCGGTTGCATGACTGACGACCTCTGTATATTTGTGGCACCCTCTTTCTGCGGGGTCTCTCTGAAGCCTCTGACGCTGGTCGACTGTTTCTGTTCAATGCTCACCCTTCCATGCTAGAAAATTTTTGTCCCCTTCCTCCGCAATTCCATGAGGAACAGGAAGGTTTGTGTGTGTGTGCACACGTGAGTGTGTGTATAATGCCCAATATCTGTGAAACAACTCATTAGAAGACGTGCATTATGTACAATCCATGCATGCTCAGAGGGCGTCCTGGCACAGGGCGCGCACAGCGCGGGCAGCGCACATATGCCAAGGAGAAACTGGGGCCAGAAAGAGTTGTGGTCCTGAGAAATATGAACATAGCAACATCTCGGAAGAGGGTGCAGAAAAACCACCATGTGGAACTGATGCGTTTTTTTTTGGAATCAGCAAATGACAGGGGGGGAGGGTTGTACTTTATCATGCAGCAGGCGCAGCATAGTTCGCTGGCCATTTCGGGTACTTGTCCACAAAATGGTGGTGCACATTGATCTGTTGACACCATCACTCTCTACAACAGAGAGACTATGGCCCCGGCTCAAATGTGCAAAGCGTGGCACATCCATTATACCGCCTGATTTGTTTCAAAAGAGCGCCGTAGGTGCACCACAGGCGCACTGCAGGTGCTGCAGGCGCCACAGGGGGTCCTCACAGTGAGAAACACACTTCTTTTTCCACTCTGTAAGTCTGTTGCAAGCTCCGCAGGGGTGAAGCAGCGGGCACATGCATGCGAATGCATACAATCAACGCAGACATTGCGGATACTGTTTGCAGGGCTCAAATAGGCAAAAACCAAATGCCGTCGTGGGGACTGCTTACCATGAAAATCGCATGTTCAAACCAATGGTGAGTCAGATGAACGTACTCAGAAACAGCCACCCTGCTCTTGATGCGATGCACACTGTACTTGTGCTGCTGGATGTGAAGCCATCCCACTTCTGGATGGCAAATCAGAAAGCAGTAAATCGGAGTAAGAGCAAGACGATCAGTACTCCATCCGTTGGGCGAGGAATGCGCCACGGCAAACCATCACCTGCCGTCCTGCGACACGTGCAATGGATGGTATGTGGCATCGCAATCTGGGGCTCAAAGCCAAGAAGCTCACATCAACCCAAACACGGGCCCGCCAGTCACAATGTCCGACGAGGGGGGCCATCACGTCTGGTAGGGCGCCCACTTCTGTGATTCCATGCCGAATGAGCAGCTGCTGTACTTGGGTGAAGTGGAGTGGAGTGAAGGAAAATTCAAGCGAAAGCCCTCGTTTCCCGTGACCAATACGTCTAGATTGCATGCAATCCACCGGGTGGAAGGCCTTGTACCATTTTCTGTGCACTGAAAGGAAGGGGAACGAGAAGGCAGGGGACTGCCTGAAGCGTATGTCTTATCCAGCGCTGGTGCAGTTGGGATGATACCCGCGCCTTTTTTAATATATATATATGCATTAGGTTTGCGTTGAGTAGCAGTAAGGCGCTCGGGCTGACTGCCCGGTCTCTACACCAGTGCTGCAGGGCACAAGCTCTCTTGAGGGACACATGCTCCAAGGGCACCTTGTCACACAAGCAAAAGCTGTTGCACTGAAATCATGGGCGGTCGGCAAAGTATCACCTCTCTTGAGTGAACTGAAGGCACCTAACAAATCAGAGCTTCTGGGCTCCTCAAATATTCCAGGAAGGAGAGCCTCAAAGGACTGGAATCCTGAGTCTCCTTCTCCAAAAAGGTGTACATCGTGTGCATCATGCAACACTTCACTTGTACTGGCCTGCATTTTTTTTGGTAATGCAGTCACGCGATGAATCATGTGCCCCGTGGGGATAATCTGGAGCTGTGCCTGCAGGTTGCTTTGGCCCATGGTAGTGCAGTGGGTACTGCCACGCTGAAGCAACCCAAGATCAATCCGTTGCATTTATAGTCGAGAAAAATAGCGTAAAGGGATTCGTACAGTCAGGTAGTGTGGCTGACAGGCATGTCTCCTACAGAGGTGTGGCGCATGCACATGTGCAGTGTGTTTTGGTTCGTGTACAATCGGAGGGTGGTGCTGCAGACACCCTCGTAGTGTTTGTGGCATCGCCGCATGTAGCTGCTCAGCCTAGCCCCCCAGTGTGTGAGTCAGTGACGTTGTTTGAGGACTGAAAAAACGCCGCGTCTGCACTGGTCAAGGGCGCGCATCAGTGGGGTGCAGTGCTCAAGTAGGAGGGTCGGCGTAGGGGCGGTGGCAGGCGGAACATTGTATTGTGCCTCAAGGAGTGGAGTCCATGAGTGCATGTCGGTGGCGGATTTCTATGTGGGCAGTGGGGATGATCCCCGCACTTCTGACCACATCCTCCGCGGCTCAGCACCGAGCGGTTGAAATGAGCATTCACGGGAATCATAAACTGCAAAGTTTGAACGGTAATGACCCACTGCCCCCCCCCCCCCCCCCCGCGCAACGACAAGTCACCCTTTGCCGTTTGACCAGGGGCTGGTCAGTGGACAGTGTTTGAGGGTCAAAAAGCGCTGTTTGACCAGGAGGTGGTCGTTGTGCAAGGCGGTCATTGCCCAAGGGGGTGTACAACGCAGTGACAACCAGGCGACGTGTGTGGTTGTGTGTGCATGGCAGATACTATCAACAAGGAAGACCTGTTCAGGGCACTGGAGAGGGCATACTAAATTCTGTCACGATACAAAGACATGCATTTGCATATGTGTTTGTGAGTTCATTCATTCAGGGGGACAACAGTATTAACAATGGACACCAGCATGGGTCAGCAAGGGCAATACTCACAGGATCACTGGCCATTCTGAGTCTGGCAGTGAGGCTGCCAGAAGATGCAGATCCTTGGACCTGGTCCTGCTGTGTTCATTCCTTCATCCGCGTTTAGTCCATGAATTCCAAATGTAATCATGCAGAGGGTTTAGGTTTGATATCAGAGGTCAGTTGTGGTACCGGCGGAAAGCCGGGTTGCTGGTGCTGTTAATGAGTGCGGGCGCAGACGCAGTGTTTCCATTTGCCATGCATGCGTGCTCTGTTTGAATTACAAGGGCAGAGCCTATTGAGGTCCAAGACGATAGTGTGTTGGGGATAGGGGGAGAGATTCTAGGAGCACTGGCGCGCAGCCCCCGAGGGGGACCCACGGGCGGCACAAATCTGGATACCACTGGAGAGCAGTCATGACTGAAATGTCTACACCATGGCTTTCATCCGCGGACCTGTGTGTGTGTGTGTGTGTGTGTGTGTGTGTGTGTGTGTGTGTGTGTGTGTGTGTGCCAAGGTGTCAATTCCATTCATGCTCAAACTGCGAACACACGCACTGTGCTAACCCTCTACTATTAATGAGGGTTGAAGGCTTTTAATGTCCTGGCCGCTCTTGCGACGGGAGGGTTAGGGGTTAGCGGGTTAGAGCCTGCCTGTGGCCTGCCCTATCCAACCCCTGGCCCCCCGGTGTGTCGCGGCGCGGCGCAAGGACGTGTACTATTAATGAGGGAGACCTGTGTGTGGCTGTAGGGCAGTCGGTATACTTAGCCTGGCACTGGGGCGTGGCTGTGCATATACTCATGCCTGCTCCTTTCCACTGAGTCAGAACCTTAGATGTGTGGCAGGCTCAAGTAACTTCCAATGACGCGCGCCCATGACCCAAAGTGGACGCAAGAAAAAACCCCCCCGAGATCTTATCACAGACAACCCTGAGACAACTTCCAGCAATTGTCAACTGGTCATCGGTTGACCATCTGTTGTCAGTTGGCTGTTCACCGGCGGTTGGCGGTGACTCGCCTGCAGCGGTCCCAGCCGTTCTTGAGGCAAACCCCTGCCTGGAACAACACGCCGACATGCCATCGCCCTCAGTGTTTCGGGGAGGACAGGCTCAGGCTTGCATTGAATTGTACTCGGCTGGACAACGATCCTTGGACATGTGGCGCAATGCACCGGCGGTGCCTGTCTCCCGCGACTCTGTCCGCAGCCCGTCCACAAGGTATGCGGTCACTGCCCGGCCCTGGGCGATGGTGGCCTCCCGCGGGGTGCACACGAAGAACTGTTTAACCCGGTCGTACGTGGCCTGGGAGATCTGCACGCGCCCAGGCACGCCCTGGCTCTCCATCTGCGACGCATAGTTCACATCCAGGCCCCAGAGGTCGAAGGCCAGGGTCGTGTGGCCCAGGACCCCCCCCACGACGGTCCCTGTGTGGACCCCGCAGCGCTGCTGCAGCAGCCGCCCGCTGCCTTTGTTGCCCCGGTTGATGCCCTCCAGGACCTCGTATGTCTTGAGCCCCATCTCGACGCAGAGGAAGTGCACATTGGAGGGGTGCCGGAGGAGGTTCCCCACGAGCATGTACGCGTCGCCGATGGTCTTGATCTTCTCCAGGTGCCGGCGCTCCGCCAGCTTGTCGTAGGCGGAGAAGACGGAGTCCAGTAGGGTGACGAGCTCGGCCGGGGCCATGGCGCTGGACATGCTGGTGAAGCCAACCATGTCTGTGAAGATGAGGGTCACGTTGCTGTACAGGTCCCCGATCGGGGACTCGCCGGCCTGTGGTGCAGATTGTGTGTTGGCCTGCGTGCAGTCTGTGCGTGCTTGCAAGTGCACACGCACAACCCCCCTGTGAAAGGGCCACCCAAGTTAAAAAAAAAATACTGCTTGGGGGGGGGGGGGCTCTTCGACAAGGGTGGTGCTTGCATGTGACACATAATACTTTTAATGCCCCTGATGGTGCTGGTGAGGCAGATTGAATTGCAATTTTGATTCTCCCGGAGGTAGATCCCAAACCTATCCCCCTTCTCACGGGGGGTAGGGGGGGGGGGGTGCCATAAAGGCTGAGTGAGCCTTGAAGGGGTTAGAGGGGGGGGGGGGGGGGCAGTGGAGTATTAGAATGGTTGTACGCCATAGGAGGAGGGGGGTTACCCCCCCCCAAAGAACCCCACCTCCAGACCAAAGTGACCATAGTGGGAAAAAGACGAAATTTGCAAAAGGGAAAACCTTGTCGAGCCATTTTTGGTACACAAACTTTTGGGCCCCAGAACCCCCCCCCCCCCCCCCGCCTTCTGGTTCAGAAGAAATGGCACGGAAAATGAGTTCAGAGCCTACTGCCCCCAAGCGGTGTGCGGTGCAGGCTTGTCAAACAGGCATGCAGACAGTCAATTCAACAAAAGCCTCATCAGTGGTACCATAGGGCCCCTTTCAGCTCTGCAGCAGTGACCGGCGATGACGTCTTGACTGC
Organism: Eutreptiella sp. 'Long Island Sound 2002'; assembly: GCA_964036045.1. Taxonomy (NCBI): domain Eukaryota; phylum Euglenozoa; class Euglenophyceae; order Eutreptiales; family Eutreptiaceae; genus Eutreptiella; species Eutreptiella sp. 'Long Island Sound 2002'. Next base: position 58,397,642 of record OZ038391.1, read on the forward strand.
CCCCCTCAGGGATTATTGTTCGTATTATTGCGGGCTGTAGGCAGCAGGGGCGGTGTGCAGCATCGGGCCTTTTGGCTTTGTACACTCACGAGCACTCTCCTTTGGTCTAAGGGACTGCGTTGCAACAAAGCGTTGGCATACAAAGTGCCTGATGACCTTGGAGCTGTTGTGCCCCCTGTACCACAAACAGATGCCTGGGTGTGTTTACTGCAATTCTACACCGTGATTCTAGATCGCAACCAAGTTATTGCTGGGTGGCCCATCAATGTTCCCCCGGGGAAAGGTTGAGAGGTGGGTGTGCTGACCCCAACAATTGGCTCTTTTCGGCCAACAGCCGCCCCCACCCCCACCCACCCTCTTGTGCGCCTCTTTTTAGTTCTTGGGTTTGGAGGGTTTTGGCATGGAAGCCTCGAAGGTATTGGAGGATTTGGGGGTGGCAGAATTCAGTCAAATGGTTGAACTCTGAACAACCCTCTGAGTAGCGCAATCCATGGTGAGGGGTGGTTGACTGGGTGGGTGGCCACGCCCTCCCAAAGGCCCAAAAATCCCTTCCACCTCCCCAGGGTCACTAAACAAAAGCCAGATCGTGACACCGTACGGCGGCCTTGTTCTGTTACTCTGAAACATGACTCTCTCCCGCGATTGTATTGCGACTGCTTGCTGCAACTGCATATTGAGCCTCCATGGGTGGGGGGGGTACACACCACTTCTGCTGGCATTTAGCAGTGGCCTGTGCACGGAGAGTAAGTCAGCCCCACAGAACAAGATACCCTGAAAATGGGTTGTTTTGCGACCAAAAATGGGTCAAAAATGGGTCAAAAATCCATTTTGCCAAAAATGATCCTAGACCATTTGGGGTGCACAAGCAAGTGAAATGAGCCCTTTTTTTAGCCCATTGCAAGCCATTTGGGCCCCTCCAAAGTCACAAATGCCTTGAAAATGGGCTGTTTTGGGACCAAAAATCAATCAAAAATGGATCAAAAATGCGTTTTTCCCAAAGATACTTTTGGTCGATTTGGGGTGCACAAACGAATGGAATGAGGCCATTTTGAGCTCATGTGGAGCAATTTAGGCCCCTCTCAAGGCCGAAAGGGCCTTGAAAATGGGCCAATTGGGGACCACAAATGCCTCAAAAACGGGTCAAAACCATGGTTTTGCAAAAATGATCCTAGTTCAGTTGTGGGCCCCAAACGGATGAATACAGCACAGCTCATTTTGAGCCCCCTTTCGAGCCGCTCTCATCCACTTTCCCGTGCGTAGCTCATTTGTTGTTGAAGTCTCCTCAACGATGTTCCTTCTGCCGCCAGCTCGGTCCCAATATTCAATCCTGGTTAGGGGTAGGGGTAGGGCTAGGGCTAGGGCTAGGACTAGACGTAGGGCTGGGTGGGTGTTAGGGTCAGGGTTGGGGTTAAGGATAGTGTTGGGCTGCAAAGTGAACAAAAATTTCCTTCGGGCGCCTTTGGTGCCCGTGGACTCCAAAGGCCAGCACCTTTGACGACTAACCGTTGGCCGGAGGCCCCCTAGGGGGGGGGGGGGGGGAGTTGGTGGCCTAGGACCTGTGGAGTCGCACGCCCCGTGCCATATCCCCAACTAGAGGGGCCACAAAAACAGGGCGCAGGTAGTCCCTTAGGGAATCAAAGCGTTAGACAACGTTGATGAAGGAAAACAGGCAGTCCCTCCAGTCCTCAAACAGTCACTCCCCAAAAAGGTGAAAAGGTATTTTCTTCTTTACTGGGTAAATTTGCCTAAAGGAAAAATGTTTCTAAAATTTTTTTTTCCTCGGGTTTACAATAGACTCAACAAGCATTCAATGTGTTCCAACTATTGGGGCAACTCTACCTCAAGGCAGGGAGGGCCACTAAGCAAACAATCAGGCAACCCCCCACCCCATTTTCCCAATTATTCAGGGGGGTCCAAAAAAACGGGGGGTTTGAAAACCCACCCCATGTTTTACTTTTCAGATCCGCCCCGCCCCCCTTAGTTTGTGTGTTCCTCTGCATGACACAATGGGTAACAAGACCCACAGGGGCAGACATGGAGAATGGAAGCATTGCAGAGATGCACAAATCCTTTGTCTGCAGCCTGCCACTCGGTTCCGGATCAATGTGGGCCCCCAAAAAAATAACAGTCACTCTGGGAGGGTCTTAGACAAAGCGGCTCTTGGACAGCAAGGAGGCAGGAGGGTAGGTGTGTGCATGTGTAGGGGGGTGCATGTGTGTGTGCCAATTGCCAACTGCCCCGCCACGGGGGTTTTCAGTTCTCGCCTGCAGCAGTTCTTTGCTTACTAGTTCAGGCATCTCTCAATGCAGTCAGGCGTATGCACAATTGTCATCAGCCTCGGTGTGTGTGTTTGTGTGTGTGTATCCCCTATTCCTTGTGTCTCCTCTCCAATGCCTTCCTCAGACCCCTGATACTGGGTTGAAAATCTGGGGTCTTCTGGAATTTTGCACTTTTGAGCCAAAAAACTTTTGTTGAACCTCAACTTGTGACTTTGGAGTGGCCAAAATGGCTTGCAATGGGCTCAAAAGGGGCGCATTTCACTTCTTTTTTAGGCACCCCAAATGGTCTAGGATCATTTTGGAAAAAAACATTTTTGACCCATTTTTGACCCATTTTTTGTCCCAAAACAGCCCATTTTCAAGGGATTTTGGGATTAGGAGGGCTAAAACGGGCCACCACGAGCTCAAGACTCGCCGAAAACACTTGTTTTGCCATTCCATGTGGTCCAGGATCATTTTTGAAAAATGTCATTTTTTTGCACCCGGTGGACCTTGTTGACCCATTTTGGCACCCACCTCTTTGGGCTACCTCTTGCAGCTTGCCACAGCCCACTGGGCCTAGGTACGGGGGTCTAGGCGTCGGTTAGGGCATTTTTGAGGGTCGGAAGCCTTAGCACCTTAGCACTAGCTCTAAGCCTAGGCTGGGGTCAGAGTCACCGAGCTGATGGAACCAGTCTTGATTTCATAACCCTCTTTAGTGTCTAGGGTGGACCTAACAGGTTTGGCAAGCAAGCAGCCAGCAAGCAGCAAGTAGCAAGCAAGCAAGCACGCGCGAAATGGGGAAAAATCACTGCTCCGTCGTGGTGCTTCGCATTCGACCAAAATTTTGGTGGATGCTACCTATGGGTGTGCGGGACAACCACACAGAGTATGAACCACAACCTCAACGGTGGCGGCCGGGAACGGGCGTTGCAAGTATCGGACCTCCATTTCAAAATCTGCAATTTAGGGCCAAAATGAGCATTTTGTTTTGCCCAAAACCACCCTAGAGCCCGCTGAAAACGGCCAAAAGAAGGGAAATTAGTGGCTACTCTACACATGCAGCTAGACTTACCCGTGCCGAAGGGCCCTCTAGGGCCCTCTAACTCCACAGTATGTTTGCGAACCGACTGCCCCAAAAGGCCCCCAAAAGCCCCAGAAGTTGTGCACATTGGCCGCCGACAGCCCCAAACCAAAAACAGACCATATCTTGGGCTACGTGGCTCAAAACATGATTTCGAGTGCACCTAATCCACCTGCAACCACCCACTTTTGGTGGTTTCCACCCCTCAAATGCCCTAACCGACGCCTAGACCCCCGTACCTAGGCCCAGTGAGCTAGTGGGCTGTGGCAAGCTCCAAGAGGTAGCCCAAAGAGGTGGGTGCCAAAATGGGTCAACAAGGTCCACCGGGTGCAAAAAAATGACATTTTTCAAAAATGATCCTGGACCACATGGAATGCCAAAACAAGTGTTTTTGGCGAGTCTTGAGCTCGTGGTGGCCCGTTTTGGCCCTCCTAAAGTCACCAAATGCCTTGAACATGGGCTGTTTTGGGACAAAAAATGGGTCAAAAATGGGTCAAAAATGTGTTTTTCCAAAAATGATCCTAGACCATTTGGGGTGCCTAAACAAGTTAAATGAGCCCCTTTTTGAGCCCATTGCAAGCCATTTGGACCCCTCCAAAGTCACAAAATACCTTGAAAATGGGCTGTTTTGGGACCAAAAATCAGTGAAAAATGGATCAAAAATGCGTTTTTCCCAAAGATACTTTTGGACGACTTGGGGTGCACAAACGAATGGAATGAGGCCATTTTGAGCTCATGTGGAGCAATTTAGGCCCCTCTCAAGGCCGAAAGGGCCTTGAAAATGGGCCAATTGGGGACCACAAATGCCTCAAAAACGGGTCAAAACCATGGTTTTGCAAAAATGATCCTAGTTCAGTTGTGGGGCCCAAACGGATGAACACGGCTCATTTTCAACACCTTTTGAGGTGCGCTCATCCACTTTCCAGTGCGTAGCTCATTTGTTGTTGAAGTCTCCTAGACGATGTTCCTTCCGCCACCAGCTCGGTCCCAATATTCAATCCCAAAACGGGCCACCATTAGCTCAAAACGCGCCAAAAACACTTGTTTTTGGCATTCCATGTGGTCCAGGATCATTTTTGAAAAAACTCTCT